>JAOVYU010000036.1:3915627-3932860 GCA_025674565.1 Synodontis membranacea | reverse complement strand
ATATTCTGTTTAAAGAGAGTTATGTCAAATGTGTGACACTGATTCTAAAAGGGGCCACAGGCGTGTAAATACAAATTATTTTGTCTGACAAAATGCTCTGTACAAAGTTCACAGTATCAGTGAGGATGGCATCTGTTTTTTTGCTCCATCTGAAAAGTCTCCTTCCCGTCGTTCTTCACGATGTGATGTGAGGCGAGGTTGCCATGGTGACAAGCATCCATATCCAGGTTGAATTCATCCTCATCTTCCCTAAATTGTCCTAATCTACAGTGAATATTTTTTTTTCTTTTCCGAATAAAGAACTGTGACTGGGCACTACTGTATTAATTTTTCGTCGAATGTATTTACATGGAATGGGAACTTTTTTTTTTTTTTTTAATGTAACCCATCCTGGGCTCAATTTAATTTTCTTCTTTGGTTTCCTATTTATGAAAGTGAAATTTTGCTATTTTTAAGTTGGAGAAATCTTTTTTAAGTGTGACCGTGTGTTTAAGAGTGTGTGTGTGTGTGTCCTGGCAAAAAAAAACAACAACAATCTGTGCATAGTATGTGCATGTATGAGAGTGTTAAATTGCCTCCGTTTCTTTTGCTCCTGGCAGATTCAGTCTCACTGCTTCGATTCGATCAGTATTCTCTACGCTTTGTGCATCCTGAGAGCAGCTTCTCTGCAGTCAGTGGAAATGTTCCTTGTACTACTGTGCATTTAATAAAAGTGGTATGTCTTACACAGCTGCCTTTATTTCTGCAATCTACACCCGAGAACACTTCTGTCAGATTTGCTCAGTAAGAGGAGATCCGTCCGATTTACACATTAGGTTCAGATAAGTCACTAGAAATTCAGTCCCTATTGGATTAATAAACTCTCGACCCTAAAAAACAAAATCATAAGTTAACATTATGTAAGAGAAATGTTTTATAACAGAGACTTTTATAAGCCCTTCATGTTGAACCTTTGTAAAGGAAAATTCCCAACATTCCCAATTGCTTTTGTCAATTTTCGTGTCAAGTGAAAGATTTTCTGCCGACTTGAGGTTTGTATTACTGTACTTTCTGATTTATGCCGGGATCAGACTACATGATATTTTCTTTCACAATGGTCACTATATCAGATTAGGCAATCATAGTCATGCCATAAACTCTTGCCATGTGTTGATCGGAAGACTGGCAACACTACCAGTTTGACCCTGATTGTCATTGTCAATCATGGCTACAGGAGGAACATTAAGGAACACATTGCAGGATTGTCTAACTAACCAAGAAAAAACATTCTGACATGCTAGTGTTTTCGTCAGGGTGTCGTGGGGAGCCCCAGATTCCACACATTGCTGTTCTTTGATTATGTCACACTACAGACCTGGTCATCGTTCCCAACACTGATATACGAGCCAGATTGGAAATTTGGCAGCCACAAAAAAACTGGGCTGAATGCATGTACTTGTAGTCTGATCCCAGAATCACGTAATACTAACAATGCGAACTAGTCTGGTAATTAGAAATCAAAGATGACTTTTCCATAATATTCTCTGAAACCTCTTGTGAACTCTGTGGGAACAAACAAAGTCTGGTTTATAACACTGAAGGTTTTAACAGTCAGTCATATATACATAAATTGTAAGCACATTACCAAGAAAAATCCAAAGGAAACAAATACTCCTTAACAACTGGATTGTGCGTTGGTAGGTGAAGAAACTAAGAAAACAGTGCCGTAAAAATTAAACAATCTCTACTTACTTGTGTACCCCCCCACCCCACCCCGCCCCCACCAAAAGATACCCACCCACCAGTCCTGCCCACTTGTTTTTTTATTGGCTCCACAAGAGCAAGGGTTGTGTAGTCAAAGTTCACCAGATGAATGCTTCCTTCAAGTCCTGTCGAAAACATCGTGAGCATATTTGAAAGCCATCACATCCCAAAGACATGATGGTCAATTGGCTACTCTAAATTGCCCATAGGTGTGAATGTGAAGGGTTGTTCATCTCTGTGTTAGCCCTGCGACTGAGTGAACCGTGCCTCTCACTCGAAGTCAGCTGGGACTGGCTTCAGCTTCACTGCAACTCTTAACAGATAAGAATACAGATGATGGATATATGGAACTGTTCAGTTTTGTTCTTTTAGTAACATTGTAAAACCTTCTTGTCAAAGTAACCGCCACCAGAAGCTAATCTGCTTTTGTCCTCCGTCCTTTCCCCTTCAGTGAACAGTAATTATCAGGGGTTTACTGCATCGTCGTTGCATGTCTGTTTAAGGAGGAAACCAGACAACCAGGGGGAACCCGTACAGACGCTGGGGAAACAGTAACCCGGGTTTCAGGACTACGCATTAATGGGAGTCTGATCAACAAGCAAGTCGGAAAGAATCATAAGACAATCCTATGCCAGCAAAAATCTACTCATTTGACTGAGGCATTATTGCAAAAGCAATGACAAATTGTCTTCAACATTCAATGTGGCTATACAATAAACATTTCTACAGGTTAACATTAGTTGTCATCAGGCAGATGTTAATGCATCCCTAATATTTTGAAATTTTGGGATACATCATTGGATATCCAGATTGCATACCAACCTACAAACTTAGACATAAGATGATCCAGTCAGGGTTATTTCAGAAAATGTGCTTCAGCAAGCTGTTCAGATTGGGCTCCTCTTTCTAGAGGAGATCATTAGAATTATACCACCCAATATCTGATCATCTCCAACCATGACTGGAAAATACATGAATATTCATGAGAAAAGTACCACCTGATTGGCCAACAGACAAAGAGAAAGGAGTGATCATTGGCTCATTATCATTTAAAGGAACAGGCACTCAGCCCGGCCGTTCTGAACAGGGCTGATTAGACAGGGTGACATGGGTCCTGTGGTACTTTATTCTTGTGTTATTTTGACCAAAGAATATCACTGAGGTTTCATTAAGGCCTCAGTGAACTGTGTCAGCGTATGGAAAAGGGGTAAAATATGTCACCTTTAAGTTTTGTTAGTTACAAGAACAGAGAAATGCACCCGAAGATAAGTCCAACAGGGAGAAGGATTTAACGGCGAGCTGCTGAACCTAAACCAGGTGCCATTTGTTCAGACAGATTAAGATATTAATTTTTTTAAATATATATCTAACTAAATTACTTTAATTCCTGTGATAAACAAGAAATGTACAGTTTATAGTTCTACAGATATCTGAAAATTCACAAGTGATTTATTAGGGAATATATTTCCATATATTATAAAGTAAAATTATCAATGATACTATTATTACTTGGGTAGAAAGGTAGGAAGTGATAATCGTGCCATTAAGATTTAAGATCTCAATTTTGTAAATCTGCTTTTTTTGGGGAGGGAAGTGTGGGATTCTGTCAACATTTAATTATAAAATAATCAGAATTACCAAGAATAATTCACATTTTGGTGGCAACAACGCAGTTCAAATTCAGAAGGGAAGAAATATCATGGAGCCCTGTAATGATGAATCTTTATTTCATGCATCATATCTGAATTTGAAATGCATCATGCCGTGATTTAGGATTTTTTTTTTTTTTTTATGGGTAAAATTTTTTACAGTTAATTTAAAAGTCTTAAAAAAAACAGATTACTAAAATTCAACTTCAAATCCTAGCACAAATATCACCTATTACAGCTTTCCCCCTTTCTTTTTTTTTTTTTTTTTTTTTTAAACACGACTATGCGCATATAGACCACAGCTACAAAGAGCGAGAGAACGATGGGTTTATTTTCATCAAAAGCTGTGCGCCGTTTTTATTGTAGTATTCTAAATTTACATTAAAAAAAGAAAGTCTGCCCATGTCCTAGAACCATTATGAAAGTTAACGCACAAATTCAATATACATCTCATTGTATTTTACATTGAGGCTAAAAGTATAGGCATGGAGGTGGCATGATTCAATCACAAGGCTTAAAAAGAAAAGAAGGAAAAAAAAAATCTAAAGAATCCAAAACAAAACCTGAATAAATAGAAGGTGCTATTTTTTTTCCATTTCATTTTAGCAGAGCAAAAATGAGATTTATTTATTTTTTTGTTGGTGTAATGTTGAACAAAAACTATGTGGCAAAGTCTCCAGCTCTCCTTCACCAAATGAAGTAAGAAAAAAAAAACTGAGCTTTATGAGTAGGAATGCTGATGCAGGTGCAGATTCTTCCTGTGTATGTGATTTAATTCGGCCAGAAAAAAAAAAAAAAATTAAAAGTGATCGTCAATGTGCACTCCGGCTCAGAGGATTCGTTCAGGAGCAGCAGGCGCTATTGGAAGAAGCAGAGCAAGATGAAGCATGTAGAAGCTAACTGTTCTGTACAGGTGCAAAAGTTAGAAAGTACATCTGGTGATTACACAGTTGTCACGAAAACATCAACGTCTTTAAAAAAAAAAACAAAAAAAAAAAAACATACAAACAAACAAAAAAACAACCAGGAGGCAGGTTATACTTTCGCCTGTATAGATTTTTGTTTAGTTCTTGGCAAAAAAAAAAAAAAAAAAGAGACTATTGTACTAACTTGTAAATGCTTTTTCTTTTTTTGTGTTTTTTTTCTTTCTTTTTTTTTGCAGCACTGGGTATCCGATTATCATGGGCCGCCTGAAAGCAAGGGCAGATAGGAACGGAGACAGAACATTGCGTTGCTTTCTTATGAAGCTACTGCAGATTTCCGAATTTTTGCTTTTATTTCCTTTTATAAAATATTTCGATAAATTCTGATTCTATAATATTCCATAGATTCAAAACACCTTTTTCAGTTCAAGTAACTCTTTAAAAAAAAAAATAAAAATAAAAATAATAATAAAAAATTAAAGAAAGCTTTGGGATTTTTGCCATTTTAATGACAAGGTCATTAAAAATCATGCACACTGCAAATAATCTCATGCAGTAGTTATGGTAAACCATCCAAGCACTTTTTATTAATTACTATTCATAAATACACACAGCAGCTTCATTAGAGAAGGACTCTGTCTTCAGTTTTAGAATGTGGAGTATTTATAAGGAGAGCCTTTGTTTTTTTTTCTGTTTTTTTTTTTGTTAGACACAGGAAGCTGAAGGTCTGCCACAGCTACCTACGCTCACCTGCTAAAGGAAAAAAAATTAGTCATGTGGAACTGATTATCATCAACACACACACATACATCATACACTTTCATTGTCTCTTGCGCACTCGCTAACGTCTCTCACACACTTGTTCTTTTTCTCTCTCTTTCTCTCTCTCACTTTCACTCTCCTTCTCTTTCTCACTCTTTATGGATTTTTACAATGTAACAGGTGACAGACCTGAAAAATCACCAAAAAAAAAAGGTAAAATAAAATCAAAGAAAAATAGAAAGAAAAAAAAAAAAAAAAGAACAAAAGTGAGAGCTGTGTGTTTGCCCACCGTCATTGGCAGTTACAGCACAGAGGACATTGTCTGCGTGGTGGTGGGATATCATCAAAGAGGAGGAGGTGGAGGCTCTTTCCCTGCAGAGCTCTCCTTCAGGTTCAGGCTCTCCAGCGCCACGTCCAAAGGCATGATCTCCACGCAGCCCATGGCGCCGAAGTCGGCGAAGTCTCGCCGCTCGTCCTCGTCGGAGGAGGAGCTCTCCTCACGCATCAGCGTGGACAGCAGCAGCTCCTGCACAAACAGGCTCCGGTCAGCCCGCTCGCTCTCCAGGGCCTGACGCTCCGCCTCCGACATCTTCGGCTCGTTCAACCTGAAACAGAAAGTAAGGTTAGACGCCATTTTCACTTCATCATGTCAGATGTGCTTTCTAGAACACTAGTGATAATTGTTTTCGTTATGATGAGATCATATTTCTAGGTGTATGAGAAAGCAATTTGACGGTATGAGGTTATATCTGAACAAAAAAAATTATATTATCATTAATATCTCAATTCAGTCTCTCGCCGTGATTCAAACCTGCAGCGTTTGCACTCAGGGCCACCATTAGATAAATCAGTGCGTGCTCACTCCTTATTCGCAAACATATTACATTTGAGCACAGACATACACACACAGAGCACAGCGAGTCTACAAAAGAAGACATTTTAAAGGACCCAAACGCCCACTTGTAGCAAGAAGCAGCTCATTTGTTCTCAGCAAATGTTTAATTAAACTCTCAATTACTAAACAAATCATGATTAAGTGTACAAAATGAATGAATGGACGCATTTAGTGAACGAGTCATGGCTGCATCGCACTCAACTCACAAGTGACCCGTTAAACACGGAGTGTGTTTATTAAAACACGTGTGGTTAAAGTCTAGAATAATAACTCTAGCTGTTAACACTGCACTACAAATGTGCTATAAGTTACTATTTTAAAACTCACACTGCATTATTCACAAACGTCCCATAGGAAAATGGCACAGTTTAATAAATTAAATGTGCCGTTTCTTACAAAATGAGAATCGAGAGTAAGAATCGTGAGCTGGAAATCATGATTCCAGAAACTGAAACCTTAATTGGCTCTAGCAGTCCAGCTACACGCATTTCACATTTAAATTTACACCTTCTGTTATTTTTCCTTTACAAAACTGGGCCACTGGCATGCAAATTCATTATCGGGTGTTAGTGTGAGTGTTTGTGTCTATGTTCTTACCGTGTGAGGAGGAACTGGGAGCTGTGGGAGGCCATGGGGTTGCTCTCGGTTATGGCTGTGTTTGTTGCAGTGCTGGGTGGTGGCACACTAGCATTGCTGTTGCTTGCGTTGCTGCGCTGGCGCGTGGCGTTGCGTGCCGTTTCCAGTTGCTGACGTGCCGCCTGCGCCTGCTGCCTCTCCAGCTGCAACTGCATCTGCAACTGCTGTAGCTGCGAGGCCGATGGGCCTGAAGGGTTCAGCTGACCGCCTGCTGAGCGCCGAACGCCTGACAGCTGAGACAGCAGCTCTGAGAGACAGAATGGGAGAAATAAAAAAGTGTCAATATCAAGCAATATGGAGAAGAAGAAAAAAAAAACACTACAACGGCTTGAGCTCATAAACAAATTGTTAAGACTGGATGCTAAGTTAAGTTCAAAGATTAAGACATCATTTAGAGTGTCAAGAAAAGTGCTTGATGCCAGAATTTCATGATCAGTCAAGGTGTGTAATCACGTTTGCCTCAACTCTGACTTTTTCAATATACCAATTTAAATTCATTTCTCTTCATAACCACCTCTATGGTCATTTTGACCTGATAAACTGTTCCGTAAGTAAACAAACGTCAACCTACACTGTAAAAGCGTAATATTTCTAAAACACATATTGTAACATTTTCATACCATGACACCCCTAACACACGAACACACACCTGCGATAGGGTCCATGGCTTCCCGATTGCTCGGGGAGTAAGAGGAGCTTTGTGAGGATGAGAGCCCCCCTGTGGAACTGCTGGTAAAGTGCATGTTAGTCCTCCGTGCCCGAGGGCCGCCCAGCCCACGCCCAGGGTGAAACATCCGGCGCACATGCCGCACCCCGCTGCTCTCATCGTACACACATCGCCGTTAAGGATCAACACGTGAAATCACACATTCACTCATACACACAGCATGCAGGTCAACCTGTGAATTTGTGACTGGTGAGAAGTCGATTATTCTAAATTCACAAAGTTGGTATAACAAAATGAAAAAGTTATACCAACCAATTACAAATTACTTGGAAAAAATACAACCACTTTGGAATGCCAATACTTGACAAACTGTCACAGAACCAAACGGAGTGTGCACGCTTTGTGAAAGGATGTACAAATACAAATCATTACCTAAGGATTCACTTATGTTCAGTGACAATAGATCCTATGTACTGAGCTTATAGAGGGAACAGGGAGCGGTTTGGAATTATTGGATTGTTGAGAAAATAAATCTGAATCAAGAAAATGCTGATATAGCGCTACCGCTATGATGTCACAGGCTCGTATAGAGTTTAATTTAACATCAAACAATCAGTGAATCGTTCCCTAATTTTTGTTACTTAGTTTAAAAACAGAAAATATGTTTCTGCTATTAATTCGGTAAACAGAACTGAAAGGATATTAAATCTCTTGGTGCTCTGTGTTCAAGTGTGAGATGAGCAGCGAAGTCGTCCGTCACATGATTGGGGTCACCTCCGGGCAAAGCTGCACATATGGGGCAGATCTGGGGAGGAAAAAAAAAAAAAAAAGAGAGAGAGAGAGAGAGTGGAGAATTTTCTAAACTATAGAGCTGAATTAAAAATTGTTCAAAGTTTTCACACCATGTTGAGAAACAGGGACTAATTAGAAAATCTGAGAGTCAAAAAATCTACAATCTCGGCGTGTGACACACTGAACAAGTACACTACCTGTGCAGTCGCTTATGCTATTAAATCAAACTTTTTCAAATGATGCTAACGATTGTAATTCTTATCTCTGACTATACAAAATGAAAGGATTCGCCACGCAACTTTGAATTCCTACTTGCAAAGTCAGGAAGCACATCACCTCACGTCGGCATGGCTTTCAGCATCAACGGTGAATAAAATATTGCTTCGACTACTTATTAGACTTAAGACAATATTCTGCAGTCACGAGGAAAAGATATCTATGAGACGATACTGACGCAAAGAAAGTATGACATTTTAACGCATTTATTTTGTAATGCATTATCAATACGATGTACTGAAAAAAAAAACGTAGATCAAGATTTATAATACAGGTTGTAATTTAGGTTCCTTTATTATTAGCACTAATAAAAAAAAAAATTCTGTCATAAATACACTTCATGGCAATGTTATTATTATTAATATGGGAAGACTGTTTGACAATAGATTGGGTTTTAAAACGATTAGATAATAAATTGTGTATTTACAGCTCCGTATGCTTTCTGAGTGTGTCATAATGAGCAGATGAGAAAAGTCGCGATTTCATTTTGCATATTCTCTCAATCTCACAGAAATTAATTTCTGGTTATTTTTTCCTAGTTCACATTGATCAAATGAAACGAGGCTGGATGGGCAGAATGTGTCACGCATCAAAGGCGAGGTTGGCTCCCTTCACGTTTCTCGGAGGAAGCACGTTTCCCTCCACGGTCGGTAGCTAATCTGGATTCTTCTTTCGAGACACCCTGTGAACACACTCACCACCTCTGTGGTAGTCTCTGCGTGCTCCGAGGTGACGTGCTCCTGTAGAGACGTTTCTGTGTAACCCATTTTGCCACAGTAGGGACAAGTAAACGACTGGGGCTGCTCTACTGAAAACGCCTCTCCACCGTAATACAGATCTGCAGATGGACGGACAGAAACACAGACGGACAGACAGACACGCAGGTCATTAGCGTCATGTCATCGTTACACCCAAGCTGAGAACCTGTCTTCCTGTTCTTCTCTTACCGAAGTCTACCCTGGTTAGTATGCACTGCATGGGGTGTTCCGTGGTGTGTCGGGTCGTGGTGGCTCCACTTTCATAACACGACGCGCACAGGTCGTAGTCGTAGCAAATTAAACACTTGTATCGGCGCCCCCTGAAGTTCCCTTTTAAACACGCGTCACAGCTCACACCTGTAAGACAAGAACACATGCGGCCAGACAGTTAAAACTTCTCAAGACTGTTACAGGAGGCATTTCATTTCTTTTCTAACTCGGACTATAAATGCAAATAGAGCCATTTACAATTAAAATATTCATGTACAGTTCATTGATCCAGAATTTTTTTTAAAAAAAAGGTTAAAGCTACAAAATCGTTTTGGGGCACCTGGTTTCTTGCGAATTAAAAAAAATATTTTTTTATTCACCAGATTATTTTAATAGTAGACTAAGAATCATACCTTGCTCCTCTATCATATAAAATTATAAGACTAAAACCAAAAAAAAAAAAAAAAAAAAAATGATGCTCCATGATGCTCTGGGTTGGCGAAACAGAGCTTTGCAATTTAATATCAGACTACTCTCCCCAAATAAAATTATGAATCTGGAATGATTTGCAAAGGTGTGTATAATTATAATCCAACATCACCTGGAAGCCCCACCCCTTTCCCAATCTAACATGCATCACCAGGGCACAATTCCGACTCCTCGGCAGAATCCGACTCCCCTTTGAGTGAATGAACATTACAGACCAGACATACCAATGTGCACATTTACTCACTGTCGCACTTTCAGACCGCACATCTTATAAAATTATCACTCGCTAGTATTCGCCTTGAAAATGGCAGAAATGTCCCTTTTTAATGGCTGTCAGTTCTGAGTGATTAACTCGTTTATCATGATTTTTTTTTTTAAAAGATAATTTGTGAGCAGGGGGGAAAAAAAAAAAAATCAATAACGCATGATCACACAGTACATTATTCATCCTATACATTACATTGTAAAAGTATTATTCTATTTTTTTTTTCAACTTTATTAGTAATGAAGTAAAGTAGGTGTAACTAATAAAATAAAACAGTTTTTGCTTGTTTCTTGGAATTTGCAAACAAAATCTTAACCTTAGTCACATGCAAAAGACACAGGTAAGCTGAAAGCAGAGGAGGAAAAGATGTTTAGGAGACAAAAAACAATTAAAATATTAATTTTAATGTTAAAAATGGTACATTCATTTTCGTACTCATCAACTTATTATAATAAACTTTTTAGCTTTTGTTTTGTTTTCTTAATAACCAACAATAATTATTCACAAACATTTGTAAAGGGTGAGGTAATATATAATAGCCTATTAACTGACATATTCCTTTTATTAAAAATGTAAAAAATTAATGACTTATATAAAACATCTACCTCTGTTTGCTCAGAGTGCCGATTTCTAGCTGAATCTGTTTGTACAGTCAATTGCACAAAAGCTCTTTCCCATTTCACATCTGTTTTGTGTGGCATTCCAGGTGTGTTGCTTCTGCCTACAGGGATGTCACGTGCATTCCCACTTTTGTATGGTAATGTGCCCTCTGCTGTCTATACTACACAATTACAGCCAGAAAAAACTGATTATTCACCCTGATGATAATCGCATTCCATGTTTTATTTTGTCATAAATGTGTACTACTTTATAGACGCAAGACATATGTATGTTTTGCTGATAAATTCGTAAGCATCTGCATCGAACTGCACTGTTGTTGATTACTGTCTAATCACAGCAACTATCATGTTTTGCTCCTCTTATACCACACCTATTTATCAAGAATACAATTTATTGATATAAAAGAATGACAAATATAAAGTCTCATGTAATGACAGCAGCCCTGCAGAAGCGATGTTTTGAATAAACTTAATGTCAAGCCTGATATTTGCACATTTATATTAACCATGGCACAACACCACCTTTTCTTTTCCGATAATCTAAACCCTGAGTATCCAACACCACCAAACCCCATGTGACAGTTTTCTTTAAAAACTACTAAGCTTTATTTATTTCAAGCATCTTCACACAAAAACCACTCTCTTTGTAATATAATAAAGATTAGCATACATCAATCGTTTCAGCCCATTCAGTAGTCTCATTATAAGGAAACCTTTCCAGTTCCAAAAATAAAATAAATTTCCAAATCCAATTCCACTTGTCAGAGTATCCAATATAAAATTTTCTCTGATATCTGATCCACCATTACATGATGGAATCAGCTCGGTACCGATGCCAGAGATCAGTGGCTTCTGTAAAATTTACTAAACCAGTGACTGAAAATAGAAATAAAATCTGAGAATAAAAAGAAAAGTGTCACCGGGTATTGTGGCACATAAAGCTGGCTTTCCTTCATGAACCTGAGCTACCTGATTTGCGTCTGACTTTTAACAAAGTCTGACAACACTGTTACTGGAACCCTGGCTTTTGCCAGGATGTCCAGGATGAGTTTAATAATAATTTTTCAAAGATAAATAAATAAATAAACAAATAAATAAATAAAAAATTGCCTACATGACCCCTTGTGCTTTGCTTGGTCACATGTTACTGGTTGCGATACCCTATTTTGTGAGAGGCCTGTGATGAGCTGGGGAAAAAATACCCGCTTCACTAAAGGACAAGGAAGGAGAGGACACATGATGGACGAAGTGCGAGGAGGAGGTGAGAGACACCTGTCTCTCTCTCTGCAGTGTTCTTCAGCGCTAGAATGTGCTCCATGTCCTATATATAACCTGCACAAGACATATGCCGGCCGTGTCGCTCTCACATGCAACATGAGTCAAAAGCTCACATTCAACTCCAAGGCAATTTCGGACGACGGCCCTGTCCATGAATCCATTCGCGTTCCAACAGTATCCCGTGGACATAAATAGAACAATCGAACCTTGAAAATTAGCCTGCTTTGAGTTCACCTAGGAAGCTGGAATACGACCGACATCGCGCACATTTACCTCAAAATAAATCATCTGACAAGGACAAACTTTAGACCTCATCTCCTACAGGAAAAATTATGTGGCTTTAAAATGTTTCTTTTTAGTTCCGTGATACCGATTTTACAGATAACTGTGTTTATAAAAAAAAAAAAAAAAAAAAAAAAAAAAGTGTCAGAAATGACATTAATGTGTGAACAACTGGACAAAAGGTTGTGTACTCATTAGGTACTTTTTACTCACCATGTCTTCACTTGTATTTTTGCTGAAATTGCCCCTTTCGGTTTATAATCACTGCTTCATAGCATGAGCACTCACAGGCTTAGTACAAGTACTAGCATGAACAGTTAAGCTTAAAGACTTTAGGCTATTCTGTGCACTGAAAGAATCAAATCCTTCAATACAATCACTGCACTGCCATGTCTTTAAAAATAAATAAATAAATAAATAAATAAAAAGTGAGGTGCATTTACTGTTCAAATTATTACCCCGAGTTACACACAGCCCTGTTAGCTACAGTAGAGGAGACAAGTCATTCAACACTGACTAAAAGGTGACTAGACAGCATTTTTATACAATAGCTAAATTTAAGGAAAGCTGGACTTGAAACTTTGCATAAGGACTTGGTGTGTTGTAAATAAACACGACAAAAGACCCGCCTACTTTCAAAGAGCAAAGAATTTTTGTTACGTACGAGCTGAAGTGGGGGGGGGGGGGGACCATCTGATTGCTTGAAATGCAGACGACACATCGAGTACAACCAACCAACACGGTGTAGACCGTCTACGTCCTGCCCACAGCGCTACTGGATTGGAAGCGGCGTGGTGCACGTGTTGAGTAAATACGAACGTGCTGTGCTGTGTTTGTGAGGAACGTGGGAATGAAGCAGCAGCTGTATTCGTTTATGCAGTGAAAGAAAAGGTAAGAACATGTCGAGGTTGAACAACACAACGCACTCGTTCAGTATTTCACTCTCGACAACACACCCTGAGATGACTGTTGTCAGTATATGATACGTTGCGATACGTCGTAGGTTTCTGTTCGATGTTAAACAGTATTCTCATTTAATGCAAGAAAATATGGTACATTTTCTAAACTACAAGCATCAAAGTAAATGAATATCATCCCCAAATATCGGTTACTGGTATCCTTGATTACAAAAAAAAAAAAAAAAAAAAAAACTCATAAGTCGATCACAAACATTTCCCTTCCGATTTTTAAGGTGATCGCATAACTCTCTTACACAAGCCAGTGGTCTATCTACAGCTTGAGAGTCTGGTACTTTTCTTCTTTTTTCCAAGACAAGAGGAGGTCCAACAGAAACACCTCGCTGTGTTACGGCATTTAAAAGTGTTTGAAAGTGTTGCAAAGCCAAACAGATCATGACCCTCTGACCAGCTACGTGTACAAGAAATATCAGAACTAAACACCAACAAACCTTCTCCCATAACAAACAAGGGGCAGAAGATCCATCCTGACTGATCTGAGGTTCTGCCTTAAATCGAGGAATCATTCTTACCTCCACGTCCACAGCTCCTGCCAACTCAAATTCTTTTTTTTTATTTCTCCAGCCAAAACACCAGGCCACCAAGTTCATTCTTCAAAAACTTGTATTTACTGTTGTTATACTCTCAGTTTTCACTGGTGGTTGGTGGACCTGGTCTGAGCCCTAAAGCAGCTTTTGCTTCTAGATTGCGTCTAGGATCCGGAAGAAAAAACCTTCAATGTTTAATTCATCAAACAGAAATTCTCAAAAAAATAATCCAGTCTTGGATGAGAAAGCAGACAAATGGTCCAAATATGGATTGTTTCTTTAAACACAGTCCAAGATGCGTCATGGAACAGTGGCTGAAAAAGTTATTAAATAAAGCGTTCTGCGTTCTCTGGGTAAACTGACATGTGGAATAACGTCACTGAATTACGTCCAAAATCAAGCCGATGATATGTAGCTGTGAACATTATGCATAAACAGAAGTAATAAGTGACACGGGGTTGGAAATTGTTGTGGAAAACGTACATTCCAGGACCGTGATGCTTGTGCGTTGTGTAAGTAGAATCGGAAAAGCAAATGCTCTTTCGTGTGAATTAGAACGTCAAAGCAGGACGTAGTGAGACTGTTAGCAAGAAAACCCACAACAGCGGGGAGAGGACTATGATGGTAAGGTTGCGGTGCATGGACCCCTCAAGCGTATCTGCAAGTTGAGAGGTGCATAATCCACAGGCAAGGACTACAGAGATGTGGGGGGAAAAAGTCATTTGGTCGGGTTGAGTTATGCCTCACCATAATCTAGACAAGCGCAGGAGTGAGTGTTTGGCGGACACCTGATCCAGCTCCTCCTAACCTGGGCGGAGTGCAACCAAAAGTCCCACATTGGAGGCACCTCAATGTGTTTCATGCTGGATAAGTGTGTCTCATGGTTTACACGGACAGTTGGATCAAGATCAGGTCCAGTTCAAGTTCCAGTTCCACCCCAGGACTTTTTGTTCTTCAGCAAGGACTAAATCTCAACTTTCCTCCTTAAAGGGGCATGTCACTGCAAATCACTAAAATCTTCTTCTGACTTTAAACTATGATGCAAGATTTCCATTCTGATAGGAGTGGCCTCATCCAGAATGACCCCGCCCCCCCACACACAGGCTCACTGAACTGCCTGATTAGGATGAAAATTATTTAAATTGTTTACTATGGCCTTCAAAATCATCAGATCTCAATCCAATTAGAGCATGAATTTCAGCGTGCCAGGTCTGATCGACTGAGTGAAACTCTGTTGAAACCTCCGGTTTCAGAGATGCGCAGAACCTACACCAAAATGCAACAAAGCCGTTCTGGTGACTCGTTGTGGCCTAACACTTTACTAGCACACTTTATGTTGGTTTTCTGTTCATTTGTCTACTTTCTATATGTGGCTGAAGTTGGGGGCGACATTTACAGCTATGTCCACATTACAAGCCTCTTTGCTCAATTCCAAATATTTCCTCAGATAATATTTGCCTATATTGACGGTTCGCGTTCATGATTACAAGTGACCTGCATCGAACTTTATCAGGTGAATTATTGAAAGGAACTATCAAAGCTCCCCAAAGAACTACACATTTTCCTTCACCTATACGGCTTTTTTACTTTTTAATCTGCATCAAAAAAAGTCTGCTCTTCACTGATGGTCTATTTATCCGTTTGTTTTCCTTAAACATTAAAAGCTGCTGTTTAGATAACTTGTTTCAGTGATTTATTGGTGATTTTGACCGTGCTGTCACGCATTCCCCCCTCTCTCTGCATGCTTCCTCTTTGTTTACATTTCTCCTGGATTTTTCAGAATAATGAGACCGTCAGCACACATGAATTTCTGTTTAAATCAAATGCTTACAGCCTTTTTATTTCATTGCA
The DNA here is from genome assembly GCA_025674565.1 of Synodontis membranacea. NCBI lineage: Eukaryota > Metazoa > Chordata > Actinopteri > Siluriformes > Mochokidae > Synodontis > Synodontis membranacea. The sequence continues at coordinate 3,917,260 of JAOVYU010000036.1, read as the reverse complement.
CTCTAGTTTGCCAACCACACCACCGCAGGTTTATATGGACTAGATGTCAATCAAAAAACCCACTAGTGATTTTTTTTTTCACTGATTTTAGGGATGATTTTGACCAACAGTTCACGTATTTCCCCCTCACGCTTCATCTCTCACAATTCGCAGTGCGCACACTTTATCTTTGTTCTCTGTTTGTTTACATTTCTACCATATGGATTAGTCAGACGTATTTCTGTTTAAATCAAGCTCTTATAATCAAGCTCCATCCTTTTTTTGTTTCCCAAACACTGCAGGTTTCAACTTCTCTGTGAGTTCTCTGTTATGTCTGTTAACCAGAGCCTGCTGTCACATGGATATTTTCATACTGTTAGTGTAATACACACAGACGAATTAAAAAAACCCAACCATTTCATTCAAAGAATCTCACTACACTTACATCTGGACCATTCACTGTACATATACATGTGACACGCATGGTTCCTATTGTGCTTGGGGAGAACCTACGGAACGCGAGATAAAAAACGTTCCTCAGAGCGCCGTTCTAAGAACTACAATCAGTCTCAGTTCCTGCAATGCGAACACACAAAAAATGGGGGTACTTCCACCAACAGTTCTAAGAACTATGAAAAAGTTCCTCTGGTCAAAAAAATAATTAATAAGAATGCACCTGTCCCCTGAAACGGCAGGCTTGCACACGCTGATATTCTTTTGGATTAAATGGACATGCTAGTAGCTAATGAATGCGTTGCATTTTGCTCTGGAGCTGAAGCTCTCCTTTTGCGCTGCTGGTGTTCTGCTGATTTGTGCTACCTTTTAGAAAAATGTTACCATAGTGCAAATAAATGCTACCGACAGCAGAGAATAAACTCAGCCATAGCCCTGAACCTAACCCTAAATCTAAATATACCCTAAAATGAACCCAAAATCTCAACTTTACACTTTATACACATTCTTCAAGCAGGATAACTTGATAGGATCTGAGCATTCTCATTCATGTTGCACGGCCACGAATCAGATACGTTTACGATTTAGGGCCACGTATGAAAGTGCCGCAAATCTGATTTGAAAAGATCGGATTTGCATGTCCACACATCCCTGAGAAGATCAGATTTGAGTCACAATCAATCGTTATTGAAAATCTTCCTGAAATTCCTAAATCTCCTCCTTCCGGCACCTGCTGCTCTCGCTTGCCATCTAAAGCTACAGTATCAAAGGCTTTTAGATTACAAAAGGAAATATTCACTCTGTCTGGTGGACTATAAATGATTTACATAAGTTAAAGACCCCAGTTTAGGACTATAATTATGAACAGCTCCAGTAAGAAGAGGAGTAAGTGTGTAACATGTCTGGATAAATGCTAGGGATGCACCGAATATTCGGCCACCGAAAATTTTCGGCCGAAAATGGGCAAAAATGCGTTTTCGGTTTTCGGCCAAAAGACTTTTAAACACAGCCGAAACTGAAAGTGTTCACGTATTTGTTTTGGATTTATCCACTTTATACATTTGTACGCACTTTGTTGTAGTAGTCCTACATAGAGCTGAAGATCTCTGCCAGAACCCGGGTTTGGGCTTGATTTCTATCATTTTACACGGGCTCGGGCTTGCGCAGTAAATGAGCGGTCAGGTGATGCGTTTCGATTAGC
>JAOVYU010000036.1:3760578-3771192 GCA_025674565.1 Synodontis membranacea | reverse complement strand
GTTATTTAGATTTTTACAACATTATTGTTGAAATACACAGTCCTGAAAAAGGGGCGTTTCTTTTTTTGCTGAGTATAGATTAATGTTAATGTTATTTATGTAGTGAAACTCAAATTATTGTATTACATATGTGATGAAAACTTCTAAATAATCTCCGAGGTCCTGTGCATAATCCAGAAAACCTCCCGGTAAAGAAAGAGAGAAGGTCGTTTTTCATATAGCTTCCCACAGTCGGTACGGTTAATAAGTTAGTTTGATATTCAATGACATATGATTGATTGCGACATATGTAGGACAATATATGATAGGACAATATACAATATATGTAGGACAATAGTCAACTGCTGTACAGTTGGTTTGATGTCATCAGGTCACATGGTTTAGGAGTGTAATGGATTTATATGCATTTCTAAGGTATTTGTAATATTAAAAAAAAAAAGTACAAATGATAATTTTGCAAAATCAAGCCTTGTGACATATGTAGGACAATAATCTCTGTCCTGTACAGGTGGTTTGATGTCATCAGGTCACATGGTTTAGGAGCTTGATGGATTTGTATTTTGAATGTTAAATGAATGTTGAATATCAAACTAACTTATCAACCGTACAGTCGGTGTGACACTTACCACTGGAGATGTTAATATTCCCAGCCGCAATTGCAGCCTTAATCGCATCTTTCACAGATGAACCCGCTCCCTCACGGCTCAGACGCTCCTTTTCTTTTTCTTCAAGACTTCCATAGAAGATTCGAGCCTTTTTCACCAAAGGGACTTCGTCCTCATCCGACATGATTCAGATGATACAGCTGCTTTTACTAAAGCCAAAAGAAATGAACCAGAAACAAAAAAGAGCATTGTTGTTGTTTTTTTTTTAAAACAGCCTTTATCGAGTACAAGTCGGGAGAATAATAAATATAAGAACGCTGACATTTCTTTTCAAACACACGCATCCAAAACAAACTGAAATATTCTCTTTAAAAAATGTACAAAAGAAGCGCAAATAGTTCACACTTACCGGCAAACCAAAGAAGCTACAGCCCTAGAACACAGACTAACGACTCTACAAAATCCTTTATATATCTACCGCAAATAAACCTTCGCTAAAAGTTGGAGTACTTGAGAATAATTCACTTAGTGAGCTAGCTGTAAGCACGACGAAACCGCCGCCATTTTTTTTTGTGTGTCGCGCAGGAAAGACGTCACGAACACGCCGGTCGCAGTGATGACGTTAATAACGAGCAAACGTAGATGCAATTCAAAACTCCTCGTATGAGAAGGGTGTTGTTTGGTTTCTACAAGTACCCAGTGAATAAAGCAGACCCATTTTTTATAACTAATTTATTAATATTATTAGCTAAATTTCATATTCATAAGACAAAACTCTCTAATTCAAAACCATCTTTTCAACACTTCATTTGTGAAACCAAACAATATCTACTTTTTACAACATTCCCACAATCCAAAAGCAATCAAAACAGTGAATATATGCTCCTCTTTTTTGGTTTATATGAATCATCTATCAGCTGGTTATTTGTATTTGTATTATAAACCCCTGATATTGTGTTTTTTATATATATATAAAGAAAGAAAGGAATATATATACACACACACATATATATATATATATATATTCCTTTCTTTTTCTATTTTTTTTTTTACTGTGAGTTGAGCTTTTGTAATGCTCTGATTGCAAAAAAATAAAAAAAATAAAAAAATTCAAAACTCAAATTCGAACATTTTCTCTGAACGAAGAAGTTTAAAAACCCCGTTGGTTAATTTAAAATTACTTTTCACCCTTTCGAACTATCCCTGCGTGTTTTAAATTATTTATATATGTGGTGTTTAAATAATAATAATAATAATAATAATAATAATAATAATAATAATAATAATAATAAAAAAGTGAGAGAAATTTAAAAATCAGAGACAAATGAAAGTGTTTGCAATTTTTTAATATCTTTTTTTTCTCATGAAACCTGATTAATTAAAATTCCTCTCTCGTGAATGAATGACTCGTTTGTACACAGTTCGGACCGGATGACTACAAAAAAAAAAAAAAGAAGAAAAAAAAAAAACTACATTTCCCATGAATCCAACGTGAACTTCCGGTTGATGGAACAACCGCCAACCCTGGTAAGCGCGTGCATATATGCAAGTCGTTTTAAATCTTATATGTACATATATATATATATATATATTTTTTTCCCATTAATGTTAGATATACTAATCAGCTGAAATACTCGTTTCAAAAATACTGGTATTTTGCACTACTGTAATAATTTTTTTAATGGTCCATAGACGTTTACGTTTACAGCTATAGAGCTTCGCTAGCTAAGCTAACTTGCTATTTAATAAACTGCACATTGGAGCTGTTGTTGTTCTGCTTAAAATGACACAATTACGACTTAACAAGGGAAAGCTGCATTGTTAACTACTGTTTATAAACATCGTAAACTACTGTAGCGTTAGTAAGTATTTTTTCTTTCTTTCTGGTATTTGTATTTACAGGAGTTATGGGCTGTCTGTCATCATTTTAATATTTATCTAGTAGTGAAAACAGAAAGGATGCTGCGCCGGAAGCCGACTCGTCTGGAGCTGAAGCTGGATGATACAGAGGAGTTCGAGAGTGTGAAGAAAGAGCTGGAGGTTTGTGTTTCTGTTCTCTTCAAACAGACAGGATGTATTTGTATGGATATGGGGTTCCTGGGCATGTTTTCACTGTTTGCTTGAGGTTTCTTCTGGGTTCTCCGGTTTCCTCCAGTTCCTTAAAAAAATGCATGTAGGTGCCGCTATAACTCTGTACAGTAATACAGCATTACCTCGTGCATTCGCGGGGTTCGCGGATGTGTGAAATCCGCGAATGTTTGGTCGCGAGTCATTAAAAATGCTAATAAATGCTTATTTCAAAAGTGTAAATTCTAAATATGACCTAAATCATGCTCCGAAAAGCACTTTAATTTCATTTAAAAGTTAGCTTAATACGTTATCCTTAAAAAATAAAATTTGTTTGATGTAAAAACAGAGTACAGTATCACCTAATTCAGTGTTTCCTTTTTGAGCCACAGCACATATTTCACATTAGAAAAATCACAAGACACACCACCAAACAAAAATGTCATGAAAAAGTATATTTATTGAAATACAACGAACACAAACTGTTGAACACAAATAAATAAAACATAACACAACGCTAATACTGTACTGTAATCTTGGAGGAACTGAAGGACGACGCATACGAATATCTTCCTCTACTCTGAGCCTGTTTCTTTCAAGGAGTTAAGGCGCTGTACTGCCCTCTATTGACAGGGAGAACTTACAGACAGCCACAGAATACCAATGAGGTGATATTAGATAAGCTTCCAAGTGAAGACGTACAGAGAAATGATAAGTTGTAAAAATATGTGCGCGCTAACTACGAGAGAGAGAGAGAGAGAGAGAGAGAGAGGGAGGAAATACTGAGATGCGGGGAGTTGAACCGTGATTTCACTCATGTAGTACACAAAGCATTTGAGCTCCCAGCCAATCAGCAACGAGGAAAGGTGGTACCCTGCTCTGTGATTGGCTACTTCCCACCCTTCCAGCCAATAGCGTGTCATCATGAAGCCTACACCATCACCGAAACAAACAGTACGTACGCATTTGCTATGAACATTTTTGTTATTTCTGGAGATACAGGCGGACACAGATGCAGGAATAATACACAAAATACGTAGTTTATTCAGAAGAAGAGCAATAAACAAACAGTAGGGCCAAAACAGGAAGTAATAATAATAGCAGCACGCTAATGTCCAGCCACGAGGAAGAGAGACTTAATCCAGTATTAATACACAGAGAGTTCAATGCTCTTTAAGCACAGAGCCCCGAGGGGAGAAAGACTCTGGGAATCAGAAGAAACAACAACTTAGCTGAGATACAAGAGGCAGTTCCGATGGAGCTTCGGCGTGTAGCATTAGCCTGTAGCATAGCACTCGCCCTTAGTGTAGCATCGGTGAATGTTAAAGCTCCAGCGAATTATGTCTGCCAAATGACAAATGTAAAAGAGCATGGCTCTGAGCTGTAGAGTACCGTAAGTTGATAGCTTAGCTTGTAGGATAGATTAACTATAACGGAGAATGAACACGGGCTGTGGGTCAGGCTTTGCACAGAAAATTTCACGGATCTGTGAAGTCGTGAATACAGAAACGCGAATGCACAAGGTATTACTGTACTCTATAAACTCATCATTGAGAGAGTGTGTGGTGTCCAGGCCCTGGATTCTGATCAGGATAAATTGGACTTGGTTCGATATACCTACATAATTTATAATAATCATAAATGGCACGTGGCGTCATAACCATACTTTCTTTCTTACAGAGCAGAAAGAAACAGCGAGACGAAGTGGACGTGGTCGGAGTGACACCGAGTGAGATGAGCAGCGCTGTCGGGGGTTCTGACGGGAAAACCCGAGAGCAAACCATCCACGAGCGAATAGGATACAAACCTCACCCCAAGTCAAACACGCTTCCGTCATTTTTTGGGAACCTCCAGTTTTAAGCAATGCATGAACAATGACAGTGACATTTTCACTGGGAACTCTTCTTAGTTCCTAACCAAAAACCGAAGAGGAGGATGGAACCCAGAGCCACTCCATGCCGAAGCCTTCTCATTTCAAGCTGCATTCTGTAATCACTTCTAATAATTATTAAAAATAAAAGGAAAGTGTATACACGCTCGTCTTCTTGTGGACAGAAATCGATGTCTTGACTGAGAAGTGATCATAGACGTGACTATTAAAGAGGTGTGTGACCTCCAGCCTCAGGAGTCGGTTTTATTCATGGGCATTAGTATTATTTATACCACAGCACTGTTGAATTCTCAAATCTGATTGGTCTTACGGTGTTTGAATAATTTTCTGTAAACAAATCACAGGTTTATTTTATTGCTCCATAGTAACAGTTATTCACAGATGGACAGTCTACATGTTACAAAATAAGTAATAAAACAAAGGATACCTTATAATTGTTGATATTATGAAGTTTTCTGTAATGATAAATTTACGTTTATGGAAGGAGTCTCCAGTGTCAGTGTAATAAGTCAGGAGGTTTTCCGCTGTGCAAAGGTTTTTCAAGGATCGAACCTCTTTGCGTTGAAATAACCGTTTCCTGTTAGATGATACAATTCTGTGTTGTCGTCGTCGGGTCTTAATTTCAGAAGCAGTTCTGAGAACATGTAACTTGACCTTTAGATGTTTCACCTGCCGTCGACACCTGACACGCAAGCTGGTTGGTCAGGATAAACGTGAAGACGTGCAGCATGAGTAGTCGAGGAACCTTGACCTGATGAACGCTGCTTTCATGTCCATGCATTTACTGGCTGTAAACTGTTTTATGACTGACTTTTACCAATGGACAAGATAGATTATTCAGGATAAGTGCTCTTTCATAAGTACACTTCAGCAGGAAAGAAACAAGGATCAATTTCTTGCAGCAATGAAAACAGCAGGCAATTTAAATTAAACTTAATTTATTTAGATATCATCTAAAGATCACAATTACATTTGCTGTGTACATAAACGTTACATAAAATCTAATGATGTCAGTAAATAAAATAACAATTAGGCTTTATGTAATTGACAGCAATAGAATATTTCAAAATACAACTTATAAAAAGGAATCTTCACGGAGACACTGGCATCAGATAGTCATTTCATAGACCGTTCTCTACGTTTATTTATTTAAAAAAAAAAAAACAACAAAAAAACAACACTCCGCATGGAGTATATTTCAGTTTCAGCTTTGTAAACAGCGTGCCAAAGCCGGCCGGATGGCATGATCTCTTTCTCTCCCTCTCTCGGTCTGAGCTGGTCACTGACTAGAGTTTTGACATCCTGACACTGATTAATGTGTCTGCTATTTCAGATATTATGATTACCAAAAAAAAAAGAAAGAAAGAAAGAAGAAAAAAAAAGAAGACACTTGGTGGTGTCATTTTCAATCAGGCTTCATAACCACAACACAGATCCATCATAATTACTTGTATTGTTCGTAAAATAAATAACATTTTTTTTTTTTTTTTTTTGGGGGCTGGTCAGTAAATCCTGTAGTATGTCACCGTGTGCTCTTCCCTCCTTGTAAATTTTCTGTTTTTAAGGCAAAAGGTTTAGTCGAGTATCCCTTTAACGCCCAGAGATGTGATCGTTTTACAAATTAAGAGGTAGAATTTAAGGCTGTGTATGTTACACCTTCTGTGAAGAATGGTGTGGAAATACAAGAGTATGAAAATATGATTGAGTGGGGTCATGATGATCCTGAAAGTTTCCACATTGATGTAAAATGGGTTTTGTAAAACTAGATAAAAATGCCATGTATTTGGGGGGGGAAGGGGCTTTAAAACGACACTAGCTAGAGCAGCCTGACACCACTTTTGTGCCTTCAGATTGATATAGGTTCAAAGAAATTCATTGGGTTTTTTTGTACGGTATGTTTGTGTTGTGTTTTTTTTCCTCTCTAATATTTTCCCCTCAATTTGTGTTTTATTTGTGTGAATGTGGGGAGGAAGAGGGAGTCACCGATTAGAGACTTAATGACAGTGTTCTGTAATGTCCACCACTACTGCCTTCTTCCAGCTGAACAGGAAGTAACCCACTCCGGCTCCCAGTGCCACGGCTATGCACAGGTACCCGTTGTAAGTCATGAACACCAGCATGAGGAAGTAACTGACCACCACCTGGATGATGTGAAGTAACGTCTGCAAACCGTGTGCCAAACTCAGCATCCGCTGTCTGGGGGGGGGGGGGAACAGAAACACAGAGGAAAAGTGTCTCTTATTATGATAGCAGGACACAAGGCGAGTTGTTTATCACACTATTGTACTTCAAGACGTGCTGAGATTAAAGCCCTATTCAGACTGGAGGAGGAGAAGTTATGCAATTGTTATGGGAGCATCTCTAGGATTGTAATCCATGGGTTCCACGCATACAGTCTGGAAAGCTTACGCCGCATTTACCCTTCTGCAGCATGAAAAGCAACTCACCCGACCGTTTTGTGCGTCTCCATGAGCACGGTCCCGTCAGTGCCGGGAACTGGCATGGAGTTGTAGCGTACGCTGACTTGGTTCCTCCTCAGCAGGACCTCGCGTCCAATCTTCAGTCCCTCATAGAACGCAGCCAGTAGAAAGACTCCGATACAGGCACCTACCATCTCTGACATGAGAATACAAGAATTCAGAATTTGAGCGTCTTCAAGGATATCATAGCTGATGAAATCAAAGGATCGTGCTCTGTTCTAACGGCTTTGCTACTTTTAGCACTGATGAATGTGCAAGCTGAGAACCCCTTCCCTCCTGTCATTTTACTCTACTGTATCTACTGGTATGAGTGTATCTGATTCAGCAGTGATCTTGAATTTAACTATATCTTCTTTGCAAGAAATATAGAAGCTGACTGCTGACTCATAGCACAAGATGGACTACGGTCTGCAACTGTGCACCTATAAAGTGCAGCTGCACATGATAGTGCAGATATGAAGTAGGTGATGCAACAACCTGGTAACTGAGTAAGAGAGACAACACCAATAGGGCAATTTTAAAACGATAACTGGCAAGACTGCATGTAAAGATCCACGATAGAACACGATTTTGTCTCAAATTGATATGTACCTTTTTTCATACAGGAAATATCAGAACGTTTTCATTTCAGGCAGTTCTGCTTTCAGAACAACTTGAATCTAAAGTTGACTTCGATGCATGTTTTAATCGATCAGCAACGTACTCACCTCCAGGTGTGTTGATAACCAGGCCGGCAAACAGCAGCTCGACATTTTTGTAACCGAAGTAAAAGGTCATTTGCTGCACAGAGGGGTGAAAAAAACAACAAGAAGATCGTCTTTAATATGAATAACTTCTTAACGCATGTTGAATTTTGAAAACGTTTTGAGTTTCTTATGTTTTATTACAAATTAAGTGATATTGAATGCTCAGAAGGGATTAGTCAGTTTTGGTTAAACTGTAGTCCGTGGAACTACAATGGGCTTTTTTATGCGTCTGCTGGTGATGTTACAGTGCAGAAGTTATGCGGATTTATCTGTGACTGTTACTGTTTTGCTGATTATCGAAGGTGAAGGTGGCATTTTGTACACTACGATTTTGTTGACCGCTATTTTCATATAAAGACGTTGCTTCATTCAGACCGACTCCGTGTGCGTGTCCTGACTCGCGTACATGTTCAGGGTAGTAACAGTAACTCGGTAACCCCTTTGTTGATTATTTTACTTCAAAGGTACGACCGACTGTGATTCATTCCGTACATCATTATTATGAACACATGCCAAACAAAATGATACATAATTATACAGAATTAAATAAGGAAAGATACATCTTTGTGGAAATTTTTATAAAAGGAAGGGACACTTGTAAAGTCAAACTGCACTAGTATTAAGTGTAAAATATAAATATATAGTGTACCTAAAGTGCCTAAGTAGTTATAGACTGCTTCAATAAACTAAAGACTAACTATTGTTTTCAATTCACTAAATTCCCTGATTTTAGTATGCAACATGAGCACATTTAAACAAAAATGTACAAAAAAACCCCAAAAAAACCCCCCACTGAATCTGTATCTGAACCCTTTAGGGATTGTTTATGGAATAATGTTTCAGTTATATTAATTGTTAGTATGAGGGCGAGTCAGATGAAAACCTTTTACATGTTTCTTACAAACATTCTCAGAAATGCAGCCTTTTTTCCCTACATCATCTCCCATTTTTTTTTCAAAGCCTTTGACCCTTTATAGCAGTGGTCTCCAACCATGTTCCTGGAGATCTACCATCCTGCAGGTTTTTATCTCTAGCCAGAATCTAACACAACACTTTAAGTTGATCAGGAACTTCTTAAGGCGATGATTTGATAGTAAGGTGGGCGGCATTACTGTTGGAGATAAAGTCTTCAGGGAGGTAGCTCTCCAGGAACAAGGTTGGTGACCGCGGCTTTAAAGGGCAAGAAACCATATTTGGTAACTTCAACCGACATCCAAAATGGCCTTATAGAATCACATGGATTTGAATTTTGAGAAGAAATAAATAAATGCTTCTTCAAGTTTGAGTGTCTTTCTTGCATTTGGTTTCCCATAGACCGGTGAGGAACCATATATAGCAACTATATGGTAACTTTATTGATCTTGGTTTGCAAAATAAAAATGAAAAACTTTGATCAAACATCTCCCCCAATAGCATTCCTGGGTTGAAATTTTGACTCTCGTAGTATTTCAATTAGTGCCGTATAAAGGGTTAAAATGTGGCCGAAATGTGGTCCAATTCTAATTTCTGTTGCACTTTTAACATCTTCACTTCACGTACCCTCGTACTTTCATACAGATTATTTACACTTTAGCGGAATTTACACACACTGGATGTTTTTTGTTTTTCACACCATTCTGTATAAACTCTATAGAAGGTTGTGTGCAAGAATCCCAGGTGTAACAATTTGAAGTGACTGGTGAGTGTAAATCTTTAAAACTGCTACAAAAAAAAATCTTCAGGTTACTCTTTGCTAATCCTATAGACCAGTTCACTTAGTTAATTAAACGTACCGTTAACACATCTGAACTGATCGATTTTGTTCACCAGGAGTACGCACAAATCAAAAATTCACTGACCATCATCATCATGTGGCCCTGGTCTCCTGATCCATGATCCATGGTGTGACCTGATGGAGAGTGAGTGGTGGTGGGGTGGACGAGGTCACCGTGTACATGTGCCATCTTCCTGTGGACGTAAAAAAAAGACGGAATTTAGGAACTGTTTTCAATATATTAGAAGTATCCAGTGAAAAAAAAAAAAACTAAGAGCATTTACATGTTTTTGTAAAATCGTACGACATCCAAACCGTTTCTGCTGTTATAATAAACTGGACTGTAGTTATCAGTGTTTTGGCTTTACTGTAGGCGATCATACTGGGAAGTCGGCTAATCGGTATGACCTGCCCTCCTGTCTGATTATCCAGATGACATGCTTTCCAAAATCTGATGCCAACAACCATTGGCAGAAATTTGTGACACTGAGAAATAAACAACCACTTAACCTTTACCAGTCGAATCCCGCCGTCAACCCCGGGCTACACGTCCAAACACTCTGCTCTCGCTAATCTAATATGTGGCCATTTAGAACAAACAGAGCCCTAATGGAAGAATAATACACTTTTCTATAGGCCAGATCTAGCCTGTGGAGAAAAACGGGAGGAAAACAAACAGCCCCGACCGAAAGAGCAGATAAGAAGAAGATCCAGATCCAGCCTCAGGCCTCTTTTTTTCTAAGAAAACCATGTTACCAGGACGTCAGTCTCACGTTTGTGTCCTGGTACATCACTGTATATATTTACCAAGTGGACCGAATGCACATTTTAAAAAAGAGTGCTATTCTAAATAATGCCTTCATAATCTGTATAAACCCAACAGATGACAGAAATAACATTTTACAACATGTACAAGTAGTGCATAACCAGTGCTTGAAGTGGGGAAAAAATAAGTGCAGGAACTCTAATTTTCTGACATTTGACATTTGTGCGGCGAAAAAAAAATCAAGTCTTTAGGATGTGTTGGTTCAAAAACTATTTTAATTTAATCATTCTTCCAAGCAATAACCTA
>JAOVYU010000036.1:3714597-3729500 GCA_025674565.1 Synodontis membranacea | reverse complement strand
ATTAGACAGTAAGTCATAATAATGAGATAGTAAGTCATAATAATAATAATAATAATAATAATAATAATAATAATAATGAGAAAGTCATAATAATAATGAGACAGTAAGTCATAATGAGATAGCAAGTCAGAATAATGAGACAGTAAGTCATAATTACGAGATAGTAAGTCATAATAATGAGATAGTAAGTCATAATAATAATAATAATAATAATAACAATAATAATAGATAGTAAGTCTCATACATAATAATAATAATGAGAAAGTCATAATAATAATAATAATAAGACAGTAAGTCAGATTAATGAGACAGTAATTCATAATAATGAGACAGTAAGTCATAATAATGAGATAGTAAGTCAACGAGATAGTAAGTCATAATAATGAGATAGTAAGGCATAATTCTGAGATAGCGTCTCATATTTCCACAAAACTGTTGCAGACATGCTATCATATCAAGCAGTGTTAACTGATCTGTTCAGTGCACGGATTTTTTTTTTTTTTTTTTTACCCTTTTCACTTTTTAATCAATGGACTTGTCACGTTTTAATAAATAAACTTTAAGACAGAAGTAGACTAAGGCAGGTTTAGTCGTGATTAAGAGAAATCCTCTCATTATGGTGGAGGAAACAATAATGATCTATGATACATCTATAGGTGTAAAGTGATAACATTCTTTCTCTCCTCAAAGAATTCATAAACATGAATTGAAATGAAATAACTCCTCCTCTGGTCTACGGACAGGAAGTGATGCAGGCAATGGACACGCTGACGTGTGTGTGCGTTCACGCGCACACCGCAAGTCTCTAACGCGTTCGTGACTCACTTTTAAAGTTTCATAAGCCGTGGCGATGAGCAGGAACTTCTGCTGCGCGCTGTCGGCGCTCTCTCCGGCCAGTGCGGGGTCTCCAGCCTGGAAGCGGTCCGGGTGGTATATCCGGGCCAGCTGGCGGTACGCGCGGCCGATCTCGGCTTTGGACGCGTCTCTGCTCACCCCCAACACGTCGTAACAGATCTGCGTGCCGCAGTAAAGTCCTTCAATCAGAGCTACAGCCGACGGGATGAAAAGCGCCGAAATAACAAGAACCGCAGTCCATAAACCGAGCCGCGGCACACACGCCATGGGAGCCGCCATGTCAGCATTCCTGACGTGACGCGCGCCTAAAGACGTAGCGCGTGCCCTCCGAAAAGGGCTGATGGGAATTGTAGGCATTGTGACGACACCCGAGCTCATTGTCTGGACTACGATTTTCTGTAAACATTTTTATTTTATTAAAAAATAAATAAATAAATAAATAAATAAATATTGTTTGTTTGTTTGTTCTCCAAAAATTACTTATAACATCACTACATCCATAACACAAACACTGCAGTGTATATTCACACTCCATGTCCATAATTATAGGCACCCTTTACAATGTACTGGGAGAAGAATCAAATAATGAATGAAAATTTTTTTTTTTTTGGAATAATAAAAAAATGCGATTCAACCTTTATACCAGATCAGCTGTAGAAACATTTCTAGAGTTTTCAGAGTTGAACTTTATATTAGGATTTTGCACTTATTTCTGCCTAGGAAAGAATGATTGTACGATATACACAGCTAAAATCTCTGTTCTCTAAAATAAACACAGGGTCAGAATTATACATACACGGGTTAAAAGTCAGGTCTGTGCCAGAAGACACACAAATTTGATTGAGCTCTACCAATAATTCCTAGAAAAGTAGTCAAAAATCCAACCAGAATTCTGCCAGAAGCTTGTAGACAGCCACCAAAAGCGTCTGGTCAAGGACAAACTTGCCAAGGGACATTTAATCCATATTAAGTGTGCTGTATGTATAATTTTGACCCAGTGTTGATTTTGTGCACCAAATTCTATGTATATTACAGATGTATGTTGTACAATCATTCTTCTCCAGAAAAACAAGATAAAAAAAAAATCCCAATATTGCCGTGACATTCATGTTCATGATCACTGTATGTAAACTTCTGACCACAACTCTAAGTGTCCGCGCTGAAGGTTTTATACGGTGATTCTATGAATATACAAATCAAACACACCCCTAAACCCTACGTACTGGATCACGACAGCGTCTTAACTATGATGTAATAAAACGCTGCTTTCAAAAGTTCAATCCCACTTCATCTCCACATTTCTACATGTTCTGTGAGCGTGCATAAAAAAAAGCTTCAAAATACCACTACACAGTGTTTTCGTTCTTTTTTAATTATACAAAAGATATCAGTAAAAGATACAACTTTTCTGACAAAAACATCTAAGCATGTTGCTTTACTGACCTTCATTTCAGGAAATTTACAGTATACATCAGTGATTAAACAGAAAAAAAGGTAGTATTGCTTTTTTTTTTCCACCCACGTACTCAAAACAACATTTGGAACATAAAGCCAGATAAAAGAATTTGCTGCAGTCTGTTTTACTGCTTAACAGTCCATTCAGAAGCTATATATATATATATATATATATACACAATAACAGATATCACAGACACAAGTGTGCATTATCCTAACCCCTCGGCACAGACATTTACAGAGCTGATTTGCAGTGAAGGATGGAAACAACATTTTAGATTTTTCCTAAACTGAAACAAATACTGAATGTCTGGGACTGGCAGCAACTCTTTACATGGCTAACAGTGCCTATGGATGCTCAATAGTTAAAAGGAAGAAAAAGAAAAGGAAAGAAAAGAAAAGAAGCTTTTTGGTTGTCACAGTAGAAAACACTGCATACGTGATACAAATGATTTCCTGTAAAACAATGTACATATTTAAAAAATAATACTTTGAAAGGAAGAGTGGAGCTTTTTTTGAAGTACAGTTTAGCTTTATACATGAGCAAAAAGAAAAAAAAAATCCAAACCAAAAAAACAAAACAATAACACATTATCTACAAAAAACAGAAACAAACAAACAAAAAACACACTAAAGGGATGTGTTCTCTGGACAGAAATTAAAAGGGATTTTCAATAGAGAATCCATAACAAGTTACTGAACAAAACCTTGACATGTAATTTAAAAAAACAAACAAACAAACAAAAAAAAAAACAGAAAGCAAGCTGTAGAGATGACTTCGTTTATCTCCGATAGCGCCCTCTTTCCTTCTCTCGGTCACGGTCTCTGATGCGATCTCTGTCGCGGTCACGCTCGCGGCCACGCTCTCTCTCACGCTCTCGCCGTGCGTCTCGTGGTCGCTCGCGTTCTCTCTGACGCTCGCGCTCTCTGGGCCGGCTCCTGCGGCCGCTGACCACTGCTTGTGTGCGTCTCAGGAAGTCGTCCACACGCATATCATAATCGTGCTGTAACACGTGAGTGAAGATCAAATGTCAGCATTTTACACCAGACTGAAGAAGAAAAGAAAACTCAGAAAAGCCATTTTATAACCATCTTCTAATGGAAAAGCACAAATTCTATACAATTAGCAAAATGCATTATGGGTATTTCCGTATAATGTTGCTAGGCTACATTATCTGGACAGATTAGAGCTTAGTGCATGCGCTGGAGATTCATCATGTATTTGTATGTTACTACTGCATGAAAAACTGATCGTTCTTAGGCTGACCCCTAATTTGTACAGGATACAAAGCGGCTATATGACGCAGTTGAGCTGAGTTACGGCAGAGACTCCACCTGTTAGGTTATTGGTCTACAAGATGACTAGCAGATGGTTTTGACAGCAGGATTAGTGTGAAAGCTGAAGCATTGGAAGTTGATCTGTTTGTGCAAGATGAACAAATGAGGAGGTGAGAAAGCTGGACAGACAAAATTACTAAAGCCCTGCTGCATCACGCCGTTTAAGTAAAGGGGACATGAGAGCTCAATCCCACTGCGTCACTATCAGCATGGCACTGTGGACGATGTAATAACACTTGCACACTCACCAGACTGGAGGAGAAAGATCGGACGACCCTCTTCTCCCTGAAGCGGGCATCATGGGGCATGGGGTGATGACCTGAGTACGGTGGGTGGGCCTGGGGTGGCGGAGGATGGTGTTGGTAATACGGGTGGTGAGGAGGCTGATCCATACCAGGATATGGCGCCTCCATGGAAGCAGAGATGATGTAATTATTAAATTAGTACACAAATAAAAGGTTCCACTGTTTGCTTAAACTAGAAATAAGGCTTAAACGATGATCTCTTAAAAGAACTGACCATGCCTTGCCATGGAGGTGGAGGCCCAATGGTGTGATGGAACTCTCGCATGTAATCGTTGTAAGACTGCAGAGAACAAGGAGTCACCAGTTAACAAAGACTAGATACATCTACCGTAAAATATATTTACAGCCTATTCACGATCATGATAATGATGTCATGGCACTTCATCATACACCACAAGTAAAGCTGTTAATTGAAAGGGAGCAGTGGACGGGTCAAAACTTACGCCATTGAGGAACACATCTCTCCTTACTCCAGAAAAGCGCCTGCAGGAAAAAGGTTTAACGTGTAAGGTGAAAAACGTCTGTTAAAAAGCCACGAGATAATGAGAGAGAGAGGGAGAGGTACCTGTCCACAGGTTGGTTGCGTGGGTCTTGCATAAAACCTGAACAGCCAACAAACAGAAGTTTCACCAATGGCAAGAGAATTAGTAGGAAACAAAGTAAAAAATAAATAAATAAATAAATATAAAATAAATAAAAAATTAAACAACAGAATATACACAACACAAAAAGAGACAGAACACTCAAAAGATAGTGCCCATATTCACATGAATAATATTAATACATTAATATGAATAAAACAATAACCACATTACTTTAAGTCTTATTACAGTACGTTGAAATTTTGCAGGCAAACATTCAATGATGCGGTCACACACACACACACACATTTGCAAGAACAGAAGTAAGAAGTTGCTATTGATCCTGTGCTCTGACGAACAGTGAGAGATATTGACCTGGTCTCTGGGGGAACTCGGGAGGATAGTCAATCCTGGGTCGCTTCCTGTTGTGCATGTCATATTCCTCTGGACGACGCCTACATGAATCAGGCAGGTTAGTATGAAGCCACTGTTATAAAACGCTATCATTTCCCTTATTAAAAAAATATATCTTTTTATAATGAATGAGCTCTCAAACAATTAGAACTTCTTGATATTAAAAAAGTATGAACGCATCAATACACATTCTTTAAAGGGAGACTTCACAACTTTTCAACATTAACTTCAACCATGTCATATCAACTATATATCAGCACATGGATTTTAAGTATTCCTTGGCTTTAAAACAAAGAATAAAAATGACATCATAGTGCCAAACAAATTGACATAATGGAATTAAATGCTGAAAAGAGTGGAATTGCCCTGGACTAATGAGCTCATTTTTTTTTCTGCACAGAATGTTTAAACATGGTGTTGCCATTTCCACACACGTATTATACTCACTGGGTCAATTCTGAGCAACCTGAATCCACAGCAACACTTTCCCCCCCCAAAGCTCCATTATACAGATTAGTAATTAAGCTGCATGCAAGCAAATGCACCTTCTGAAACCTGGCTTTCTGGACACTGGACATAACTTGCAGCCTAAACTCCCCACAATAAGCCATGTCCTTATTCATGAATAATAATAAAAAAAAAAAACTAATAAAAGAAACCATAAGACCACTCTTCATATACATAATACGCCAGTACCTGAATTAAACAAACGTCTAACAGCAGAACGTAGAAATGCCCCACACCATTGAACTGTATAATCAGGGTAATCTCTCCAACTTGTTCTTTCAGGGTTCATGATAGGATAGACTATGAAGCTATTTATAATTTGTGATGTCATAAGATTACCGAATACACCTAGGTCTCTCAAAGCTACTAACCACACAGACACTCAAATTACAACATGCATTTTTCCGTTTTGTCCACTAAAAAAAAAAGTGCCATTGGCTTATAATCATAATCTTTTGCCCTAAAACATCATCAGACTTGATGTACAATAAACACTTTCAGACAAAATAATAATAATAATAACTATGAAAGTTCCTGGACTTTGTTATGCAAAATACTGTATTAAAATTTCAACTTGTTTCAAGTTTCACACAGTGAAAACCATTTTTATTCCAGCCACATAAATCGATTATTATTATTTGCCTGAAGAGTACGATAATGTTTTAGTCATAAAACATCTTGATAATCAGTGTGTGGTTACAGTAGGTCATGCCAGAAATGTACTACTAAGTTGGAGTAATAATGAATTTGTGAATATGTGCTGTCCAGCACACTGTCCCATTCTACCCAATAATCATTCTACTTAATTACTCTCTGGCTCCTAAAGCCACCCAAAACGTCAGACCCAGAATAACCAAAACAGTGAAGCGAAAGAAAAAGAATTCTGTTTGAAAGTGTGACATACCGCTTTCTTGTAGTTTTGTGACTGTTAACGCTGGCAAATATTTATGATAGCAAAAGTTCATACAACAGTCCAGCTTACTCTTTAGCTGTATATGGCCTGGTAAACACATTTTACTTGATCGGCCTGGTAAGGCGGAAGAAGGGGTGCAATAAGGTGTGATGCAGTCCATTTAAAATCAAACAAAAAACAAAAAAGACAAAAGAGGAGCTCCGGCCATTGGAAATAACCCCCATGGTGAACCCCCTCCCAAGTGCTTCTCTTGTGGTACGCAGTCCATGGAAGCCTCAGTGGAACCTGAGAGAAAGGGAGGGGGGGAGATGAGGTGGAGGCAGGGTGTGCTGCCGCCCTACACCAGCTCAGTCCGTCAGGGTTGATATGAACATGACAGCCTACCTACCACCAGCTTGGAGACAGGGAGGTGTATTCTTATAGGGACCAGGAAAAGGGAAGGGATTTTTTGTTTTGTTTTGGCCATGATAAACATCCACAGTCCTTGAGTAAAGGTTGGGGGTTAGAGGATCAGAGCCTGAAAACCATCAAACTTCCTCAGTCCTTTTTTTGGGGCCATTTGTTTTTCTGCTTGAGTTGAGTAAATATGAGCTCATTTCAGGCACACTTTGAGAGCAGCAAAAGTTCATATACAGCAATGCTATAAGGGGAAAGTCCCTGGTATCATTTCAGTCCATAGGCATTGCACGATGTAGCAACAGAACTGGCCTATCACTCCCCGGGAACTTGCTAGTAGAACACGCTCAGCTTGCCTCATTCCCTGGCTCTCGCTTTTTTTCTCGCTTGCTCGCTCTCTTTCCTTCTCTCACTCCCTTCTGCTAAGATCTGCACACACATCTATTGATATTCAAAAGGACACCCATCCAAGCTGTTTTAGGACAGGACTGGAAAACCATTGAAAGAGTCCCAAAATATTCTCTTCTTGAAAGATTTCTTTTCTTTTTTTTTTTTTTTTTTAAACACTCAAAGCTTTCTGCCTCTCAAACGGATGCGCCATCTTCTGCTTATATATTATGGCTCCTTTAATAGTCCCATATATGACTGGGTCTATCCCTCATGGAAATTCCTGAAAGAAAAGGCTTTTGGAAAAATTTAAACACAGACTCATCTACAAAGAGAATGCACCTTATTGCTACCGCTACAGAAAATGTTAACTGAACTACTGTCAGGCTGAAGTGAACAAGGAGTTACATTGGATTTTTAACATTAGCGTACATTCATTCAGTAAAAAAATGATCATGTTACGCTTTTAACTTGTTACGCTTCCTTCAAAAGGACACACATCAGCATGTACAATAACAGCAACAACAGAACACAGCCAGCCGCTGGACGTGTAGGCTCCGGTGAGCTCTGGCCGACTCGTTTTGAGGCTCTTCTCTGAGGACTCGAGGAGGACGAGTAGGAAGAAGGAAACAACAACGCGCTCCCTTCGGGCCCGTCATGTGACACATGTGCGCACTAGCAGTCCAAAGAACATTTCTAACCTTCCCAGGTCTCGGGGGGCGGGCTCTCGGTGTGGGGGACGGCCCCGGGAACGAGGCTCCGAGTGCGTCCTCCTCTTGTGGCGCATTTTGTGAATAACCTGATACAAGTCAATGCTCTCGTCTGGAGGGAAGAGCATGCACAGCTGCAGGCCGCAGTTCGTCTCGATCTCCTGCAGACACCAGAACAATGAAGAAACAAAGAATTTCTTAAAGAGGTTGAATGAAAATTACATTTCCATTATAAAAAAAATATGGCAATCCAAACTAAATCACTCATTATGGCTAGTTTTTTTATTTTTTTTAAATAACTCTCATATAGCATGAAAACCTGCAGACAGGTCTGTTGTGCAGACCAATACTCTAGGCCGTCTAGATTAAGAAAAGATTTTAAAAGAAACCATCAATAAAGATGGGGAGACAGATACGAGGACCAACCTGTCCGTCACGTCCGATCTTCACGGGTTTGTGTTCGTTCCAGGAGTTGGTGAGGTGTGCTGACTTTGTAAAAGGTAACTCCCGCCTGAAAAGTGCATGAACAACGTTAAACACCCATGGTCTAATAGTGAAGGTGAATCTACTCCTATTCTACACTGAAAAGTGTGTTCAAGTCGAAGCTACCTGCATATCCAGTCGATTTTGAAGACCCCTCCGAGCATCTTGGCGTTCATGCCTGCAGGCAGGACCCAGTGGATGGGAGAACCTCCATGATGAGACTCGGATGAGAGTCGAGCAAAACCTGAGAAGGACCCAAAAACAGAACACTCAAAGAAGGAAGGACAAGTCTAATGACATTTTTAGACAAAATCCAGTAGTGCTGTACAAGGCTCAGTGTCACAAAAGAACACAAAATTATTTTTTATTTTATTTATTTATCTCACCTTGAAATTTGCCACTCTCTCTGACAGAAAAGATCAGGATGACGCTTCGAGCAGAGCGGAACGCCGCGTTCAGCTTCCTCTCGTTCACAGGCAGGGTAGACCACACCCCCTGGAGGTGGAGCAAGCGAGATATTTTTCGACAGTCACAATCTCTCATCGCTACAGACAAAGCTATCTGACCACAAAACATCATAACATACACACCTTTGCCTTGGCGAGAGAAACGTTCTCATGGTTGTTGCTTTTAATCAGGAAGTACCTGGCCTCTCTCAGAACGTACTTCAGCTTGCTGGTTTGATCTATTAAATGATCCAGGAGGGACGACACACAAAAATACTTTAAGAATATGGAAAGCCTTTTCGACCATATGTGCAGCTTTCGATGAAGTTTTTCGCAAGGATTTCTTACCTTTTCTCACAGCACGGACAGACGAGGGCAGCTTTTCGTGCTTCTTTTCAGACCCTGCAGGCAGCAAACACCGTGTTAAGGTCCTGGTACAACGGCAATACACCGGCTACAGAAGTGATACTTTTGGTAAAATGGTGGGCACTTTATGTGCATACGTGATTTCAAACGATATATAATTCCTGGTGTAGCCTTGTTTCATTTGATCTTTTTTGGTCTCTCAAATGAGTACACTAAATGTTCAGAATCTCCATATGCACAACTGTACAAAGATTTTCAAAAGGACTAGCAATGTACTTGGTGAGCAAGGTGATCTGGTAAACTAAAACCGAATGCATTTTTGCATATAATCCTGCCCACCGCTGAATTACAGCTCTTGAAGTGTCAGTAATTCTTGTAACTGTATTCAGACATGTCTGAAAGTGACAAAAATCAATCAATCGATCGATCAAAGCATCAATCGGTTTCGTTGTTGGAAATTTACACTATACCAGGTGGCCAACAGATGTGCATTGACGTGAATGTACAATAATTCCACTCTCTGTAACCTGACCTGCTCTGCCACGGAATGACAAGTGACCTATACTTGAACTAAAAGGCCTATATTCAACAAAACCTTAAAATGTATGCAAAATGAACAACTCTCATTCATGTCAGTGACAATCTGTTGTTTTTGTGTGTTTTGTTTTTTTTGTTTTACCACCTCTTCCATAATCAATAATTAGTTCTGTTAATTAGTGCTTGAGCTTATATATATAATATAAATATATATGCAAAACTAGGGTGAAATTATTGGGGTGAATTATTGATTATTTAATACCTGTGCATGATTCTGAAGCTGAGCTTCCGCTTCTATCAAAAACGATTGGTGATATCCCTCTAGCGTGCTTCTTCTCTTTTCTTTCCTTATCTGAATAGTAAATGGGAGAACAAGCCCCTTCTGTTAGAGTGTATGTAGACGTATAGAAATGTCTTCTCTAGATGACTTGGGCTCGGATTTCTAGCTCTGCTTTGCTTTGTATATCTGTCCTTACAGTGAACACATCCACGTAGCAACCTGTAGTGAAAACTTCTGACAACACGTGATTAAATGTACACTTACAACATTTCAGCAAGATTCTGCCGTCAACTACTACCCTATCTTTTTTTTTATTTTTTGCTTACAAGGACCACCAAAGGCAAGTCATCGGGTGGAAAATGATTATTTAACAGGAAATGATTGCATACTATTGGTATAGTTCATTGGTACAGTTCAAGCAATTAATCCCATACACGAGGCAGCCATTTATAGCTTATACGCTAAAATGATGAAAATATCTTAAAGGACACGTCCCGAGACTGGATTTTACTTCTGAATCCGATGTTGTTGCATGGCAACACATATTTACACGTAGTAACCTGTTGCTGCACGTGTGACAGACCTCAGAATGGCTCCGTTTTGGTAATATTCTTACAACAGCAGCACCGGTCACATCTGCTGCATGACGTGATGTGAAGTTCGGCAGCTGAACACTAGGTCTGTAATTAATACACGATGCTGAGAAAGACAGCTGCTCACCCGAGGCCTCGGAGCCTGAGGCAGTGTGCACCGACTCGCCCTCTGAGAATGACACCGATTCGGACTGCGAGTCACTGGCTTCGCTGCGCGTGTCGTAGTCGTTCTGCTCGTTGCCTTCCTGCTGGTCACCGTCCTCAGGCTCATAGTCTTCATCCTCCTCTTCTCCCTCAATGTCCTCTTCCTCCTCTTCACCCTTCTCTCCTTCCTCATCCTCATCATCCATCACCTCCTCTTCATCAGACCGGTTGCCTTCAGAGGAGCCCACGGAACTGCCCGTCTCCTGCTCGGACACGTACTCCTCCGACCGCGCTTCTTCTTCGTCGTCTTTCGAGGACCGGCTGATCCGGCCCATGCTCTCCTCACTCGTCCTCCTCAGCTTCTAAAAGCACAGATATGCATCACTGTGTGAAAAACGTTTACTGCGTTTCAGCTGCATAAAGGCAAAAGGTCAGTACATCACACATAAGAGAAATAAATGCAACCAACAACCGAGAATAAACTCAACCTCAGGCATTGCCCTTCATCGAAACCAAACGTTAACCCTAAGACTTAAAGATTAAAGTTAACCCAAAAAATCTGAACTTAACCCTAATATGTATCTGCTAAGTAGCATATCTCGGCAGGCAGCACAAATCATCAGAACGACGTGCTGGCTGATGACAACAGAGCACAGCGCAAAAGGCAAAAAAGCCACCTGAATTCTGATCTGAACGTTCTCTTTCATGTCACACAGCCACGAATCGGACACAATCAGATTAAGGACCACATATGGGATAAAACTTCAGGAGCTTCTGACACAGGTACTGTATTTTCAAGAAGCAGTGTGCTGTGAAGTGGTGCTCTATAATGTAAACGTATCCTATTCAAACCATGGACAAAAATACACAACACTTCGTGTGCGTCAACAGTACAGCCTGAACAGTTTAAAAGGAGTTCCATCAGATCTCCAGATGCATTTGAGCCTATCTTTTGTGCTGCCCATTTTAGATCTGATCACCCAAGACAGTTATTAATAGCAAGTGTGAACAAAAGTGCGCTTCGATTGTAAAATCCACCTTATAATTTTTCTATATCTGGCCAAAGTGCAACACACACCTCATTCAGGTCTGGCATCAGTGGTTTTATTCTCCTCTGGTGGTCTCTGCTGTGGGTTTTGGACAGATCAGCTCTGGGAGCTCTCCCTCTGCCAGAATGGTTCTTCCTGTCCTCATAGAAGTCATCAGGGTGGTGTCTGCCTCTCAGTCCGGTCAGCTTTTTCCCAATGGCTCCACTGGACGATACTGACCTTTTATCCAGCTGCCTAATGGAGTGGCCAGAAGACCTTAATCGCTTCGCATCGTGACCGTCTCCGCGGTCGTTCTTTCGCTTGGAACCTTAGAGATTCGAAAAATAAAGAAAGAAAGAACTCTCATTGTAAATCAACCGTGCAGCTGATAAAGGGTTCAAGGTTGTTGTCATGGTGTCTCGGTGTATGACCAAGAGTTCACAATTTACAGTACGTGTTACAGAGTACCAATTAAGTTTTGTTTTTGTGTGTGTCCAGCTGCGACCCCCCGAAAATCAGATTACACGAAATTTTGGTCTTTTCACGATGGTCACTATGTCAGGTTACCGATCATAGTGCCATAAATTCCTGCTGTGTTTAGGTCAGCAGACTGGCAACACTACAAGTCTGACCTCATCCAATCACGTTCAAGAAATCGTCAATCATGGCTACAGAAGGAACATCTAGGAACACGTCATAGGATCGTCAAACCAGGCGATAAAATATGCAATATTCTAAATCGTTTTAACAGCAGCGTCATAGTCGTTCTCCTCGCCACCTTCCTGCTGGTTGCCGTCCTCATCCTCTTCTCCCTCAATGTCTTCTTGCTCCTCATCAACTGCTCGTCTCCTGCTCGGAAGCGTACTCCTCCGACCGCGCTTCTTCTTCTTCTTCTTCTTTCTAGCTTCCAGCTTGTGTGTCATCAGGGAGGACGGTCAAGAAATTGTCCGTCATGGCTACAGAAGGAATGTCTACGTGCGTCGTAGGACTGTCAAACCAGGTGATTAAATACAACAAAGAAATCTGATATGCTAGACATTTCGACAGGGTGTCAAGGGCAACCCCAGACGCCACGTTGCCGTTCTTCGGAAACATCACGCTACAAGAACTGTTCATCGCTCGATGCGGGAAATTTCACAGCCTACGACAAAGCTGCCGCGAAATCAGTCTGAACTGGCGTCGTCTGAATACCCAAGAACAGATCACACCACAGCAATCTCAGAGCAGAATACAACGCGCCAACACGAAGCTTCACGCATAAGTGGCTGAGTGGCGGATGTGATGATTCAGTGTGTTTAAGGTTTTTGGGGAACCGATTAGAAAGAAGGCTGTGAGTTCAAATCCCATCGCTGATACAGCTGGATCCTTGGGCCCTTAACATCAGTATCCTGTTTAGATTAGAATTCGTCTTGAATTCAAAAACACTCATGCATCATGTCCAACAAAACATCAACATCAACAACTGGCAGAGTAACACACACACCTTTCTTTTCATTCAGGTCATGTTCACTTTCAGGGTTGTAAAGCTCGTCGTCTTGGTCTGGAGCGTCAGTCAAGATATCCTCCAGAACATTGAGTTCTCCATCTAAAACAAACAAACAAACAAACAAAAAAAGTCTGATTTGAAGTAACAGTTGTCGTGAAGCTTTTTATCTGATACGCAGAATACATGCAATAGCTTGCGACTGACGCAGAGATGTGAGCTGAATGCTAGTCAATCCACTTCATACAGCTATTACATTAGCCAAGCTAACCTGGTAACAAATCAGTTACTACTGCTAATAACAATAACCAGGGCTGTTTACTGGCTACTGTGCTTCATTTTCATAATAATGACACAGCGGTTAACGCAGCTATGCAAAAATAAATAAATAAATAAATAAATAATAAAAATCCAGTGTGAGAAGACAAAGGTGCAGCAGGCTAAGCGCCAGGATGCTAACATCAGCTAGCTCAATTGTTTTTACCTTTGTCGTCTCGTCTGTCGACGGCCATCTTGGGCAGCCTGTATCTGTTTGTTTTGTTTTTTTTAAGGAGACTATGAGTCGCCTCCTCTTATCAGTGCTTAATATATTTGATTTAGACACTCCGTTAGCAACATAAAAAAAAAAAAAAAAAATCGGTTCGATATTTCGGTCCGTGCGCGAGCCCTGCTTTAAAATGGCTGACCACTTCCTCTAGCTCAGCACAGGCGCTGCGCAAAGGGTTGCCAGATTGAAGCAAAAACGGGTTGCCAGGTTGAATCAGGGTTGCCAGGTCTTTTTTCTTTCCTTTCGTCCGTCATAGCAATGTTGTCTGAGACCTTGACTATTAATACTTTCTGACACCTTGACTATTAATACTATTTTATAATATTAAAGCTAAATAATAATAATAAATGATAATAATAATCTGCGTGAAACCACGCCCACCGAAATTGCATGGAAGGGTTGCCAGATTGGGATCAAACATGTACGCCTACGGGGGATTTTATTTATTTTATTTTTTCACATTCAGCTACAACAGCGACTCTGACGTCAGGCTCTGACGTTGGCTCAGCGTCCTAGTCCGTCATATCGTTGTTCCATCAGGTCAAGTCATGCGATGTGTGCAGAACGCTCACGGAGCTCACTTTTGGCTCAGCGTTTAGTAGTATCAGTTAGTCGGTGTTCCGGCACCCTGCCCTCCCTCAGTGTAGCTGGTTGTCATAGCGACGACGCAGGAAACTGCTGCGTCATCATCACGCGACACACGCGCACAGGGACGCAAGATGTCGTTCTTGTCGCGTCTTGGTGCTGCAAGCGTGATGTGGTACAGTAAATGACATTCAGTTAAAACGCAGACACTGTGACAAGACATGGATAAAAAAAACTCTTGTCTTTAATTACATTCAACTTAAAAGTGTTGGACTAAGGTTTTAAACATAAATCTGTACATACTGTGACCAGGCAGTCTGAAACTCTGGAATATTTAAATGTACACTACACACAATGCAGAGTGATTCAATCATGCAAAAGTGTGTACAATTATCACAGTAATTATTTTTTTTTTAATACAGTCAACTGCACCACATGATTCATTCTTTCTTGCTCTTTGTTGGGGTCCTTCTGAAACATTTACGGAAGAGCCACCTGCACGTCTTCACAAAGATGAAACTGACTAGTGCAATCACGGAGAGCAAAAAGG
>JAOVYU010000036.1:3695359-3709930 GCA_025674565.1 Synodontis membranacea | reverse complement strand
CCACGGGTTCCAATGAACTTAACACAGTATTTCACAATCCACGATAGTTATAGTGCATGGTCATTTCCACTCATAAGCTACTCTAGAACTGTCTATTAGAACTAGATATTTTCTAGTTCTAACAGACTTAAACGAACATCTTTGTAGCTTTTCTTTAATGAGACCAATTGGCTAGCTATAAGTCAAGAATGGTAAATCTAAAAACTGGTCAATTCTGATCACCGGTCAATCGATTGGTATGTCTTGAATTAGAACTATCTCTATACACCAATCAGGCATAACGTTATGACCACCTGCCTAATATAGTGTTGGTCCCTCTTTTGTTGCCAAAACGGCCCTGACCTGTCAAGGCATGGACTCCACTAGACCCCTGAAGGTGTGCTGTGGTATCTGGCACCAAGTTGTTAGCAGCAGATCCCTTAAGTCCTGTAAGTTGACAGTTGGGACCTCCATGGATCGGACTTGTTTGTCCAGCATATCCCACAGATGCTCGATTGAACTGAGATCTGGGGTATTTGGAGGCCAATTCAACACCTCAAACTTGTTGTTGTGCTCTTCAAACCATTCCTGAACCATTTTTGCTTTGTGGCAGAGAGCAATATCCTGCTGAAAGAGGCCACAGTCCTCAGGGAATACCGTTTCCATGAGAGGGTGTACATGGTCTGCAATAATGTTTAGGCAGGTGGTACGTGTCAAAGTAACATCCACATGGGTGGCAGGACCCAAGGTTTCCCAGCAGAACATTGCCCAAAGCATCACACTGCCTCTGCAGGCTTGATTTCTTCCGAGAGTGCATTGTGGTGCTATGTATTCCCCAGGTAAGTGACGCACATACACCTGGACATCCACGTGATTCATCAGACCAGGCCACCTTCTTTTATTGCTCTCTGGTCCAGTTCTGATGCTCATGTGCCCATTGTTGGAGCTTTCGGTGGTGGACAGGATTCAGCATGCAGCCCCATACACAACAAACAGCAATGCACTGTGTATTCTGGCACCTTTCTATCAGAACTAGCATTAACTTCTTCAGCAATTTGAGCTACAGTAGCTCGTCTGTTGGATCGGACCACACGGGCTAGCCTTCGCTCCCCACGTGCATCAGTGAGCCTTGGCCACCCATGACCCTGTCCCTTCCTGTTCCTTCACCACTGTTCCTTCCTTGGAAAACTTTTGATAGATACTGACCACTGCAGACTGGGAACACCACACAAGAGTTATAGCGTGTTCTGTGACCAGAATACCAACAGTTTTTTTAACCAACTTATTAACAAGGCTAAAAACTTGAAAACAAACAAACAAACAATATAACAACACAACTATTTTTCTTAACCCTTTTATATCCACACCAAGAAAAAATGTAATGAATTAAAAAAAAATTTTATCCATCTGGGGGCAATAATTACAAAACTGTTCAATTTATTATTATTATTATTTTTATTTTATATAACAAACAGTTGAGCTTTCCAGTAAAACTCTGAATAGAAAATGTGCTCCTTGAAAAGGTTGACCAGAACATAAAACACTTAACCATTTCTCATTTGATGTAAAAGATGTTCGGGTGACATGACATATGACACACTTGACTTGCTTCTGCGTCAACACCTTAAGCTCTGTATAAGTGACCAACTGGAAAACATTCTGGAGATTTTGGAACTTTGAAGCCCAAATGGTTAACCATTTGCTTGGATAGGCAAAAAAAAACCCATTTATATGTTAGCTTTAAAACTCAACAGGATTATCACAGTACACTGCCCAGATTTAAGGTTGATATTCTTATCATTCTACTTCTTTGGACCCTGAACTAATTGGCCTCCTTGAACCCAGACAGTAAAGCAATAGATGACAAGTTTAAGAGTATGTTCACCGACCCGTCCCATCAAACAATCACTGATTTATAACTACAGTGTTGAGCGTTTAACAGAATACCCAAAACTGTTATCAAAAACAAACCAGGCCAATTTGCACTATTTCTGAAGAGTTTTTTTTTTTATTGTTATCATATGAAAATTTCACAATTCCCTTTTGACCAGCGTTTCCACACCAGCTTAATAAACAATTCTAGCATCCACTGACTGATAGATGATTTTATGGATGAGACACTGAAGCCCAAAAAGGTTGAGTTCTGGCAGTAGAACTGTAGTCTGTACCCCTCCCACACTGTCCTCAGGACACCCTGATCTGATGCAGTCACCGTACAGTACAGTAAGTAATGTTTTTGGCTGAAAAGCACCCTTTGGCCAGTCCCTCCTTCAGGAACCTGCTCTGTGAGACTTTGTAGTGGTACTGGCGCACTGATTGGTCAGAAATTGTTAATTAATTTTTAATCACAGCATCTCTGTGTTAGTAGTTCTGGTAGCAAGGTTTGTGTCAACACAATGATTCTAATGTTATTGTATCTATAGTAAGAACTTACACAAGCACTGAACAGCGGATAAATCCACACTAACCAACATCACCCACTTGTTGATTGCTTTCCTATACTAGCATTCTCCAAGCATTCTCCATAAAAGACACCATATAATGGATACCTTGAGTGTTTTTTGGTATAAACTGGCTCCAAGATGAAATTATTTTTTACAGTCTTCAAGCTCAACTTTAATGGGATTGCATTCTCCTCTGATCATGATTTGATGCTCAAGGTGTGGAGAAACATCAATTAAAAGATTTACAATTAGAAGGTTTGAAGGTGAAACGTCACAATTAATAAGGGAATCTGGCATCGTCACTTACCCATAAGTTCTGAATACAAAGGATCCCACTTCACTGCAGTCACAAGCATAAACAGAAAATCCTGAATGAGATTAAACAGTATGTTTTTCACTCTCTGTGGGAAATCCATCAGATCTGTGTAGCTCAAGCTGACCGCTGGAACGTAAGAAGGTGGCGTTGGCAGCTGCCCACAGAGTCGCTCAATAGAACTCCCAAAACTAAACCTCAGACTGATGATAAATGGCAGGTTCAGTTTCAGAGCCAGGAGATCGCCACACATATACATGGGGTCTGTCAGAAGAACGTCAAACTGCCCCTTTCTCCACTTCTCCAGCAGATCTTCACGCGCAAAAAGCTCCCTGCACAGTGCATGATTCTGCTCTGTGGTGATGTCAATGATCTCCTTGATCTTCAGAGAAGTCTGGATCATGTTATCATGTTGCACATCATATATCCAGTACTTCATAAAATTATCCAACATGTTAAGGACGTCCTGCTTTGTGTACGGCACCTCTATGATCTCGACATTGTAGCCCGGAGACTGATCTGTCTTTACAGACGGTGTAGCACTGTGGGTAATGATGGTCACATCGTGTCCTCTTGCTATAAGCTCGTCTATGGCGACTTGGACGTTGATCCAGTGGCTGAATTCTGCTGGCCAGATGAGGATCTTCCCTGCTGTCACGAACAGCACATTCTGGTTCAAACTGAGCAGGAAGAGAACGCAAAGAGCAGCTCTCACACATGCACTCATGACGGCAGGATGGTCAGGCTTCTCAGCTCACACACCCACCTTCAGAGGTAGAGGCAGTGACTAAATGGCTTGTGAGAGACCAGAACCTGCCTTCCAGAAGTATATCCCCAACTAGGTGAGGAGGGTGGTGCTTCCTCAACACATCTTTTCCCAATCCACATTATTTATATGAGCTCACTTTTAAGCTACTTCATACAACTATCTATTAGGACTAACTCTTAGCAAATCAGCACAATAGCCTGTCTATTGTGTTGAAATCCTTTGTTACGACCACTTTTGTGACCCACTCACAGAAAGATACAATACACTATTTTCACTGATAAAAACTAGAAAAAAAAAATGTCTCAGTTTATTTAGATATCAAGGTGCTTATATGAGATTTGACACATTGCCACAGGGAGCTGAATACAAATGCACGCCACACTTTTCAGATTTTTATTTGCTCAAAATTTTGAAAACCATGTATAATTTTCATACCACTTCACAATTATGTGCTACTTTGTGTTGGTCTATCACAGAAAATCTCAATAAAAAAACAACATAAGTTTGTGGTTGTAAGGTGTCAAAATGTGTAAAAGTTCAAGGGGGCTGAATACTTTTGCAAGGCACTGTATGTTTAAAATTCAACAGGATTACTTTAGCACGCTGCCAAAATTTAAGATTGAAAAATACAAGCCTTGCCATTCCGCCGTTGGACTCTGAACTAGCAGCAAAGCAGACAGTTGAGGTTCACTGCCGTAGAACCTCAGTGGTGAGTGTTTAACAAAAAAACTCAAATTGGTACCAATTAAAAACGAGGCCAATTTGCACCATTTGTGTTGTCTGTATTTAGTCTGTATCTTATGGAAAATAACTGGTCAGGAGTTTTTTTCTATAATTTTCTATAATTATCTATAAATATATGAAATTTCTAATAAATATCATTTTCTTTTTTTCTAAAAATGTTCTATAATGACAAGTGGTGTCATGTAACACAGTCTCCACATTCATCACTAACAACATGAAAATCAATTACTGCGTGGGGGAAAAAAATGATGCTACACCCAGTCCACTGTGATACTAGAGGAGAGTTTCTGATATTTGAACAGGATTATCATTAAAGCTGGATAAATGAATGCTGCTGTGTAAAATCTAATAAGATTGCTGGACATTATTAGTAATTATTATTATTATTATTATTATTATTTGTAGTAGTACTTAATATTATTATTATTATTTGTAATAGTAATTATTATTATTATCATTAGTGATGATTAGTAATTTTTAATTGGGAGAGTGAATGAACAGCGCTTTTGTTTCCCTCAACATCCACAGCTGAACTACCCTTAATCAAGGCACCTAACCCCCAACTGCTCTCCGGGCACTGCAGTGTGTTGCTGCCCCGTGTATGTGTGCTCAACCCTCACTCATGTGTGTCCACTGCTTGGATGGGTTATGGGTTAAATGCAGAGCATAATTTCCCCTTGGGGATTAATACAGTATCCAACCCCCACCCCCCCAAAAACAAAAAAACTTATGCTTGTCCTCAAACCTGTGCAATTACAAAGACAGGCACTTGAACTAAAATGAGTGGCTAGAATTGGTGCTAAAGGCTTCATTGTGAGTACGAAAGCACTTCTCTATTCACATTGACGAATTTGCTCCAATTTTTTAAAACCATTTTAAATAACCATAAAATGACACGAGGGGATGGTGGTATCGTCACTTACCCATAAGCTCTGTATACAAAGGATCCCACTTTACTGCAGTCACAAGCATAAACAGAAAATCCTGAAAGAGATTAAACAGTGTGTTTTTCACTCTCTGCGGGAAATCCATCAGATCTGTGTAGCTCAAGCTGACCTCTGGAACATAAGAAGGTGGTGATGGCAGCTGCCCACAGAGTCGCCCCACACAAGTCCCAAAACTAAACCTCATAATTATGATAAACGGCAGGTTCAGTTTCAGAGCCAGGAGATCGCCACACATATTCATGGGGTCTGCCAGAAGAGCATCAAAATGCTCCTTTCTCCACTTCTCCAGTAGATCTTCACGTGCAAAAAGCTCCCTGCACAGTGCATGATTCTGCTCTGTGGTGATGTCAATGATCTCCTTGATCTTCAGAGAAGTCTGGATCATGCTGTCATGATGCACATCATACATCCAGTACTTCACAAAATTATTCAACTTGTTAATAGCGTCCTGCTTTGTATGGGGCACCTGTATGATCTCCACATCGTAGCCCTGAGACTGATCTGTCTTTACAGACGGTGTAGCACTGTGGGTAATGATGGTCACATTGTGTCCTCTTGCTATAAGGTCATCTAGGACAACTTGGACGTTGATCCAGTGGCTGAATTCTCCTGGCCAGATGAGGATCTTCCCTGCTGTTACATGCAGCAGAGTCTGGTTCAGACCGAGCATGAGGAGAACGCAAAGAGCAACTCTTTCACATGCTCTCATGATGGCAGGATGGTCAGGCTTCTCAGCTCACACACCCACCTTCAGTGACTAAATGGCTTGTGAGAGACCAGAAATCAGGAAATCTGCCTTACAGAAGCATGCAATCCACTATAAGGGCAAATAAGCACCATTTATGTCTTTATCTTTATCCCCAACTGGGAGCTGGATATACACTGAACAATTTTATCCGGTGCGGAGGATGGTGCTTAATTAACACAGTTACCTAAGGATTATTTTAGCACGGTGCCAAAATTGAAGACGGAGTTGGACTCTGAACTAGCAGAAAAACAGACAGTAGAGTGATGCATGACATGTTTAACAGTATGCTCACTGACCCGTATTTTTAAACAGTCAGAACCTCAATGGTGAGCGTTTAACAAAAAAACTCATATTGTTGCCAATTACAAACTAGGCCAATTTGCACCATTTCGGAAGTGTTGCCTGTATTTAGTGCATGTTATGGAAAATAACTGGTCAGGAGATGATTAATTTTCTATAAATATATGAAATTTCTAATAAATATATAAATAATATTTCTATTATGACAACTAGTGTTATGCAACACAGTTCTACACATTCATCCATAACAACATGAAAATCAATTACTGCACGGGGGAAAAAAATGATGCTACATCCAGTCCACTGTGATACTAGAGGCGAGTTCCTGATATTTGAACAAGATAAAATCGAATTCGAATGCTGGACATTATTAGTAATATTTATTATTATTTGTAGTAGTACTTAATATTATTAGTGATGATTAGTAATTTAGCATTGGGGGAGTGAATGAACAGCGCTTTCGTTTCCCTCAACATCCACAGCTGAATTGTCCTTGAGCAAGGCACATAATCCCCAACTGCTCCATGGGCACTGCAGCCTGTTGCTGCCCATTTAGATTTTTTACATTTAAGTCATTTGGCAGACACCCTTATCTGGAGCGACGTACATATATCACTTTTTTTTTTTTATACAGTTGAGCAGTTGTGTGTTATGTGTGCTCAACCCTCACTCGTGTGTGTGTTCACTGCTTGGATGGGTTACATGCATTTCCGTTATGGGATTAATACAGTATCTAAAAATAATAATAATAAAAAAAACAATAAAAAAAACCCAAACATAAATTACTGATTCATTACCACACAGTATTACAGGCTATATGAAAACCTTGAATTGGTTTTACAGGTTTCACTGCGAGTACAAAAGCATGTCTCTTTACACTTTCATGAATTTGCTCCAAATTTTTTTTTTTATATAATTTTAAATAGTCATAAAATGACATGAAGGGATACTGGTTTCTTCACTTACCCATGACCTCTGTATACAAGGGATCCCAATCTGATGCTATCAGAAATGTGAACACAAAATCCTGGAAGAGATTAAACAATAGGTTTTTCACTCTCTGTGGGAAATCCATGCGCTCTGTGAAGCCCGGGCTGACTGTTGGAACATAAGAGGCAGGAGCTGGCAGCTTCCCACAGAGTCGCTCTATAGAACTCCCAAAGCTGAACCTGACTGATGATAAACGGCAAGTTCAGCTTCAGAGCTAGAAGTACCCTGCATGTATACATGGGGTCTATCAGAAGAACATCAAACTGTTCCTTTCTCCACTTCTCCAGCAGATCTTCACGTGCAAAAAGCTCCCTGCACATCACCAGGTTCTGCTCTGTGATTTTGTCAGTGACCTCCTTTACCTTTCGAAAGGCCTGAATCAGACTGTCATTTGGAATTTCATTTATCCAATACCTGAACATTTTGTCCAAAATATTAAAAACGTCCTGTTTGGTGAAGGGCACCTGTATGATCTCCACATTGTAGCCTGGAGACTGAGCTGTCTTTACAGATGGTGTAGCACTGTGGGTTACAACTGTCACATTGTGTCCTCTTGCAATGAGTTCATCTATGATGACATTAATGTTGAGCCAGTGGCTGAAATCTGCAGACCAGACGAGGATCTTCCCTCCTGTCACACACAGTGGAGTCTGGCTCAGACTGAGTAATAGGAAAAGCCAGACAGCGGCCCTCTTGCATGCACTCATGATGGCTGGAAAATCAGATTTTCAGCACACAGGGGGCAAACTCAAACACCTTGCCAAAAAAAAACTGCAGAAATGGTTTACTACACAGCAATTTCTACACTGTAACGACCGCCCACATTACACACAGCACGCACAGGTTTACAGTCCAGGAGCCTGGTTTACAGTTTGACTTTGTAAACCAGATTGGCATACAGAAATGTTTTGGCTCTGATGTTCCATCAAGTGATGCCAGTATAAATTCATATTCCCACATAACGTAGGCGTGTCCTGTTGGAAGCACCAGAGGAAAGTAGCACGGTGATGTCACGGACTAAACTGCATATTAATTATTCATCATGATCATTGGCTTATTAAATTGCAAATTAGGACGCACTGAAGAAATTTCCACTTAAATGAACATACAGTAGAATAGTTTTCTTAGAATAGAAAATAATGGATTGTAATTGATTTTTTTTTAAATAATAAGATCTGTCACAAACAACACAATCAGGTGTTACACACTGATGGTAAGCTGAGTGAACCTGGAGAGCCATATCGAGTTCAGGACAGTCAGTAAGGTGCACAAGAAGTCACTAGGTTTGTCGCTAGGCCCTTTTGTTGACCAAAGTCACTAAAATGGTCTGCATGAATCACACCAGAATTTACTTGGATACACAGCAAAAAAAAACAAAAAACCAATTGAGTTGTTTGTTTCACTGTAATAATAATAAATAGAAAATACCATGCACATGATTTTGATTTGAATGAAGAGCAAAATGTTCATACATTTTATTGCCAACATTACACTTAATTCGATTCTTGCTTTGAATCAACATTTGTTTAGTGAACCCAGTAATGCCAGTTTGAAAGTCAATAACATCATCCAGTGTACAGTCCACTGACTATTAGATGCAGTCTAGCAGCTCCTTTTGAGCAACTCTTTGTTCAACTTTGCTCAGGATAATATCATTACTCAATGCTTAGAGGTTACCGCAAAATTTCCAGTCCATACAAACTTTTCATATATTTCACATGCGTTTCTGATGTACGAACTTTACCCAGTCCCTACTCCGTCTTTCTTTTCTCCCAAACTTTGCAATACATACATCTTACAAATGAAATTAGAAATGCTTCAGTACATCATAGACACACTGCCTGCTCTTACACGTTGCCTTACTTTTGCAGAGGTTTGCTTCCGACTATCTGCTGTAACACAAACGAGATCCTAGCAGCCATATATATATATATGTATGAAACTATCCCAATCTGGCAACCCTGTCATTAACTGTTCTGTGCAAGGGGCAGGATGATTCTTTCCCCAGAAGGATTCTAATATTGCTTTTTGCAGTTACTCTTTTTGAACACTGGGTGCAATAATAACTCAGTGGAAGATAAATGGAGCTGTGAGGACACTTCCCAATGATCTACGAAGGTGAGAAAATCAGTGAAATATCAGCTAATACCTGTCAAATAGCAATGTTTTAAAATTGTCTTTCATCAGAATACGTAATTAGTATTTCAGTGTAACTTAGGTTTACTGTATAGCTGACATAAAAGGTGGGGTTCTGCAGTATTAACTAACTTATCTACCGTATACAACCCCTTATACAAGTTAAAAACAACTTAAAGCAGTGCAATAAATGCTATCACCTAATGGAGTATTAATAAATAATTTCTGTTTGCCCTTCTTTTCCTATAAACATCCTCTTTTACTTTCAAAGACTTACTGATGGCAAATGGTAGAGTACGTGATGATTAATTGCAAGCTTTATACAATAATAACAATTAACAATAGTAGCTGCTCATTTTCCTATAAAAGCACAGTCCATCAAGTTTTATTCTTTATATAACATTATTATCTTTATATAATATCATATATAATTAGAATTGATTTTGTACTTTAGCGTTTGACTAACATGGCCAGAAAACTGAAGGCGGATACTGGACGATCAAGGACAGTCATTACGTCGCCCGCTTCAATCTTGAAGTAAAAAAAACAAACAAAAAAAAAACCAGATTGAAATAAAAAATGTTCTTTGATGACTGGTACTACAACTTTTTCCATGTGGAAATTGAAAAGGACATGGGTTACAGTTCAGGTTCAGGTATACAGTAGTTGCTTTATTTAGAGAAAAAAAAATCTAGATTTCATTAGATTGATCATGGTTTCTGCTCACAGAAAAACCCCATCACCTGCATCAATGCTTAAATTATTCAGCTATTACTGGGCATTTTTCAAAACAGACTTCTCAGGTTACCTCTCTGTATGTACCTCATTTGAAGGGCATTTCAAATGGATGCGCTACATTTGGAAACCATGTTTTATGGGATCCATATATCTTATACTGGTTTGACATTTCTACACTACACACTGGTCTTGAATTCATTTCCCACCCGCCTCAGTTGACCTGGATGACCTCGTCCCACTCCTTGATGGGCCACACGCCGTTCTCCTGCACGTTGGGCGGTGAGCTCTTCCAGTCCCAGGCCTTAACCGGAACGTTCCAGTCTGGCCCGTAGTTCGCAGTCACGTAGTCCAGAGTCTCACAGGGTACTCGGACCTTCAGCTCCAGCAGCTCTGTCCAGCACAGGCTGAACCGGGGGAAGACGTACCTGAGATGGAGACAGAGACCCACCGGATTATGTGCTGCACTGTGGATTATTAGAGAACATCTAGGAGAGATCTGATTACTGTACACATGGCTACCAGGATCAAACAACAAATCGTTTAATATTTTTCACACCCAGGAATCTATGGCATAGGAACACCTCTGCAAAGTCATGCATGATAAACATGCATGATATGCAAATTATAAATAACATAAGAACTTGAGCATAATAAAACACTTTACTTGAATTTCTTGCCACTCTTCGCCTGCGTGCCTCCATTCCAAACGATGTCGCCGTCCTCATAGAAAAAAAAGATGTCCAGTTTTACATCTAGACCTTGGAAGGAGAGCTCAAGACTGTCCTCTATCTGCAAGTGAGACAGATCAACGAAGTATGATTATATCACGCCGCTGACGAATTCTCGATTCTTACTGGCAGAGAAAAATTTATTGCACCTGTATAAGGTAAAGATACATAGTAAATCTAATATCAATGTTAAGGTTCCACATATGATAAATCATAAAATCGTATATTTTTATGGACGCAGGACATTCGTAAGGAGTAGCTGTGCTCCCCTGGATGTAAATGATCGGCTCTGGTAAATTCCGTACTGGTCGAGCCTCAAAATTTAACCTAATTCTGATAACTTATTTGAGCCCGGGCTCAAATCCGTTTCCGTTCGGAGAACTGATCAGGACAGTTAGGTGACAGAATCGTAAGATGCTCTACCTTTCCAAACTTATGTTTGAGGGAGAGTCCAGCCTTCTGAAATGCCTGTGTGATATCATGTCTGTAATCTTTGATCCAGATGCCCAGGTCCACATCTTTACTGTAGGGAATGATGTTACACTGCCGGAACCAACCTACGATGAATATAATATTATACTGGTTGAAGGTGTAGTTTTTTTTGTGTAAACTTTTTTTTTTTTTTTTGCAGCCTTCATAGCAAGCTCTATATTAATGTTACCGTTGTATATTATATATTGTTTCTATAGTAACAGCTAAATCGCAGGGGCTTCTATGAGGACGTATAATCGGAGTCTAATAACATTCACTGCTAAATAGAAATGCAATCATATCAATCAAACTTGCATGGTACAAGAGAAATTAAACACTTTGACAAGTATAATTATATATTATTGGAAAATAATCAGCTTTGTGGTGGTAACAGTGACTACGCTTTGTGCTGGGCGACCCTACACATCACCCCACTGCAGATTATTTTCTTATAAACCTCCTACAAGTTTTATTTCTTATGCAGCTGGCAAGATCATCCAGTGTCAGGAATATCTCTGTTGTCTATCAAAGAGAGTTTATTTACATGGATATGGACAATTATTACGTAGCTTAATAAATAGACGTAAGAACTACTCACCGAGACACGTACCACTGCTCAGCCAGAACGGAACCTCGATCCCACTGAGGACTCGAGCAGCGAGATGGAGCAGACTCTTAGCCTTCATCCTGAAGTCCATGGCCTCTGGCGACGTATCGTCAGGATACAGCTGGGAGGACAGGGATGCTCACGGTTGGAATGATTTCAGAATACCTACCAAACTTGTGCGTGCACAATATAATTAGATATATTTTGATTTTCCAAAACAAATAAGATTCGTAAACAACTGAGTAAAATGTTATGAGCTTTCTGCTAAAGTGAAATAATATTAAACGTACCGGACAGTTGTGCCTTCCAAATAAAAACAGAAATATTAGTGAGATTAACCTGGTAAAAGGCCGCTGCCTCTCGAAATCTGCACTCCATGAAGCGGCTGTTGGAATGTTCGCTCTTAAAGTGAGAGAAGTTTTTGGGGATCCGTACGTCAAGCCCGTCAAGAGTGGTCAGAATCAGATCAGGCCTGGAAGTTATCATATACTGTAAGTATATCAGGTTGTGTGTGTGTGTTTTTTTTTGTTTTTTTTTTAAAACCCTTTAACCCTAAAATCAGGCAAATTTAGTGTCTCGTGTTCACTAGTTTTACGTATTGCAGCAGTGAAGCTAATGAGCATGTAAGAGAAGTCTCTTATCCAAAACACAAGCCTTGGTTTTCAAAGAATTTCTAAATCTTTGCTACATTTCTTCCATGTTAATGTTCTATAGTCAACCACTTCCTTACGTTTTAAACTCGGAATTAGGAGGACATATTAGTTAAAGGATTCCTATTTAAAATATAATCATATGTGATTCGGGATTTAAGGCCCAAACACTGACTGAGTACCTGGTGTAGGCTCCAGCGTAGCGGCCGAAATCCAGGTCCCTGAAGGGGGCGAAGGTGCGGTCCACGCTGCCTCGGAGCCTGAGCGGCCCGTGCCACAGGTAGTTGCCGCTTCGTTCGTACAGCACGACCACGTGCACCAGGCGGCCGCTGAAGCGGAACAGCAGGTGCAGAGGGATGTCACGGCCTGACAGGTCGTCCATGCTGACCAGCCTGGGGTCTTTACCCCTGATCTCCAACAGCTCCACGCCACGTTCCTCTGCAGCCTCCATGAGGTCAGCCTGAGGGAGAGACAAATGAGGCTAGACTTAGAACATTTACACTCTTCCAGTTAAGGGAAATACTATAGTAGACAAGTTTTCCAGGTTAGTGATCGCTTGCTTTCCTCATTGAATTGTTAAATTTCATTCA
Source organism: Synodontis membranacea (assembly GCA_025674565.1). Lineage (NCBI taxonomy): Eukaryota > Metazoa > Chordata > Actinopteri > Siluriformes > Mochokidae > Synodontis > Synodontis membranacea. The sequence goes on along the minus strand of JAOVYU010000036.1, from coordinate 3,696,776 downwards.
TACTTAGCTGACCTATCTGAATTACTCTTTATCTTTGTGATTCGTCTTTTTTTTTTGCACATGAAATTTTATATTTAATGAATAAAACTTGTAGATGATACCATGATACCGTGGAACACATCTCAGCATGGCACCAAAAAACACATTTCATGCAACAACCCTACTGTGTTCACAAGATGTTTTCAGATGTGAGTCAGCGATTTGTTCACCCACATCATACTTCCAGAGGTTTCCGAGCAGCCCGAAGGTGACGAAGTCCCTGTGCGTACACAGAAAAGTGCAGTGAAGCTCCTTCATCTGGCTGTCCTTGAGCAGAACAGCATCTTGGGAGAGCAGGTTCAGAGATGCCGTGTCCGCCAGAAACACAGGCAGGCTGAACTTATGCGCCAGGCCCAGAAACTTTTTCACTAAATGCTGTGAACAGATGAAGAGACCAACAGAGGATAAATGCACAGAAACCATTTTATCCGCAACCGAAGACGAATATGTACACTGGTGTAAACAATCGTTATAAAAATTATGCTTTGGAAATAGTTTATAAAAAAGATAATAAAAAACAAACAAACAAAAATCGGCTAATTAAGCTTCTTGGAAATGCAGAGTTCTTCAGTTGTGCCTCTAACCATATAACAGGGTGTTTCCTATCAGAAGGGATTAAAAGTAGAATCCTTTTGTAAAGCCGAGAACCCGTGATTATGTAACGCCTTTCACTCATTTTTACATTTAAAGCGGGTTAAATTAGCCGATACTCAAGATTTCAGTGTTGTACTGGAAAAGAATAAGTCATATTGAACAACCGCTAGCGTAATGATTATATAATTATTCGCATAGTCGGACTCACCCATTGTGCCTCCTTCCCTGTTGGGTAACCTTTACCACTCTGTGCTTGAAGTCCATGCTATGGAAAGATCAATCATGAAAGAAACAGTTCGTATAGAAATCAAATGAAGTTTCACTTTGTAGTTTTGTACCGGAACATCAATGCTAATGCAGCTGAGAAATAAGAGAAGCTCATAGGTATAAAAATTTTAAACATACAATTAAACCACAAAAAACTATAATAATAATAATAATAATAATAATAATAATAATAATAATAGGTGTGTTTCTGCAAGAAAATGTAATATATGATTTCTTCTCAGGACTAAAAAAAAAAAAAAAAAAAAGCCATGTGTGGCTCTTGATGGATAGATGTGTGTGTATTGCTGTCAACGGGAGAAAAAGCGATGGATGAAAAGAAAGAACATGACGAGTGCAGGTCAAGGCTGATTTCATGTATATGTTTGGGTGAGTCAGCCTAAAGGTGGCATATAAAGTTAGCTGTCTCTCTGATGATGCGTGACTGAGCAGAAAGACGTTGATTCCGAAACTCATTCATTTCGGGGGGGGGGGGGGGGCCCCAAAAAATGCTAATAAA
>JAOVYU010000036.1:3644614-3657025 GCA_025674565.1 Synodontis membranacea | reverse complement strand
ATCTATATATACACATTTCAAACTAATGGTCAGGTTTTAGACTCCCCCCAACTACTAGACAAATAGTCTTGTATGAGTGGTACACTGTAGCTGAACTCTTTCTGTCATAGTAAAACGGCATATTTTTCTTTGGCCAGTTCATGCCTGCCATATCTTATCAGTGTGTTTACAAAAAGCCTCATTGTTCATCTTTGTTTTTCCTACTGTTTGTTAGAACAGCAGCCTTTTTTATTTGACTGCAGAAAGAAAAACTCTCTTTTGGAGATACTATGAAGAGTCACAGATCTGTGCCACCGTTCATTATTTAGATTAAAGATCAGATTAAGCACCACACTACAATATCACACTACAATAGACATGAATCTGTTGTCTTGTATGCAAACATAATTTCATAAAGAAGAGCTGCAAAAGAAGCAAAAGGTTATACTACACCTCTAAAATGGCAGGAAATAGGAAATATTTTCTTATTTAAGAAAAATTCCCATACAGTATGCTGCTTCGGATTTTTTCAGCTATAGGATTGTTTAATATGCCGACATACTTATTGATGTATCAGTATGCACAGTAATACACATAAAACACATAGTCACCTTTGCTTGAGATGTTGGGTCTGCTTACTGTGGTCAACTCTTGGTGTGGTGGACTTTTGATGGTAATAAAGGTTTTTTTGATCACAGGGACTGTGATGCTTGTGACTGGAGGTAGCTTTGTTGTTGATGGTTTGAGCACATCCAGGATTCTTTTGCCAGACAGGTTCTCTGGAGTGGCACAGGTAGCATTTAGTCCTTGAAATGCAAAAGAAATGATGAATATTTTTACTTAAACTGCAGCACATTTCTATTTTAGACCTTTTTTTGCATAAAGAGCAGTGCAAGTACAGTGCTTTCATAAATGCTCGATCCTTGAACTTTTTCACATTTTGTACCGTTACAACCAGGAATGAAAATACATGTAATTGGGGTTATATTTCTCTTCAGAAAAAAAACATATAATACTGAAGTATGGAAGAATGAATATAGGTTCTAAAGTGATTTGCAAATAAAAAGGTGATCGTATGTGTATTCATCCTTGTTACAAATATTCATTGCTGTGAATTGTGGCCTTGACGTCATTAGAATGGAGTCCACCTGTGTGCAGATAAAGTGTCATTGATATAAATCGATATATGGAGTGATCTTGATATAAATACACTTGTTATTGGAAGATTCCAGAGTTTGTTGGAGAACACACCTAAACAAATGATATCATGAAGATCAAGGAGCTATAAAAACAAGTCAGAGACTTTTTTTTTCCATTTTTTTGGTTCTAAAAAATGGCCCAAACTTTAAACATCCCACAGAGCACCATTATTGGAAAGAATATGGCTAAACCATGACTCTGCCGTAAAGAGGCCGTCCACCAAAAGTGACTGACCGGGTAAAAAGGAGAAATTAGACAGAGAAGCAACCAAGAGACTAAGGATAATTCTCAGCATGATTCTACCAGCACTGTGCTTCTCTGTTGTGGACGACAAGCAGTGTTTTATGGTCTTTATTTGTGAATAATTGGGTGGAATAATAGGTTCATTTGTGCAGGTTGTAACACTACAAAATGTAGCAAAAAGGTTCCACTGCGTCTAAGCTTAATTAGAGCGGATCATACCTGTCTGCAGTCTCACACCACTCATCCATTTCATGAGCGTAAGTAACTCCTGCGTGCAGTTCCATGGGTTCTCGGCCAAATCCAGTGCCTTGAGTTTCTTCAAATCTTTGAAAGTCTCGTTCCTTATCGTTTGCAGTTTATTCCCTATTAAGGAGAGCTTTTCCAGACTACCGAGAGCAGAAAAAGCTCCATCAGGCAGCTCCGATATGAGGTTGTACGAGAGGTCCAGCTTTGTCAGCTTGGAGTAGTTTCTCAAAGTCTGTATGTCCAAGTCATTCATCACAATGCGGTTGTGGTGCAGTATTAAACTGGTTATGTTTACAGGGTAGGTGGCAGGAATGTTTGCCAGAGTCTTATTGTTATCATCCACCTTGAAACAAAGGCAAACACGGCATTGAGTTCAGTGTAGGGTAAGTGTAGTGGATTAGTCCTGAGACATACATCAATATACAGCACATCATGCATCATGAGTTTGCATGCAGTGTTCATGACACTCTGCATATGTCTTTAAACTGTTTCAAAAGCTTCTCTGAAATACTCACCAGGATTTCAGCTGAAGCTGACAACAGTGCCACCGTCCACAGCAGGACCACCTCTTTCACCATTGTGGTCATTTACCTGCAACAAGACACCAGCATCAGAGCTGCACAAAACATGCCGTGAAAACAACCGCCAGTCCACACATAATGGAAAACCACGCAACAGTGTATCTCTTTGCACAAAGACGTTATTATTTATCTACAGAGCTCAGCTGCTTCAGATGGATGACTATGAGAATAATAATCAAACTCACTAAGTATGAGGCCACGGCTAGAGCACAAAGAGACGCTTTGTGCACATGGGTTGGTCCTGTAGGAGCATGCTGGAGCATGCTGTCTTCCCGTGTGCCTCAGCTTGTGGGCTTTTTTTTGTGTTATCTTCTGTCAGCCACAAAGCCACTTGAAGGGAAGCCCAAATAAGTACAAATAGACCTTGGCTGAAGGGATAGGTTGTTTTTCTTCAGTGCATGTACATGGAGGGCAGGGGTCAATGACTGTGTCAATTAGTACTCACTGGAGCACTTGCTGGACAAATGTGCACAAATGTGACGTCGTGTCATATGACAAGCCTCATTTTCTACATGACCTGTGTATGAACACAATATACAGCTTGTCTATATAATTAAATAATGAACTCATATCCTGCGAAAAGGTTACAGGACAAAACTTCCACTGAATTTCAGGATATATGATATAAAGTTCTTGCAGCATAACCTGAGTGACATATTTAGAAGACTATAAGAGCTGCATATACAGGATGAATTATGGGCTTTAATGGTGCAGAAGATTGGTGCATAATTTCATTTAATTAATGTTTTTTTTTTTAATTTAGTTATTTAGTTAGTGGAAGCTGCTAACTTGTATCCAAAAATCAAAAAACCAAAGACCACCTTTTCCATGTTTCTTGGAACCACGTTCGAGTTTGAAACCACCTTCAGCACTCAGCCAAACACCAAACAGTTTCAGATTTGTCTCAGAGTTGTTCCGTTATCATTGTATCATCCGGTCAGAGTTGTTGCGTTATAATTTCATCAGAAAAATGCAATTTATCTACATGTGATTTTTAAATAGTTTCAAATGATTGCAGACTAATCTTGACCGAAATCTTTATCCATATAATTGTGACACATCACCAGTTTAACACATTCCAAAGAACACAATAATCACAATGAATACCATCTAAATTCCATGGTGCTACTTTTGTCAAGATCATGACCATAGCGAATATCAAGTTAATTATTTAACCGTTTCAACCTGATGACACTATTTATATTTTAACCCTTGAATCATTGGGCTAATTCCATCTGCTCAGCAGCATTGTCTCAACAGACATGTCTCGATATCTACATGATCCTAAATAAACATGTACTTTTTTTTTTTTTTTTTGTTACAGAGTATTGAATAAATAAATATTAACAAGACTCAAAAAAATGGAAAAATGAAGCTTTTAAACGTATGAGACGTACCTTTAAGCTGATCACGTAACAGGCAGCAGAGAGCAGTGACACTGGAATATAGAGTGTTGAAATAGTTCTTCAAGGAACTGGGCTACATAAAGAACCTTTGCTCCGCACGATAAACGTAGGAAATCTCCTCCTGGCTAAAGATTCACTGTAGTGTCAGTCGACTAGAGATAGCTCACTGTAAAAGATTGATTGGAGATGTTTTGGTCATAATTTCAAGCAATACCTTCTAAATTCTATCATGTGATTTTGGGTTGTGTGGTTTTGATTGAGAAATGTTTTCTTTCTTTGTTTCCCTTTTTAAAATTGTACGTAATATACGTGTAGCAACCTGGGAAACCCCATGGTGATGTTTTGACACTTAATACCATTTATAATTCTGAAACAAACTGAAATATGTTTATCTCCTGAATGTAAAACTGTAGTGAGCACAAGAGCATTGCAGAGAATTGCAATGAAACGAATAGGCTTACTTGATCTTACTCGACCTTAAATCATAAACTGTGCCGCTAAAGTCAGTAGTTAGTCACTAATTCGTTCCTGTTGGAATCTCTCTTTTTATGAATTTAACATTGATGAGGACTTTGCAGTGGCTCGTTTAATTCTAGCTGGCAATGCACCGAGTGTATGAATGGATCCATTACATTTATGTGTCTCATGTAATTGGTCACGTTATCCCCCTGTCTCAGGAAGGAGGACTTTATCCATGCTATAGAGGAAGAGATTGAAAGGGAGAAGCAGGCAGCAGATGACATAGTGAAAAAAATGCCCCCAGAGAAACAAGCCAAGTATGCTGCGATGAAAGCTGTCAACGAGGAGCTGCTACAGGTTGGCTTTAAAAAAAAAACAAAAAAACAATTTACATCACTGATGTCTCAGTACCAGCAGAATAAGTAGCAAGTGGTTAGATGTGGGAGAAGAGTAGCTAAGTAGCTACTTAGAGTGTCATAACATAACTGTATGCAAGTGCAAACTTCATTGTTGTAAATGATTTGCAGCTTATTTCTGTCTCTGTTCTCTGTTCTGACGCCTACACAAATGTCTGTGTTTCCAGGAACTGGCAGCTCGTCAGGATGAGCTGGACGCACTGATGGCCAGGAAGGAAACATTAGAAGCTGTGAGTGGAATCCTCACACCTGACACACACACATACACACACACACACACACACACACAGACACACAGACACACAGCAGTCAGCTTTCACCTATTGCACTGATGACCTTGTGATAAAGCCAGCAGCTGAAATGATTGCAGCAGTGGCAGTAGTATTGTCCTATAAATAAAACGCACACAAAGTTTTCTTCTTCTTTGAAAATTTCTTTCTCTCTCTCTCTCTCTCTCTCTCTCTCTCTCTCTCTCTCTGATTCTCCCCGTGACCGTTTTAGGAGTTGGAGCACTCTCAGGTGAAGCAGGAGGCCATTGTGCTGTATGAGCGGCTGCATGAACTGGAGCTGCGCCGCGATGTCCTGCAGTCTGAAGACAACAACATGATCTCTCCACAGGAAGAAAGAGAACGTCTGCTGAAACAGGTGCACACATAACCTGCACCTCTCGTGTCTCTGACACCAGCTTAACAGATTCTCGCAGGACTATTGCACATTGATTTTACATTCTCTTCCCCCTTCAGGTGAAAGACGACAATCAAGAAATTGCCAGCATGGACCGTCAGTAAGTAACCGTGTTTTTGATGCGATCCTGGGTGGAATGTTAAATTAGTTGGAACTGAAAACATGTCTCCTGTTTCCTCAGACTGACTGAAACACGGGAAAAAATAAACCGCCTCACGGAAGAGCTGCGACAACTTAACATGGACATGGAGGACCATCAAGGTACAGTACAACCACGTCATCTCCTGTAGACAAACATCTTGCCTGTTTACTGTGTGAGATGTTTAAGGAGCAAATCACCGAGGACTCTCTGAGTGTATATAAGGAACAGCACCCTCTTGTGTTAAAAGTGTCTCATCAGCCAGACCTTTAGTCATTGCTTTTAACCAATACATCACTAAATGTGGTCAAAACTGCCTCCTTTTGCATGAGAAGGTCACCACAGACCCTTCATGAAGCCCACGAGAACTTTTTTTACTTGAAACAAAACGTAAAATAACTTTTAAAGATGTTATGGGTGTTTATTTTATCTTTTTACGAAAAGCACGGTTTTCAAACCTTCCTTTTTGCCATCATATAGAGAAATATGAACAGGTTTGTGAACATGGATTGTACCAGCTATGTGTACAAATTGTACCACCAGACACGTTGGCCATGAGTGAAGCATCTAAGCTTCAAGAGTCACATCTATGATTAATTTTTAGCGCGCAGAAAAAAGGAATTTTCGGAAGCTCTGGCTCCAACAGAGTTCATGTCAGAATGTCTGGGAAAGCCCCTGGGGCAGATATTGCAGTTGTTTCAATGTGTAAGAACTAGGCAATTAGGTTTTGTTTTCTCTAGGGACGGTTTGCCCTGAGCGGGCCATAAATCCATAAGTGCTTTTGGATGTGTTCCAAAAACTCTTACCATCCCTCCTGGATGTCTAGGGTGAAACCTAGAGAAGATACAATGAAACAGAAGAGATAGAGATGTGTGTGTTAGTGTATATACAAGCCAAACCCCATCGGTCCATTGTAGAGAGGAAGTGGACACTGCAGGCTCATTGTACAGCTTGATCTAAAATACACAGACTCAAAGCATACTTACACACACAGTATGTTGCTCTGTATTGTTGGTTTAGGTCAGGCTGTCTCGCTGTTTTTCTTATTGTTTCCTCTCCTTTCTTTTTCTCATTGTGTGTGTATGTCTGGTTTTCCTGCTGTCTTTCTCTCTGTGTTCATGTCAAGATGGTAAGATTTTTTTTTGCATATGCCACTGTGTGTTAATTTCACTACCTCTGGCAGTAAATTGATATAATTTCTTTATAAAAGATGACTTAATTTTTTTTGTGCGAGTTACAACCTTTATTAAGGAACTAGTATAATAATAAGAGATTTTTTTTTTATCATTTTAGACAAGCTGATCCTCAAAATAAATCCTGGATCCTTGTTTGTCAGATATTTCCTGTCTGTGTGCTAAAGGTCCATTATGTAGGAATCAGGGGACTCTATTAGCCAAAATGGAATATAATATTCATAAGTAAGTTTTCATTAGTGTGCACTTACCTGTAAGTAGGAATCGGATTTTGGTAGTTTGGAAGTTAGAATGGGCCATAGAGGACGGGTCATCTTCCACGGAGACACCATGTTGCACTGCTGCAGTAGACCGGAATGGACAAACCTCTATTGAGGACAAACCTTCTGCAGTTCTCATTTTTAGAGGTGGACGCGGGAATCCAGAATGAAGCACAGGAAGAATGACAAAGAGGAAAGAAGAGGAATCGGTGTTTGCTGGCGCCGGCAAGTTTGAGATCCCAAATTTAGAAAAAACTGCAGCATTAGTATAGTTATTATTTGGCACGAAAACAGCAAGGAGTTGTGAATGTACATACTTGGATGTGTGCTACAGGTACATGATTGCCACCATACATTCTAATACATGCTTGGAATGGAAAGGAGTAAGGGTGGGGCGTTCAGGTAGATGAATCTTACATACTGGACCTTCATTGTCTATTAAAATTCCCGATAAAATTCCCGAACTTTTATCCCCATATTAAAGGCACAGTTTGAGCAAAAATGAAATGAACATCGGATTAGTCATGATATTATAGAGATATCACACTAAGACTAGAGACTAGCAATATTCTTTTCTCAAGTGTGCAATCTTTGCTTTATTAAAAGGTGAACGAACACAAAAGTACAAAGAGCTGCAGAAAAAAGAAGAGGAAATCGAAGGTGAGTGTCATCTTCCTGCTTCCTCTTGCAGTGTAATGTGGGACTTTTACTGTATATGAATGAATTGCTGAGGTCATTTCACTGGTCATTTGATTTTTAATTTTTTTTTTTTTTAAATTGTGCATGTTTTCAAAGCTTACCTGGAGGTGTTTGACCCAAATCGAGCTCAGGAGATGGAGCACATTCAGGAGACTCAGGCCAGCATCGTGGCTCTGCTGGAGCAGTCTAGCAGGGTAGAAAACTGCACCCTCAGCATGCACCCTGACTTCTTAAATCACCGAAGTTTCTCGTGAAGCCTACAAGCTTTTAGAGTAGAAACTGTTTTTGTTCAGTGATTTATACATCAGTTGTTTGGCTTCTGGTGAAACGTTAGTCATTTATCCAGGGTGATAAAAGTGTCCTGTGTTTCTTCCAGATGATGAACCGTATGAATCAGCTTTCGTCCGTCAGTCCCCATGAGCTCAAGTCCATGCAAGAGGACCTCAGCTTTAAAGAGACAGAGATGCAGAAGTCTCAGAGTACAGCCAAGGGACTGTCTTCTGGTCAGACACAAACACACACAAACACGCACACACTTTATACACATTATGCATACATGCACTTGTCCAATCATAAATGAGCTAATAAGAAGATAATTGTGTAAATAAGTCGACAGCAGGCTTTTTAAATCTGTGTAAGGTTTTTCATTAAAAGAAGCAACTGTGATAATTAGCAGAGTGACTAGCTGCAAGCAAGGCGTTCCAGCTTTATTACTGTTCGTTTATGACACACTAGATCTCTGCTGTTACTGCACATGACCTGTAATAATAAAGGAGGAGCAGCCACACACGCTCTAGTCCCAAGAGAAACCTAACTCAAGATGAATCAGGCTGGCCAAACGGTCAGTTGCACTGCTCATGTCAACTCCCCAGTTCCACATCCTCCTCCTTCACTCCCTGCTATGTGTGTCTAAAGAGTGGCTGAAGCTCAGCCAAGAGGCTTTCCTTCCTTTGTGTAAGACACCTTGGAGCTGCGGTATCCCTCCCACTCTCCAGTATCGTCTTATCTCCGCAGTGCCGCCCCATTTCCTGCACTGCGCTCTATTCTCGGGACCACCAGGCATTGTTCCTCCGCACCCTGTTTGTTTACCTTTTAGCAGTGCACTTTCATAGCCTGCTGAAAAGAAGTGCAGGGGAATGCCGTACAGCTTGGCTTTAAAGGAAGAGGCTGCTGGAGGCCAGAAGAACACCAGCTAATTTGAGACTAATTTGAGTAATACTGATTTTTGAGTTTTACTTCATATACATGCTTCAAAGACATTGATAAACATCATAGTCTATATTATAAGAAAACAAAGATGGCTGCTCTCGAGTTCAGCTACACTATAAAGAGATATTCTTTTAATTTTGTGAAGTTTCTTTATAATTCTTTCTAAATTGATTATGAAGTTTTGCGTAAACAACAACAGTGACAGGAGTTACCAGTTCATGCTTAAAGGTCCACTATGTAGGATTCAACCACCTGATTGCCCCCCCCACTTACCCCTCCCTTTCCAAGAGCGTACGGTGGCAGTCAGGTGCCCGTAGCGTACTTCCAAGTACGTACATTCACACTCCTTTGCTTTTTTTTTTTTTTAATGCTAAATAATAAGTATGATCCTCCATTTTTCAAAAATTGCCACTTGCAGGAGGTGAAAGAAGTGGTTTGTCCGCTCTGTGCCCCTGTAGATATAAAAGACTTAATTTCAGTCTTGGATTCTGAACTGATGAGACATCTGTTTTCATTTTGACGTGAGAGAATAAACATGCACTTTGTTATCTTCTTATCTTTAAACATTCTGTTTTCATTTTTTTTGTTGTTTTTTTTGGTCACATGATAATTTGCACCCCCATCATATGACAGCTACCAACCGGTGAAGGCAAACACCCTGTCTGTGTTTCCTCTGAGATGCATAAATCTAGCTAAACGTATCTTCTCCACTTGTTGCTCATGCTGTGTCAAAGAGCAGCGTTACACACTTTGATGAAAGCACTATCTGCCCTCTTCCTTATGATTGGCTAATGTCACTGTGATTGACAGGAGAGAATGTGAAAAAGTACAATCCGGTGCAAAAGTGAAAAAAAAACTCTTAAGAGCCACTTGCTTTGTCTTGACTGATCAATAAGCACATCTGCCCAATAAATGAATGCATAAATAAACCGTAATATAAAAAAATCTAAATAAACTGCAGATATTTTAGATTCAGCCTTTTCTTTAAAGCAGCTGTGTGTTTAAATGAGGTCTTGGGAAGTTCACTGATTTTGTATTGCAGGAAAAAAAAATACAGCTGTTGGGTTTGCAGAGGTAAATGTGCAGGACAAACACGAGTAGCTTTATTAAATAACTGGAATGCCACATTGCTGCTGTGTAAATATTTTCTGAAACCCTGTCAAAGATATTCATCACCAAAGGGTCGGTCTGTGTAAAGTGGCCTATGCCTTGGGCTGTGTGTGTGTGCCTGTGTGTATATGAGAGAGAGAGAGAGAGAGAGAGAGAGAGAGAGAGAGAGATGGCTTGGGTGGGAGGTAAAAGAAAACCCCAAGAGGAGGAAGCAGAAGAGAATGCTCAGAAATGCTGACAGGGCATTTTGATTACACACTACATGTTACACACATACACATGCACCACTCTCTCCAAACACAGAACCGGGCCTGTTGCCTATCAGGAGGAACTGGCCCTTTTCCCCTTCCTGTCTCCCCAAACTTACCAGTGCTGTGCAAACCAAAGAACCAGCCACTAGAGAGCATTTCCAATGGGAAAAAGCCTACAGATAGTGATTCCGCTTAGATCCCATGTTGTATAACAGTGCTGATTTACACATTGGAACACATTAGCTGCTTCAAAAAAAGCATTGAATCGTTGCTTTGCTTAGCTCTGTGTAACTGTCCTTGCAGTGGCACACTCCCATGTGCCTTGTGTTCTTTTGCCCTATATCTGAAACCATTAGTGCTTGTGAAGCGCATATTCAGCACAGGTACTCTTTGGAAAACTTGATAATCCAAGTTTTCAAAGAGAAATATTCTGAGATACTCAGTTCAAATAGAGGCTGAGGTGAAAGGTGACATCTGTGTTTCAGCTGCAATGGAATATCAAAGCTTTTTTTTTCTTTCTATTTTTTTTTTTAATGAGTGATACTGTTTATCGTTTAAAAGATTTATCATGACAGTGCCAGCAGAATGATACTGCCACGTTAAAAAAAAAAAAAAAATAGTAGAAAACTTTAAAAATAAAACTTTTTGTTGCATATAGAGATGTATTTTAACAAGCAGCAAAGTACCTCTCAGTATGAGTAACAATGGTGTTATTTTAAAAGAAGTGAAAGTGATTTTTTTAAGTAAGGATCAATACAATTAATACAAAATGTTAAACATTTTGGTGGTGTAAGAGGACGCACATTACTATACTTGATAAAACTGGCCATTGTAGGTGTACCAATAACCTCTTTGTTTGTGCGCGTATGTGTATGTGCAGAGTGCGAGCGTCTGCAGCAGGACCTGCTGAATGTCGAGCGACTGGAAGGGAAAGTGCAAGCAGAGATGAACTCTCTGAAAGAAAAGATCCAGGAGATGACTGAAGGACTGAAGACGTACAGGGATCTGGATGCCCTGAAAGCTGCTGGAGAGCAGAAGATGAAGGTACATGTAGCTGATTTGTGCTTTTGAGGGCAGCAGTATTTTTTTTTTTTTCCTTGATTGGCTATCTTTATGCTTAAAAGTATAAGACATCAAAAAATAATTTAGCTGTAATGACCTGAGATAAGCATCTCCCTCCTCATAAACCGTGCCCTTTCAGGAAGAATATGTATTTCATTATGCCTTTTCCTCTCGTTAGCAGGCAGTGTTCACTGACACACATTTCCTCTGATAGTAACGCAAGCTCTCTGTAGCGTAAACATGGATATCAGCTGCTCGAGCATTTCTCTAGAACCCACTTAACTCACCAAGGGCATTTTGCCTAAAACAGGATGCACCTTTTTTTCAGAAACGTCTCCCATTAGGAGCTCATGAGTCTTCCTCTGTGGAAAGCATATAGAAGCTTAAGGGTCATGCATACAGTGGTGTTTGAAAGTTGGTGAACCCTTTAGAATTTTCCGCATTTCTGCATAAATATGACCTAAAATATCATCAAGTCCTAAAAGTAAATAAAGAGATCCCAATTAAACAAAAGAGACAAAAGTATTCTACTTGGTCTTTTATTTATTGAGGGAAATGATCCAATATTATATATCTGAGAGTAACTAAAGTCTGTGAACCTTTGCTTTGTTCTTTAGCTCAGACCATTCTTTTTTGCATTAAGACTTTATGACTTATGACTATTGTGACTTTGGCTTGGCCAGTCCAAAACAATAATTTTATTCTTCTTTAACCATTCTTTGGTAGAACGACTTAAGGTGTGCTTTAAGTTGTTGTTTTGACCCACTTTCTCTTGGGATTCAGTTCAGGTATAGATGTCCTGCCATTTTCCTTTAGGATTCACTGGTATACAGTAATACCTCGTGCATTCCCATTTCTGTATTCGCGACTTCACAGATTCGCGAATTTTTCTGTGGAACCTAACTAATTTACATTTGCGGGTTTTTTTTCACACATCTGCAAAATCCTCAAAAAGCCTGGCGTTAAATGATAACTGTCACACACTGCCCATGTCACCGCGCGCCGACCCCGACTCCCGAATTTCTTCACCTAAAACTAAGGCTGCCTGTTAGTTCTCCCTGTCACTCGAGGGCAGTAAACTCTACTGCTATAAAGACGAAGAAAGAGAGAGACTCTGAGCTGTAAAGGAAGATTTTCGTGTGTGTCATTTTTCAATTCCTGTAAGAATAAAATGCTGTTTTTAGCTGTGTTCAACTATGTAAGTAAATTGAGACTAGATTTTCATTATATTTCAATAAATATACTTTTTGTGACATTTTTGTTTGGTGGTGTGC
>JAOVYU010000036.1:3616036-3627203 GCA_025674565.1 Synodontis membranacea | reverse complement strand
ATGCCAGATGCAGTAATAGATGCCTTCCTAAAAACAAGACTCTGCTCTCCTTCATTTGTGTGTGTGTGTGTGTGTGTTAAAGTTAAACCCCCACACCCCTTCGCATAGATCTTTTGCACTGGACTATTCCTGCCACAACAATAGCTGGGCGAGGCTTCCCTCTTTGCACACTACTAACTTTCCAAAACTCTTCAGAGCTTGTGCAAACTGATTAAAAGAAACAAGAAGTCATATTTTGATAAATAGCTGCAAATCACAAACTTACTAACATTCTTGCAGTCATGTGGCTTCCAGGGTATCAAGCAGGAAGTGCAGAGTTATCTGTTTGATGTAATTTTCACATCCTTATAGGACACAAAAAACTTTTTACAATTAACCAAGCAATCAGTTAAGCAAGTCATAATCAATAAACTGTACTCCTGTACTCAATGCACCATACTAGTAGTAGTAGTAATATTAATTGAGCCGTACACCATAAGCAATGCTCTATAAGCCTTATTCAATGAACCTTACTCCATAAGCCATCTTCCATGCCATACGCTTTACTATACTTTTTAAGCCACACTCTGTGAGGCCTTCTCAATGAACCTTACTCAATAAGCCATCCTCTGAAAGCCTTACTCAAAAGGCTCTACTCAAGAAGCCATGATCGATAAGCCTTACTCAATAAGCTACACTCTATAAGCCATACTCTAGAAGCCTTACTCAATAAGCTCTACTCAATAAGCCATCCTCTGTAAGCCTTACTCGATAAGCTATACTCTATAAGCCATGCTCTAGAAACCTTACTCAATAAGCTCTACTCAATAAGCCATGCTCTATAAGCCTTACTCGATAAGATCTACTCAGTAAGCCTTGCTCTATAAGCCTTACTGAAGAAGACATATGCAGCAAACCACATTCAATAAGCTATACGCAATGAGCCATACTCCATAAGCCGTTTTACTTATTAAGAAGCATACTCAGTAGTCCATTCTGAATAAGCCATACTCGGTGAACCATATTCAATAAGCCAGACTCAGTGTCCTGTCCTAAAGAAGCCATAATCATTTAGCCATACTTAGTGAGCCATACTTTAAGATCCATACTCTATAAGCCATACTCAATGAGCCTTACTCAATAAGCCATACTCATTACTAATGTCAAACTCAATAAGTAATACTCAATATATGATGCTAAGTAATTCATACTCAATCACAACAAACCACATTCAATAACCAGTACTTAATAAGCAATTCTAAATAAGCAATACTCAATAACTATTACTCAACAAGCAATACTTAAGACAAGGGGTTTCCGAGGAACCGCAACTACAGTATTTGAGGTTTGCAGGGTGTTGGTCCAGCTTAGCAGCATCAAAACAGATCAAAGCTGAGCATGATTACGAAGTCTGATATCAGGAGAATGTGTTTCCTATGTAGCCTCTGGATTCTGGAATAGGTGGAGAAAGTTTACTTTTAATAGGCACACAGCAAAAGACTTTCTGATTAGTGTTGATTTTTTTTTTTTTTCCTACCGTTGTTGGCTGACCTCGTTTCCTGTAGCTCCAAAATGAAGTGTGCGGGTTATGATAGAGAAGACAGGGAGTTGGGAGTTGGTTTATGCCAAGGCGTCTAAGTGGCGCTTGTGTAACCGCTGATGATCGCTTGGTGTGTCTTAAACTGGGACCCGGTTCAAAAGGGAAGAAAGGTGCAGTGTGTCATAACACAGATATTGCACTTAGAGCTAAACCATGATGTAGAATAGTATGTTAATAATTAGTGGCTCATAATTATTAGTGATTATTACTTTACTTGTATAACCTACTGTAGAGATTTCCGTCTATAAATTCTGCCTTCTGGCTTTGTGGACTGTATGGCCTAGCAATTTGGTTAAAATGCAAGCATAGGGCTCATTTTAAATACTACCAAATGAGAAATACACATGTATTAGCCAATTTAGAAAAGTGTTTGTGGTGTTTTTTTTTTACATAAAAGTGGAAAAGACTTTGACGGTGATCACTCAAATTAGCACTAGCATGCATGCTAACCTTTTCATTTCTTTTTTGTACACGATGTGTAGTGTTTAAATTAGAAAGCTGCCATGGTACCTTCGGTCCAACCCAAGAGAAAAAGAAAAACTTGCAATCCTCTTTTCACTGTTAGTCCTTCTCCTGTTGGGAAATCTATAACTCAGCTGTAGGTCGAATTGCGCAGAACCTTCTCTTTCAGTTTAGACACCAGCCCAGTGGGAATGACAGGAATGAAGCAAACATTCCAAGGATACAGCAATATTCCTACTGATCCCTTAAAGAATGGGTTCTCGATGTTTTTTTTTTTTTTTTTTTGCAGCCCCTTTAACTGGAAAATCGATTCCACGACCCCCCTCGGTGTGGATTTATTTCATGAACATAATTTAAATGCTTGGAATAGCATTTTTTGTATTCAGTGCAGCCTTAAAGCTTTTTTAGTCCTGAACTTTCCACTGTGACAGGCTTACTGGGGTTCGGATCAAACCCGTTCAATTACATGAAACAATCAAACCGCCTAATACCTTTTAATAACTTTGATAATATTGGGTTGCGATTTCTACTACTGTAACAAAATTGGAAAAAAAAAGAAATAAAATAAAATAAGACACAAACACAGATCCTTGGAGATCCCCAGACCACACATTGAGGACAGAAATATATAAACAGTTTTCTGCTTAGACCTTCGTCTCTGATTTTTGTGTCTTCGAGACTTATAACTAGCAATTAACTACCAAACCTCTTACATGGGATGATACTACATAAAGTTAAAAATGACATCACATGGTAGACTTCACAGTGAAGTTTTGTTCGGTCGGCTGTAGGAATCCTAAACAGGTCCTTATTGAGTCAGAGTGACATGGGCAAACCCAAACCCTGATTATAGCTCCAGGATTTGGCCCATGGTTATAGCTGTATGAGACTTTTATAGCACCTTATCAGTTGCCAGACCACAGTGAGTCGCTTGGGGTTTGCATGTGGCTCATAGAGTCAATAAATCAGATAAACTGGGTGCTTTACTGCCCACCATCCTTCTTCTGTAGATATGACCCATGGTCCTTCCCAGGAATCTTTATTTGCTCTGGATGTCTTTGTCCTGGCAACCAATGTACGGATTTGTGGCTTTGCTTGTGCCGTCAATTTGAAACCTGGAAAGTTGGAATGCTATCTAAATGACGTTAATCATCCAGATATATTTGGTGTCCCTAATTTGCTTATTTGGATTTCTATCAGCGCTACAAGGATCGTTTTGCTAACAAGTAGTGGAGGTTTACCAGTTAACAAGTCAAAGTCATTACAGTGGAATTCAAAACGTGAAAATAAACGTGGAGATAAATCATCTGGAACTATAGTGCCCGAAACTGTAGTGGCAGCTATTCTGAACATGTAATGGCCTCACTTGATGTACAGTAAGTTATTTACAGTAAGAAGTACAGTACATATGGACTTGTTTAGTTTTTATGTTCCTTCCGTAAATGGTCCTTATATATGATGCCTGTTAAATAATAATATTTTAATACATTTCCTATTAGTCTTCTTTAATGCAGCCTCCCTGTGAAAGAGTTATACAGTTAGAATTCTTGTCGGATGTGCAACGTGTCAAGAATTGAACAGTGCTGTGGTATAAATATCTACATCATTAACTGTGTCTCAGGCAGCGCTGTGGACATCTCAGACGTGACGCTGATCAACCCAGATCCTATAGTGTCCTCGGCAGACGCGTCTCTTCTGTGCGTGAGCAGTGACTGGACGTCCTCCGGGCCGGCCTCGCTCACTCTGGGTCATGAGTACCCTCTGACCCAGCAAGGCCTGCTCAGTTCCACAGCGGACAAGACATATCGGTCTGCAGCCAGAGTCTCCTGGAGGACGCGCAGGGACATATTCGGGGCTTTCTTTTGCAAGGTCAAAAACTCAGACGGTGGCAAAGTGTACACTTACAAAATGCTACATGAAGGTGAGTCCACTTGTTAGCTTGATAAACCTCAAACGCATCAGTCTGTGTGAATAAATACATTCATTCATTTTTTTAATTGATTGATTTGTCAGTAATTTCATTTTGGCGTTGTAAAATATCCACTTTTTTTCTGGAAAAAAAAAAAAAAAAGTCTGAGTGAACAAAATGCAGTAATAATAACAGCAAACAAGCAGTTGTTCTAATTGTTTGTTTCTATTCTAAACATTTTGGGTTTGAATATTGAGTAGCTCATTAGCAGAAATGATCTAGATCTAGACTCACATTTGGGAGATTAACCTAATCCAGGATATGAGATCACTTGGCAATCAAATTACATATTTATTTTTCTTCTATAAACCAATTGTCACGATCTTGTCCACAAATAAGTAATGTTCGACATTTCCAGGGGATTTTTTTTTTTCATATAAAACTGGAATGTGCTAAGAGGCAAAGAGTAAGTATGAAAAACAAATACGCAAGCCCTGGTTTATGTCCAATATCGTGTTCCTGAGTTGCCCAATGCAGAGCACTGGATTATCCCTGATCCAATTTGTTGTTCTTAGTCCCCGTGGCATCTATGAGAACATCTCAGTCCAGGGAGGTTGGTTTATGAAATCTGTCCTTCAGTAGGTTTGGATTTCCTGGCAAAAAAAAAAAAAAAAAAAAAAAAAAAGCACCTCTTTTTTCAGTCATTCTTGGTCACACAGAAAGCACTGCGTTGGTTTGTTTATTTTAACAGCCTTTCTGTTTTATTTTAATGGGAAGCTTTGAGTCGTTTGGAAATGTTTAACTTGTTAAATCTTTCAGCATCGTTTCTTCCCGAGGCGCTCACGGTGACAGCCAGCATCGGAGATAATGTGACCATCTCATACACGAGAAAGAAAGTGGCTGAAGAGGACACAATCATCTACAAGGAGGGTATGCGCACAAGCAGCGTAATTGTTTAGACAGGCTTAGCTTTCTTCAGATTCGGGCAGGAAAGATTTCGAATCAGATTTGAAGTCAGATCACATAACGAGAAAATAAGAGGCCTTTCCCACTTTTTTTTTCACATTTAAATCTTACTTTATCTTTACTATATATATATAAAAACCCTGATTTAAGTGTAATTCTTGGCCATGTGTATGCGATTTCATGTGTTTTTTCTGTCATATTTGTCAATTTATTGGAAATTTGCAACAAGGACAACAAATTCAACAAAAAGCAGGTCTTGGGTATTAAGAAGAAAAAAATGACTTGATTACTGCCTGATAATAATGACATACTTAATGAGTTTGTACCACCTAATTACCTATTCGGAATATACTGTACATTCTTAGAAAAGTCTATTTATTTATTTATTTATTTATTTTTTTTTTCCAAAGATGTTTAACATTGCTTTCATAGAAAACACTGTTCTACATAGAATATTTAAGAGTTCCCCAAGATGGACAACCCAAAGAACTGTTCCAAGTTCTAGATTTATCCTCTAGATTGATCCTTGTTTTTGTAAGAATGAACCCTGACTTGCAGCAGTGATGATATTTCCTGTTGCTGTTCTTGTTTTTTTTTGTTTTTTTTTTATTTAAAAAAAAAAAAAAAAAAAAAGACTTTTTATTACTTTGAATTTATTTTTGCTGTTGTTTTGTTGAATGTAATGAGAGCTGTAATCGAACATGGATCTTACTTCCACTGTAGAGTGGATCTTACTTGCCACGTGCAGAGATGTTCTTAAAAGGGGACGATGGCAATCTTTTCCCACTGACGAAAAACATAACTGCTAACTTTCTAGCTTTATCTTTGGTCATGTGTACAGTATGACTGTAAGCCCATGGTATCAATTCTCCAACGTCACCCAAGATTCTCCTATTGATACAGATGGATAGGACAACACTTTACGTTCTAAGTATGGATGTCGATTAGATTACAAAATGATCATTCTTTCGTTTAAGTTCTTGGCAGGTGGAGTCATAATTTGCTGTTCTATGGATAAGATGTTAAAGTTCATCACAGAGGTAGTTATGAAGGCAGATGTCTTCCCAAAATAGGAGTCTGTTCGGGATACTGAGTCACATCTCGTATAGGATTCCATTCAAAAAGAAAGCGTCTGCTTTTCCCCTTGAATACCCCACAGCCGTTACACATTTTCACCCGAGGATCTCCTCCTTAAGAACATCGTTGTCTCGCACCGCGCTTAAACCGCCCTCACGTCAGATCTGATCTGCCCTGCTGTCTAAACAGACCTTTATTGATTGAAAGTTTATTTTAACCTCTCTCCTCTTCTCATTCTCAAACAGCATTACAGACCTTCAAAAATGTCGCTAGCACAGACTCGTCTTTTGAACACTCCGTGCCCAAAGGGGACATCACAGATTCAGTTCCCTACCTCATCGGCAATGTACAGAGGTCCCATGCAGGACTCTACACCATCCGCTACATGTCAGAAGGCCGCCCGACCTCTGCCATCACTCACCTCATCGTCAGGGGTCAGTGCTTTGCCCCGGATCATATATACATACATATAAACACACGTGCATCTTGAACTTTCTGTAGTGTGCCGTGGTAAAATACTGCATTAATCTCTGCAATATGCGTGTTTTCAGGTTGCACGGACGGCAGGTGGGGTTCTGACTGCACTAAAACATGTCCAGCCTGCACAAACGGAGGAGTGTGTGATGATAAAACAGGAGAGTGCATTTGTCCGCCTGGCTTCAAGGGCCCCACCTGTGAGACAGGTAACACACTCAGCGCTGTAAATATACCGGATCAAGGATTGTATGTAATATTACACAGGCAATATGGCAGTACAAATAAAACACCATATGAAAAATGGCATGTTCCTATAACAGTACATCCTGAAGTGTTTCATCCTCCTTATACCCACAGTTATGATTTTTCATTTATTATTTATGTTTAATCAATAAATGACACCAATGTAGTTGTCAAAAGAAGTGTTTAACTACAGCCTCTCTTTTTTAAGTCTTGTGTGTTTAAAAGACAACGCTGTTAGAGACAAACCATAAAGCATGGAGTCTGTCCTGAAAACTTGGTGGGAAACTTATTGACCTTTACAAAGCACTGACCCTGGAGACGCCGTCCAGAAATATTTCTAAATTAAGTGCCGTATCTGCCTTCCAAATCTCTGTGAATTAATGAATTACTTAAAATGACAGACTGGGGAATGGGCTAGACAAACATTTAGTATGATGTTAGGGTAAACAACAAAATGACCAACACTTGAGGATAGCCATGATACACAGAAAAGTATGTAACATTCATGCTCATGATATTAATACGGTATCACTGTATGATCCGGCTGTGATATAAAGACAGATGTGTGCGTGTGTGTATTGTGTGTATGTGTGCAGTGTGTGGTGAGGGCCGCTTTGGGAAGACGTGTAAGGAGCGTTGTAAGGACAGCAGTTGTCGCTCTCTGGTGTTTTGCCTCAGAGATCCGTACGGCTGCTCGTGTGCCTCTGGGTGGAGGGGGCTGAACTGCAGCGAGGGTAAGAGCAACTCGATTTATTTTATATTCCTAATTAGGTCGTCTCGATTCGCATACAAACAAACTTCATGTCTGCAGAGTGTGCATCCGGGTACTATGGCGCTGGCTGCAAACAGAAGTGTGTGTGCAGTGAGGGCGGGAGGTGTGACCGCTTCAGAGGATGTGTGTGTCGTGGAAGACACGGCGCCCGTTGTGAGAAACAAGGCAAGAAGATAGCTAATTAACTTTAATAGAACGTTGTACTGGATTTGCTGTCATTGGATTAAAAAAACAAAAAAAAACAACAACAACTAAACATTGGTATAAATTAAGGGATAAACTTCTCTTTGGTTTTTGGTTGATGGAACTACAACCGATTTTGCAACCTAAATGCACGATAAATGTGTATTTTGTTGTTTTTTGATCCTGCCAGATACAGCTCCAGTCATCGGCAGTCTGAGAGATACAGAGCTGAATTCCGGAGCAATGTACACCGTGAACTGCTCTGTCAATGGCCAACCAGCACCTCTACATGGAGAAATCATCCTGCTCAAACCAGACAAGAGCATCGTATACGTAAGATCCGGTGATCCCGATTCACTTGTGTGCAACTGCATGGAATAGGTCAAAGTTAGAGCTTTAGTTTTCCATTTGGGTTCCAACTGGGTTCGTACAGTGAAATTCAAGCTTTTACCTCAAGGGGCGAAAAAAAATTACATTTTCCCGTAAAACTAGTTAAAAGAATAATTACGCCCAAAGTGCTCTCCTAGATCGTTGGCTCATGTAAGCTTGCCGTCTGTTTTAATTTGCTTCGCATGGTTAGGAAGCCGTTGTAGGCCATGTGGAAGAAATTTTCGATGTTAAGCAGTCAGTTTCATAGAGACCTTTCCTGTCTTTATGTTCATACCGGACCAGGCCGTGGACACAGTGACGGTGGGCGACCAGAGTACGTCCGTGTTCAGGGTGGACAGGATCATGATGACTGACCGTGGGAGCTGGGTCTGTCAGGTGAAAACCACCAGCGTTCAGAAGGAGAAAGCCTTCAATGTCACCGTTAAAGGTGCGACATCATCCACCCAAAACCCTGAACCCATCAATGACGAACTGATCTAAACTCCAACGTTTTCCAACTTTAATGTGACATAGCAACCAAAAAAATTCTAGCGAAAACCTGTAACCTGCTTGCATAAGTATACGCACCCCTTAGCGAATACTTCATTAAAGCACGTTGTACTTATAATTCAGCACTCAGTGTTTCTGGGTAAGAGCTTTTTTGTTTTTTTTTTGTTTGTATATTTTGTATATTTTTGTTTCACTGAATAGGGTTCCAAAAGATATGATATGTTATGTATTTATTATAAACAGATCAATATTAATCGATAACAATGTTGAATGAAATATAACAGATGAACCAAAACTTTTGCCCAATCGTGCATTATTTTATGTTTTATTTCGGGCAACTTTATTCCAGTAGTTAATGTCTTACTCATTTGATACATACATATCATTTTTGACGTTATTTAAAACTGTGTCAAGTCCTCGTTTAGCAGTTTGAAAGCCAGTGGCTTCTTAGGTTAGAGGTAGTTTTTTCCCCAGTTACTAAGCTTTTCTAATTCTAGAGCATTTAAATTGAACCTGCGTTTTGAAGCTTAACCCAAAACTTTTCACTGAACTTTTCACCCTGTCATCGCCCTACTGCTAATCTTTGACAAGACAAGGTCTGTTTTCAGCTCAGAAGTCCTTATCAGCGCCCAGATTTTTAAGCGAAAATGCAGAGGGCGCCAGACGGAGCAGCTGGATGATGGACTGATCTCAGACTTTATCTTTTTGTTGCAGTTCCTCTAATGAAGTGTTGCTCAACATGGTTAGATTACTGATCTGAGCTCAGAGGTCAAAAACCTGATGTTCCTTCATGTTTCAGTTCCTCCAGAGCCTCTGTACCCCCCTTCCCTGAACAGCAGTGGGCCGTATCATCTGGTATTGCTGGTCAATAAGGATCAATACAGTGGTGATGGACCTGTTACCTCGGTTAATGTGACCTACAAGCAGGCCAATTCATCCACATGGGAGACAGTGGAAGGTAGCAGACTTCTCTGTGTGTTCACCGTTTTATTTCAGTTTTGTTTAATCAGGTTTTATGTAGCTGTTATTCGTAATGTGTTATTTTGCCACTATAACAAACACAGTAATTCCTCTACCCAGTTTCCTCCCTGGAATATTTCATGACGCAGGCCAGAGGTCAATTGGCAAAGCTTACACATTATGACTGATTTCTATTGTGTGCCGGATTCAAAACAGTGTTTAAAAATATCTATCTGATGAGCTTAACATTTTCTGATCACTTTCAGATCTAAAATAAATGATGGCCGTGAAGAACAATGCAAAGGATGTCACTTTTCCCATAACAGTGCTTTTGTTGTCTGACGGAGTATTAGAATTAGCTATAGGAGGAGGATTTTCCTTATTCAGGAAAAGTTTGTCTTTTATGTGATTCTGATTGTATCAGATCAGATCTGTACGTATATGTATATTTTTCAATACACCATATTGGCAAAAGTTTGTGGACACCTGCGCAACACAATTCCTCAAACTATTGCCACAGATTTTGAAGCATACACACACACTTGTGTAAAATATCTTTGTACTGTATGCCGTAACATTACAAGTTTCCTTTACTGAAACTAAAGGCACTTTTGGACCAGAGGAACCTTTTCGTAGTTCTTAGAACTGTCAGAGGAAGTACCCAGTTTTTTTTTTTTTTGTTACGTTCAACACTGCAGGAACTGAGAATGATTATAGTTCTTACAATGTTTATAGTTACAGTTTAGTTCCAATTCAGGGTATGTTCTTCCCAGCGCAATAGGAACCGTGAGTGATGTGTACGGTGAATGGTCCAGACACAAATGTACTGAGATTCTTTGAGTTGAGCAGTCATTGTTTCTTTTTGTCATTCAACGTACATTACAAAAACAGGATAAAACAAATAAAAAAATCCTCAGCATGTGCTGGTTAACATATGAGAGAAACTTGAAACCTGAGTATTTGGCAACACTAGAGTGGAATTTAAAAAACAGGCTATAAGAGTTTGATTTAAGAAGAAATGCTGTATTTGTGTGCTGCCAACAAATCCATATGGTAGAAATGTAAACAAAGAACACAGAGGAAGTGCGAGCACGGAAATATTGGGCTGAGAGCTGCAGCGCCTTCAGCGAGGGGAATACCTGACATGTTGGTTGAAATCATCACTACAATCACTGAAAAAAAGTCCTCTTCATATTGAACAGCCAAATACAGTTCAACTGGAAAATTCGGAAAAAGAGTTGGGTACAGCCTTGAATCCATGCAAAACATTAGCCTCATAAACAACAACTCTTAATGTTAGCATTAAAAATAAAATAAAAATTTTAAAAAATCATGGATAAATGGATTGACAGTGAAGTCCAGGACTTTACTGAGCTTATATGCGATAGGATTTTGATGCAGCTTACGTCACTTCAGTGTTCCTACTGGTGGTGCGAATGCAAGTACTGTAAAGATTCACTGAATTCCCAGTTCGATTCATTTTGATTCTATTCAATTCACATTCAGATTCAACATTAATTTTAAACCCTATTTTGTTAATCAACTTAAATATTTTTTTTGATAATAAAAAATATATAGTTTTGTTTCATTTTCTTAATAACCAACAGCAGTTATTTATAAATATTTGTAAAGGTTGGAGTAAAACTTAATAGCCTATTAA
>JAOVYU010000036.1:3476088-3488111 GCA_025674565.1 Synodontis membranacea | reverse complement strand
TTTTTTCCCCCGAAAGGGCCCGGTGGTTACCGTACCATCCCTTATATACACACGCTCCTAGTGTACTGTTTGAACACGTCTGCATTGACTGGTGTGGTCGAGCAAACAGCATTTTTAACCACTAAGCATTATATTCATTTACTGAACCGTTCAAAAGTCTTGATCCACCCCTCATTTCTTTATATTTCGCTAGGAAAATGAGACGGTAGGTAAAGTGACTTGTTGCAACATTTGCAAACATACTTGTAAATACAGTATATAAATCCAGAGAGAGTTTATACAACTCTAACTCTAAGCTTTAAAGTCGATATTTGGTATGACCACCGTTATTCTTCAACACAGCCTGAACTCCCTTATTCAAGCTGTCTTGTAATTTCTGTAAGTAGTTTTCAGGAATAGATCTCCAGGCTTCTTGAAGGACATTCCAAAGCTCTTCTATGAACATTGGCTGCCTTTTGTTCTATTCTCTATCAAGATCATCCCACATTGATTCAATAATCTTGAGATCTGGGCTTTGGGGAGGTCAATCCATACTGTAACTTTTCCTTCATGTTTTTTTTTTTTTCTATTGAGGGATGCAGAAAGCCTGGAGAACTATTCTATACTATAGAGGGGCGGCGCAAGACTGTTTTCTTCTTCTTCTTCTTCTTCTTCTTTTTTTTTTTTTTTTTTAGCAATAATTGTTATGTCTTCATCAAAAAATTCACTTTTTCGACCTGAACATTTCAGTGGCATCAATGAACTCGAAACATTCTCAATTTACCTTGACAGAAAGCAAGGCTGAATCTTTCAAATGGGAAATATTTCAGATGGGGTGAAGGCGGCGGGGCGATCAGGAGTCAAGTAATATCTTCATAGATATCGGATATCATGCCATTTTTATTCTATTTTATTTTTGAGTTTTGTAGCAGTGTATGGTAAAATAATGCAAAATGTATAACGGTTGGCAAGTCTGTTTCTCTAGCTCCACTCACATGTCCCAGTTTGGCACCAAAAGACGATTCATATTTGGTATCATATTTAGAGTAGAAGCTACTTGAAAACAGAAACACTGAGACAACTAGACCACTAAAACCAAATCCAAGATTTTGGTCAGTTATGTTCTGTGGTGTCCCAGCCCCCCTTGAGTGTCTCTGATTGGTGTTTTTTCACCTGTCCTCTTCACTGTTATTGAATTTTCACCTTGGCTTCACATGATCCAAATCTCTTACTCCTTATTTCAGATATGTGTGTGTGTGTGTGTGTGTGTGTGTGTGTGTGTGTGGCTGGTAGGAATAACTCCATCTGTCCCGACTCCTCACACACCCCGACTCCTGTTTATTTACCAGAGCAGGACTGTAAAGTTGACATCAGACCATCGCCCTCGGATGACTAACCTTTACTACACCATCATGCATGAGCTATTTAGCCTGCCTGGACAAAATGACACCATTAACAGATGAGTGCAATCTAAAAATACAGCGTCACGCTTTGTAATCCACCCATGGTGGTTTGAGCTTTCTGACTGATGCCTGTAAATATCCCTGACAACTAATTTTGGAAAAAGCCACAAATAGGGGGAGAAATAACTGGAGAAAATTGTCTGCTCAAGATAAAAAAAAATAACCTAATTCTTTCCAAAACTGAACCCACAGTAAATAAGGATATGTTTAGAGACAGTTTAATCTAAGTTTTTTTAAGTAAAATTTAAAAATGAACTTTTTCATTTTCATTTTCTGCAGCAAGATGAGCATTTTTTACAATGAATTGCTACAGAACTTCATCAAGAGTGTAAATTTTTTATCCTCATTTTACTAATTCCATTATACTGTAGTATGTATCCAGAGCACTTCATAATATTACTATAGATACAAATTTAGTACTAATTTTGTTTAACGGCGTTAAATTTCATTAAGATTCTTTTGGCTGACATAGGGGCTTCATAAATAAATAATATTATTGATAGGATGCTAGCTAAACAGTATGTGCTCTTTTTACTTGTATTTAAAAGGAACAAGGTGACGGAACAGGCAATGGTCAGGCGATGTACAAACCAAAAACAAAATAAAAAAACAAACAAACAAAGAAACAAAAAAAAGCCAAAGTAAAAACCAGAATATTAACACTAGGAACAACTGGCAACACAGAACACAGAACCAAGGGAACATTTGGCTTAAATGCATAAAGTGGTAAACTAAAACAGGGTTAGGATCAGAGAGGGGAAGTAACGAAATACAAATACTTTGTTACTGTACTTAAGTAGAATTTTCGGGTATCTGTACTTTACTTCACTACTTTTTTTTGTGCCTACTTTCTACTTTTACTTCTTACATTTTAGCATGAGTATCTGTACTTTCTACTTCCTACATTTTCAAATCAGGGTTGTTACACCCCCCCGATTCCCCCCCCGCTCCAGGAATACCCGCGCTGATAACTCCCCCCCCCCACCCCGTCCGCTCCGGGAATGCTTGCGCTAAATCTTTTAAGGGAACGGACTGAACCGAATCACTTCCTCAAGTGATTCTTTCGTTTCTCAGTTCAGTTGAGCCATCCACACCCCCCCCACCCGTCCACTCCGGGAATACTTGCACCGATCATCAAACACCCGCCCCCCGTTACTTTATACTTTTGTACTTTAAGTATGTTTTGGAGCCCGTACTTTTTACTTTCATTTAAGTAAAAACTTGAGTCAATACTTCTACTTTTACTAGAGTATTTTTAAACCAAAGTATCTATACTTTTACTTGAGTAAAGAATTTGTGTACTTTTGACACCTCTGGTTAAGATGATCTAAACTAACACAAAGTAAAGTAGTGCACCTTTTATGAGGTGTGTTAATAAGGGGACATTTGAAATGTTTTTGTCATAACGGTACAGTATTTCAGTAGACGTATTTCAATGTGCCGTTAGTGATTAAGACAAATTAAATGAGAAATTCGAAAACACTGTGCCAACTGGGAAGTTCCTATTCCATATGTGGAGATTCAAAAGCACATCTTGGGCTACAGAGAGCTGCGTGACTCTGACAGCACAACAGCCCACTTGTGATACACACCAATGAAAGCTTCGGCACATTTAATTATTTAGCTATTATACGTTTAAAGGGTTATACGCTGCTGAGTGTTTAAATCAATTGAAAATAGAAACCTAAGGCATACGTTAAAAAAAAAAAAAATAAATCTTATTTTTTGCTGTATATAAAAACCTATCACATCAAGACACCACCCCTACCGAAATTTTGTGTGGAAACCCCAAACGTTTTGCATTTTGTATTCAGTGCTTTCCAAGTCCTTCCATTCACGGCATGCTGATTGTGCTCCAGTTTTCCCAGCAATCTCTTCAGCAATCTACATCCTAATTAAGCAGATTAAGAGAAATGTGGGAATGTGTTGTATAGCAAAGAGACCACCAAACCATCTCCACACACCCTGTGCGCTAACATGATTATCATAATCGCCTTTGTAATCTCAGGCCAAGAAAAGATTTACCGCGTTAAAGGATTTTGCGAAAGGGAAAAAAAACAAAACAAAAACCATCCCAATTGATTTAACATGAAACCATGTGCTAGTTCTTTCCCTTACTGAGGACATGTTTCTTTGTGGTGTAGCTGTTTATTTATTTTTACATTTCAGTTATTAGTGATGTAAACCAGATTTATGAGAACGGAGCCACATCCTGCAGGTTGGGATGTAATTAAGAGATATAAGGATTGGAAGGATAACTAAATTCACCTTTTCTTTTTTTTTTTTTTTTGGTTCGGATTCACTCTGTCGCAATATCCACCACTTGCTTTAGTTTAACTCTCAAAATGGGTGGCGTAATCTCTAATGCCTGATGCTCATTTAGGAAACTGAGCGCTGGGAGGATGAAATGGAGTCTAACCTCTACACTGACTTGAATAGAAAATGTCCTAGGGAACCTACCACATGTGCATGGTAAATTCATGTGTATCTGCAATGGATGTGTGGATAATATGGGAAATGTATTAAACGAATGGTCCAAACCTGTGTGAGAGGAGACGGGTCTCATTCTTTCTCTCTCTCTCTCTCTCTCTCTCTCTCTCTCTCTCCACTTTTATGCCAAGCTTTATTTTCAGCCTGCTGTTTAAAAATCCGAATAAGCTGCTCAAGCAAATCCAAATACAGAAATCTGAAGGTGAGTGTAGATTTAACCGAGTCTAATGTGACTACTGCGTGTGTGTGTGTGTGTGTGTGTGTGTGTGTGTGTGTGTGTGTGTGTGTGACAGAGAAAGTGTGAGAGAGACATGAAGTAGAATTTCTGCTACAACCAGGAAGTATTTTTTTTCCCCAATAGCAGCACATCCCCAGGTTTGCAACATACTTTTCCTTCATTTACAGATTCATTTAATTTTGTGAAACATCTATAGAACAAGCAGATTCCTGTTATCATTTACATTATAGCAGCTATAAACATTAGTTCCTCTAAAGACTGTTCTGAAGACTTTCCCATGTCTGAAAACTTGACATTTTTACTTCTGAAGCGCCCTTATAATCGAAAGATTGCAGGTTCGAATGTCACAACCAGCAAGGTACCACTGAGGTACCCCGAGCAAGGTGCTGCCCCAAAGCACTGCTCCCCGGGTGCTAAAAAATAGCTGCCCCCTGCTGTGTGTCACGTCGCAAATGGATTAAATGCAGAGAACACATTTTGTTGTTGTGCACTGTGTGCTGTGGTGTGCCAATAATGACAAATAATCACGTAATCAAAGCACTGACAATGGAGACTCCTTTCAAAAATCTTACATAAACATGAAGCTTCACCATATTATGGAGAGTCTGTCTTTAGTACAAATAAGAATAAAACGTACAAACAAAAATATTAGGATAAACCTACTATAATTTGAATTACAGCCGGGAAAAAAAATGGAAAATGGAATCAACACCTTCTGACCAATCAGAGTTGAGAAGTGAACACGGCTGTGATCTAAGCTGAGGATAAGCAATCAATTCAGAGTTTAAGGTCATAGTAGGTCAAATCCCAGCAACACCGCGCTATGGGGCCTTGATCCTGAACCGCTCGGTTGTATTCTGTCTTAGTTTTAAGTTAGCAAGTTAGAAAACACCAAACGAATTGCATCTGCATGTGCAAATCTTAGACTGTATAAATTAAATCTTTAACATTAGTCTTCCAGCTGGTGTGAGATGGAGCTGTGTGAACGTGGTGCTGCGTGGTTTGAGAAAAAAAAAAGGTGATTTGAGTGGAAGAATGGCGCAGGCCTTATTGGCTCATCTGCATAGGCCGTTTGTTGTGATGTTGCCATAGTGCTTTCGAAAACAAGGCAACATCTGCCTCGCAGTGCACACACACAGAGGCGACGTTGTGTTGGGAGAACCGGGACGGCACAAACACTGCCGCTGTCCACCGTTTATAGAAACGCTCGGGTGGGGAACACACTGGGGGATTCAGCGGGCCGATGGCGCAATGCAGCCAGGAATTTTTTATTTCTTTTTTGTACAGCATCTGAGGGAACTACATTCTCGACATTGTTCTCTCCAACTCTCCTCTCTGTTCCATGCAGAAACTTAAAGCTTTTTTTGCTGTGTCACTCTTGCAGGAACTCTTAACAGTTCACTGTGGAACCCAATCAAAATGTTCTAGGGAAAAGTATTTTAGACAGTACTTTATAAGGTGATCCATTTAAAACCACGCTGATGCAAACCTAGCGTGCTGTTAACATTCCTCTACAATCTTAGAATAAAAGGAATATTGTATTAGAAACATGGGTTCAGTTTTTTAAATCTGAAAAGGGATTTCAGTTTCCAGTTCCCTTGGGAGCCTTGAAGGCTTTATTTAGAAACCTTCCGGAAGTTTCCCTTTCAAAGTGGGTCTGAAGTACATCCATATCAGGAAGCTATTTAAAGAAACCCTTTATGATTTTAAAACCCTAGCGCATTCTAGAATGAAACATTATTATTATTATTATTATTATTATTATTATTATTAATAATAATAATAATAATAATAATAATAATAATAATCTGCATATAATAATAATAATAATAAGAAGAAGAAGAAATTATCTCTGACCAGGATGCATTTTATTTTGGGGTTCTACATCCAACCATTAGGTTCCTCCAAAGAAACAAGCTAAAGACCGCTTTAGCAATTTCTCAAACTATATTGATGTAGGTTCTCAAACACGCAGTATGTAACTTTTTAAAGTTTCCACAGAATGACAAGCTAGAGAAAGTTTGTAGCTGTGGTTTGTAGATTTTTCCCCCAGGACTGCAGTCAGTTCTCAGATATTCTCCAGATAGACAAAAAAAAAAAAAAAAAAACACTTTAGGATTCTAAATGTAGCCCCCCCACCTCCGCCCATGTACCCCCAAGAGTATACAAAGAAATTAAAGTCAGAGATCCTGTACTACATGGATTTTCACACAGGAGCCCTGTAACAACTAATTCTTGATGGAAAGAGACCGTGATATCTTTTAAACGGTTCTTTAAGTAAAAACTGTCTACCGCCCACCCGAGGAACCACGTTTTATAACTTTTTCGCAATTGATGTGTTTAATGTCTGAACTGGTGTAAAAACAATTCATTTAAGAGATGCATTTTCTGTCACTTTGTAAATGTCATGCATTAAGTGAGCCATGAATAAAAAGTCTGAGGAGGAATAAAAAAATCAGTCGTAGCACTCATTTACTCCAAAAATGAAAAAAAAAAGAGAAAAGAATAAGACACAGAACTTGTTTATGAGGTCTAATCCACGCTTTCTCTCATTCTCCTCATTACCTGGCAGCATGCAGCTCGGATAACTAGCATGTCATGCTGAGGTGGGAGTGACATCTCCATTTTTTTGTCACGGTTGATTTCGGATCCCGGCATCCTGCGGGCATCGTGGGTGACATCGACAGGGATGGAGGCAGGATCAAAGAGGAAAACAGCTGATTGAGTGTTCTACAGTAGCTGTCTGACTTCTATGAGCACATAAACACAAGCAGAGGCAACAAGCTTCCTCATACAAACACTCCCACTATAAAAGTACACTAAATTGTATCTTTCCTTTCAGGTTGAGGTTGCTTATCATTTGTACCTTTAATATTTCATATTATAATATTTCATGTACATCTAGTGTGCCTTTAAAGATTTAACAAAAATACTAGGACTGTAAATACTTTTAAAGTTATACTAATATACTAGAGTATATATTTAGAAAAACTGTTTTATATACAGTATATATATATATATATATATATATACACACACACACACACACACACAATATATGTACTGTATATTTATAAATAAATCAAATATTTCATAGTGGATTTCTTTATTTGAAATTTCCCTTGGGTGCCAATAGTTTTGCTACATGTATTTTAAGAAGGCAGGTATATAGTTCCTTATAGTACAGTTTCTAAAATGAAAAAAATAATTATTGTGTGTAATGTTTATTTTATATACTTTTTAAAAAATATATATATATACTTTTATTGTAAAATAAATAAATAAATAAAACAGGCTTAAAGGGAGGGTGCCAATAATTCTGGCCTGTAATTCAAGGACTGTTTCGTATTTAATTAAGATGTCCAGTTTGGTATTTGTAGAATAGTTATTATTAGTGTTAGAGTTAGCATTAGCTAAGACCCACAATACCCTGTATATCAGCTGTGCTTTATGATCTTTATAAACAATATAGTATAACAATGTTGTGTATGATATATAATTATATAAAACTAATATAAACAGTACAAGGCTGTTAGCATTACAGCCTGATTAGCAACTCTGGTTATTACTCAGACAGTCTCAGGTTCATTAAACACCTCAGGACGGAACACCAGTAATTCAGATGTGTTAGCGTGATACAGGTCGACCCAGACTCACATCAAACTGAATTAAGGAAGCAGGTGGTGTGATTTTTTATTTTTTTATTTTTATTTTTTTGAAATCCTGATTAGCTGCGATGGCTTCCGTGCGTCCGGACGGCTCGACTCATTAGCGCACGCCTGAGCGATCAGCTGTAATCGTATTAGCTAAGTGATATGATTACTGGGCCTTGTGGTAATGTCTTTAAAGTGTCGTTAGCTTGCAGTGGTGCGCTGATTCATTCCGAAACTGAGATTTAAACACAAAATAAGCCTTGCTGACACAATAGGACGTGAGGGCTTGCAGGAGAGAGCAAACGTTTGTCCCCCTCCTTTTGAATGGGTTTTTAAAATAAAAAAAAAATCATTTGTCAAATCAAATGGCAGATTTATCCACAAAACAGTATTCCATGTTTATTTAATAGTTGAAAAAATACTCTTATATAATGTCTAATTATTTTAGTAACTACCAAGTTCAAAGGAAAAAAAAATGCACCCTGAATGTTAATATTAACCTAATGTGATCTTCAGCAGCATCCAACATTTATTTTGAATAAATACTTCGCGCATCTTTCGTGCTTTGTGTTCACTTTGATTAGCTGTTTCCAGGATTACCCACAATTCCGTGCTGATAACGGTGCCATTAAGATCAGTTCATCTCTACCTGAAGTAAATGCGGCAGCACTTTAGACCTTCAGCCTCTCCAGCTCGCTTACCTCCTCATCTGTACACATCTGTACGCAGATCGGTTTCCAAAACTTCAACTTTCATGCTAATTCCACAGTCAACGCCATTGCGTTCATCCTCTTGTCGCTGTCTAACCAGCTAGCTACAAATGCGTTGTACTGTATATATAGCTATGCATTCTATCCAGATTTTGCATTAACATCTCTGTTACTTTTACGTTTCATGAGTTCTCATCAATATGCAAAGAAAAGAATCTGTTGCTCTTTTGTTTTTCGGACCCAACGCAGAAATCTGACCATTATCATTTGCACATTTCCTCCCATAATTAAACTCCGTTTGTGACAACAACATGACGCACAACCACTAACTTCTTACAGGAACAACGCAACAGCACCAACCAACAAATTAGCACCAGAATCACTAAACACGTGAGAAATATTTTGGGACGGAGTTTTTAAGCACCTTTAAAGGTGCTTTTTAGAGTCACTCGGTATCAGGAAAACACCTCGAACAAACAATCTTGAGCTGTAGTAGAGAGGAAAACAATGTCATAGAGAGAACTGTCATTTAGAAATAGAATAAACGCAACACAAAGACATGACTAAATAATGATGCAATAAGAATAAGAATAGGGATTCGGAAAAATCCAAAAGAGATTTGGAAAGACTCCTCAAGGCCAGCTGGCATGCATTTTATTTATCGTGTTGCATTTAAAAAAATTATTTGACTTTTTCAACTTTCGAACCACTTGTGATCTAATCCCTATTTGATTTCATCATATCAAAGGAGGACGTGCAAACTTTTACACACATTTCTTTGCATTTTTAAAATAAGAAATTTCACGGTAATATCCTGAGATGTCGGGGCGTTAAGTCAATTTTCTGATCCTGCTTTTGACATGCAGGTTCATCAATGCTAAACTGAAAGCTATAAATGCAATGCCAGCTGCATTAGCATTACAGCTCCAGTGCAAAACTAAAGACGAAACTTGAAACACCGACAGCTGTATCCGTGTAACAATAACAGCGTATATTTACATGTTTATTATTTATTGCACATTTTCGCCTGTGTTTTTTTCTGGATGTCATCATCTTGCTCCTCTGTGTGTGTGCGTGTGTGTGAGCGTAAATCGGATTCTGAGGCAAACCAAGGGTCCGTGTCGCCGTGATGTGACATGATACGATGTCTAGATGCATGTATGTGCTACTGTGTGTGTGTGTGTGTGTGTGTGTGTGTGCTCACACTGCTGAGGACAGACAGGTGCAGACAGTCCCTGTCAGAGTGTGTCAGAGTCACACAGCGCTGCTTCATTAATGCTGGAAACGAACACGGGCTGCGTCTGATTCGGCACAAGCGTGCACACACACACACACACACACACACACACACACACAGGGTCAGTAAACCTGGTCTCCATCTCACTCTTAATCTGACATTCTATTGGACAGATTCTAAATTTAAAAAGAATAGGCTCCATATTTAGGGCAGCGAGTGCTTATCTTGAATTTTGTGTTAAAAATTACTTATAACAACACAGGACAGATCTGTAATATTGCCTAATACAGTGTGTGAAACTTTCCACACCCACTAAACAAAACAAAGTAGACAAAGAAATGCAATTTTTTTATTAAACTAGACATTTATTAACACATCAGTGTTCCTTTCATCTTGACGTACAGTATGTGTTGCAAATTTCCAGATGTCACACGCTGCCTTCCTCAAATCACAATGCATCATTCTTTTTTATCCATTTTTAGCTACATTTAATGTTGTGGAATATCTGGGAGTCAATTGGTTATAGCTATACTTGCATTAATGCATTAATCCATTCATCAGAATGCGAAGGCTGTCCTGGGAAAACTTGAGATGGGAATTTACACCATTTTTTCCATTGCTGGGCACCACATGCACATACTAGGAGGCAATTTAGCATATAAATTTAAATATATTTCTAATTTACATTTAATGTTAATATATCCAGGAGTCAATTGTTTAGAGCTATACTTGCATTATTGCATTCATTCTTTCATTCATTCATTCATTCAGTATTCCATGTTTATTTAATAGTTAAAAAAAAAAAAAACCTCAAGTAATGTCTAATTATTTTAGCTACTTCCAAGTTCAAACGAAAAATTCATGTGATCTTCAACAGCATCCCTCAGTTTCACTTTGATTAACTGTTTCTGGGATTAGCCACAATTCCATGCTGATAACGGTGCCAGTGGGATCATTTCATCTCTGCCTGAAATAAATGCAGCAGCACTTTAGTCCTTTAGTCTCTCTCTCTCTCTCTCTCTCTCTCTCTCTCTCTCTCTCTCTCTCTCTCACCTCCTCATCTGTACACATCTGTACACATCTGTACGTAGATCGGTTTCCAAAGCTTCAGCTTGAGATGAGATGGAAATACACCCTGGATGGTCCATTGCAGGGCACCACACACATACTAAGTCAATTCGAGATGCTGTTTTAGTACGATATCTCAGGAACAAGTGGTTGCATGCTTATACTGCTAATATGGAATGATCATTGTAACCAGACTTGGGACCTGATCTAAACAGGGTCAGGGACACAGCAAGATCAACAAGTAACAAGAAGAATTATACTTGCTGCTGGCTTTTGGTGTTCAGTTCTACTTGTTTTCTCTCTTCCTTTTTTGTGTCCCTTCCCCTTTTCTCTCTCCTTCTCTTAAGAATGGTTTAAACAGTCCCCAAAATATCATTCAGGTCCTCGTTGCCCTGTAAAAGAAAAGAAGGAGATTTAAATGTTGATTATCCGGTGAACCACTGCATTAAGTAATGTTAATTAGCAACATAACTAATGAATGAATGAATTAAAGTCTTTGGTTAATTCAAGGAATGAAGGTTCCCTTAACATGCAAAATTGTTTGCAGTGGATAACATGAATAAAACCATCAACTAAGCCCACCCCTAACCGCAACCTGGACTCTATCTAACCTTTCATAGCAGTCGAAATCTACTTTAATATATGGTCTGGGTTTTTGGTATTAAACTCTTCTGAAAGTGTTAACGTGTTTTAACAGGAAGATCGATGAATGAGGCGTTTCAATAGTCTAGACGGGGAAACTATGAAAGTCTGGATGAAGGTTACGAGTAGTGCAGCGTGTAATCCTGTGTGCTATACTGATGATGTAATAAAACTTCAAACTCAGAGGTATCTATGGAGAAGTGAGGGCTTCTCTTCCGCAAAACACGCATTCTGACTGTAATGAGAAGAACAGAGAAATTTCACTACTGCTGTAAAAGCTGTTTCCTGTCCACACTCAGGGAAATTGACACAGAAACATGAAGCTGCAATGCTGACAGCCAACTTGAGTTTGCTTGCCAAAAATGGATGTGCTATTCATGCAATATAAATATATAAGGTGGGGGTTCTTAAATTATTTTTCAAGCGTTTTTTTTTTTTTTTTTAATGAACATTGTGTAGCGTTTTTCACACGCCGGAACACACTTGGAGATACGAGTCAGCTTGGTTGCTGCCCAATGCAAATGGCTGGGAGAAGTTTATTCA
>JAOVYU010000036.1:3391427-3402226 GCA_025674565.1 Synodontis membranacea | reverse complement strand
GCATGCTTGTGTTGCATTCGTAATCCTCCGCTATCCCAGCATGCAACAGTCTCAGACTCAGTCTGTAGGCGGGGCCCGAAGGTTACAGGAGAGCGACGTAATAAGTGTTACAATGTATGAACATGACGCAGGCTGGCAAACTGTCTCTAGCTCAAAACATTGTTATTAAGTCCTTTTTTTTCCTTTTTCTTTTTTTTTTTTTTTGCATATTTATTATTAATATTATTTTTTGAATGAAGTGTTGTTATTTTTATTTTATTTTTTTTTTTAATTTTATGACCCTTGTGAACAAATCATGAGCTTTTGCACAACGCCAGCTTTCACAACACTGTACTCAGTTGCTTTTCCTCGAACTCATGGCGTCACAAACGGTATTTAAGCTTTATATCAAGTTTATTTTCTTCCTGGTAGGAGACAGTATTAGGACGTATAAAAGAATCAAAGGTCATTAAGGAGTTTGCGTGTGAAATAGAAAGTATTTAACTCATCGATGGGCGTATTAGAGACCTAGCAGCAGGAAGTGCGGTATGGAAACCACAGCTCATAGAGGACGACAGTTTCTTTCCAAATGCTTTAAAGTTCGTTTTCTTCAACGTACACACGTCACTCTACAAACCTCTTATTCATTTCTCCCATCAGATCTGCTCAACTAATCCTCGTTGAAGATATGGTCGAATCGATCATGTTCAGGCTGCTTTCACGCTTCTTTTTTATCCCGTATAATACGTTTTTTTTGGGTTATTTTATCACAAGTGGTGCAGTATACATAATAAAAGTGCATTTTTTTAATAATAGAAAAGCTTCCAAATTTTCAAAAAGAAAAAGTACAGAGTTGGATCGAGTCATTTTTGACCGCCTGACCAATCAGATCGCAAGTTAGGGGGACAAGCAGAACATAAAAAAAAAAAAAGAAAAGAAAAAAAAAATCAACAAGCGTTGATGGGAAAAAAAAAAAAAAAAGATCTCTATTAGTGAGAGAATTATGAAGATTTCTAATATTTTCAATGAAAATTTCCCATTTTTGTTAACATGAAAGCATGATATAAAAAAGCGTGGGAAAAAAAGGAGCCTTAGTAATAAGAGAATATCTGGAGCCGACAAAAATGTTGCAGTTTAACAAAAGACGTCAACTTGGGTACGTTTGGGATGTCCTCAACTATTAGCTACGAAGACTGACGAGTTAATCCTAAAATAAACTTTATTGAATTTGTTGCTGCTAATAATACATCTGGAGATCTAGCTATAAACTCGTGTGATAGCTAGGATTTGTAAAATTGCTGTTATGGTTCCGGAAACAACAACTGTGTGAAAGTGGCCTGAAATAGCTAGCAGAGAAAACTTGTCCAACGCTCGTGTGCTCCGATTCTTAACTTTGTGTTGTATTGTTTGTGAAATAAGTTTACATTACATAAAGGGCAAAGAAGGATGATCATCAGTATGACATCATCAGCGCTCTAGGTCTCTAATATGTGTGTTCATGCAGCAAAAAAAGGTCATTTGTTCAGCCAGTGGTGTTGCAGATTATCAGTAAGGAGCGTGTCCTGATTCATTAAGCATTTATACCTCAGATCCAGTGACGACTCCATGGACTAATGCAGTAAAATGTACGTTTACTATATTATTAGTTATTAAACTTTCTCCGCTGCTTCTTTGTTTCTCAGCTGTTACGCATCACAACGTCCATTTTATGCAACGCGGCACCATTTTGTACTGTTACAGCATCGTTTGTTTAGTTTTTTTTCTTTAAGTATATATTTAGTGTAAGATTTGTAAGGGCGTTTGTGGGTCGACGAATGCACAACGTGTGAACTAGACAACAGTGTTGGCTTATTCAAAATGAAATTAAGAAGAAGAAAAAAAAAAAATCACGTTCGCAGCCGTCCACTAGGAGAGGACATGCTCCGATCAAACCCTTATTGGGCAACTTTCTCAAGTATTACGTTTGATGTGTATTTTTTTATGCATAGGAGGGTCGAGCGTTTAGTCGAAGTAGCAAATAATCTTTCCATTTGCCAAGTTTTATATTGCCTGTATACAGTATGTACATATGTACGGTGTAAGACATTGGAGGAAGTTCCAGCTCGTCCGTTTAGATATGTGTTTTAAAAAAAAAAAAGGACGTTGTTTGAATTTAGATGAGTTGTACGCTGTGACTCGAGGGGAAAATGTGCTTCCTACGCCGCAAAAATGTACAGTTGGTAACCAAGTTGTAAATAAAGCTTGTATAAAACTCTGACCTGTGTGATTATGTTTTTGTTGACTGTGATATACCAATCAGCCATAATCTTAAAACGACCTAAATAATATCATCTAGGTCCCCTTTGTGCCGCCGAAAACCACTCCGATTCGTCGAGGCTTGGAGTCTACATGACCTCTGAAGGTGTGCTCTGGTGTCTGGCACCAAGAATGTGCCAGGCAGCAGATCCTTTAAGTCAAGGAAGTTGCAGAGTGGGGATTTGTTTGTCCAAAACGTCCCACAGATGCTCGATCGGATTCAGATCGGAGGATAAGTCTACACCTTGAGTTCCTCAAACCTTTCCTCGATCGATTTTTACAGCGTGGTATAGCACATTATCCTGCTGTTGCTATAAAGGGGTGTACCTGGTCTGCTACAGTAATTTAGGTAGGTGGTACGTGTCAAAGTATCATCCACATGAATGCCAGGACCCAAAGATTCCCAGCAGAATATTGGCCAGAGCATCACGCAGAGTCCACCAGCTTGCCTTCTTCCTACAGTGCATCCTGGTGCCATGTGTTCCCCAGGTAAGTTACGTATACACACCCGGCCATCCACATGATGCAGAACATCATTCTCCCGTTGCTCCATGGTCCAGTTCTGATGCTCACGTGCCCATTTGTAGGCGCTTTCAGTGGTGGACTGTGTGTTCTGACTCCTTTATATTGTAGCCAGAATGAACTTTTTCAGCACTTTGTGCTACAGTTGGTCTCCGGTGAGGTCGGACCAGACAGGCTAGCCTTCACTCCCCATGTGCATTAATGAACCTTGGCGCTGGTGACCTTGTCAGCTGTCAGCTGTCCTTCCTTACTCCATTATCTCCAACACATCAACTCTGAGCCTGTTCACTCGCTGCCTATTATAACCGAGTGCCATCTTAATGTTATGGCTGATCGGTGTATATTTTAATGTCAATGATTGTTATTGTATTTTTATTCATTTGATTATATTTCTACGTTAAATCGATAAACATTGACAGATACGTGTACTAATTCATACATTCACACCGATAACAAGCGAATAACATTAGCAAGCGAATGTTTAATATCTAAGTATCTTAATTATCAGAGTGTTTAAAGGTAATTGTAACTTTGTCATTAGTTGTCGTAGGTTCATTAGCAAAACATTTTGCCTTTTCTATTAAAAGAAAACCACCGAAAAGCAAATTGTCCCAAAGGAATAGTGAAATGTAAAAAAAAAAAAAAAAAAAAAGTTTTTTTTTTTAAAATGTTCATGATCATTAATAAATATCTGTTGACAAATAATAATTGTAATAATATTAACATTACTATGTAATAAGTAATAGAATAATATATAACAATGTATATTTTGCATAATCAGCAACAGTAATAATAATAACAACCGATAGTAGCCCATCTGTTTAATTAAGAACTGTATGTATAGAACCGATCCTTGTTGGGTGCCAGTAATTTTGCAACAAATGTTTTACAGAACAAAAATTTCTCTCTTAAAAGTTTTTTTTTTTTTTTTTTTTTTTACAATGTATTAATGTATAACTTGGATTTCATGTGTGGATTGGCTATCGATTAATGTATGTATTTATTATTTTCAATGGAGGGTGCCAATAATTTTGTAGTTCTGATTCCCCACATGCTGACGGATCATCAGTTTAAATGAGATTAGTGTTTAAGTGAATAGTTATTTACAGGACATGGCCTGTAAGAAAAGACACTAGATCATGCACAACCCCTCCACTGGCCGTACGTTTCTCTCTCTGTGGAATAATTTGGAATAATCCGGGCCGGAAATGAGGCGAGGAACAGAACACACTCCAGCTCTGATTACTATCATGTGTGCTGGACTGATGTAGAACCCCAGTTTACTGCAGAGAGTGTGGAGTAGAGACGTTTCTGGGATTTCGGCTTCACCGTGTCTCTGTAGGTGAAGTCGAGCTGGATCTCATTAAACAGAATAACATGTGACCCGAGTTTGAACTATGACCTCATGCTTCAGAACATTCTTACCTGATGAACCGGATTACCGGCAGACCTTAGGAGGAGCTTAACATCTGTTTATCTGTCTGGTAGGCAAGGTTCTACACCTGACCAATCAGATCCCAGAATTCAATCATGTGACCAATTTTTGCATGTCAGAATTCCTTTTTGCTGGAGTTCATTTGTGATCGTGGCGGGAAATCAATGACTATATGATACGTTAGTGAAGAGGTCTAGCTGGTCCAGAATGCCCATGATGCATTTCTGTAAAGCGGTTTAACAGAAAGCTATTCCTCGCAAGTCACTTTTTGTCTCTTACTGTATGCTATCGGTTTGAGAAATTGGGGATAAATTGAATGCAAATGCTACAGTTCTGGCTACTTCTCAATTCTGATTGGTCAAAAGGTGTAGGATAATTTTCTATAATTTATAATATAATTTTCTATGAGCTGTGGGTCATGTAGCGAGAAAACAGAGGTTGTTAACTTTAATTTAAATGATTCTGAAAGAATTTTGCAGTATACAGGACATAACGAGACAAAAATAAATAAATAAATAATCTTCTGATGAGAGTTGCCAGGTATGTAGATTTTCTGTAATATTTGGATTTGTTTCGGTTCTTGCTAAATGGGTTTGAGGGTAAAGTATCGTACATATGTGAGATTTATTAAATTGAACCCGAATAGGAAAAATGGTTTTATTGACCGTTAGTCTGATTCGAAAGGCACTTTCGAAACACATACACCTGGCAGGCAACCCTGCTCTTGCTTCTTTTTTTCTCTCCCGTTTATGTATATTTGTACTTTCACATACAGCAGGATACTCGTTAAATCAGAACCCACCCTCTGCAGGCTCGAGATACACTCACGTTGTGATGGATCGCCCCCCGGTGTCTGCAGCATTTCAGAATCTGGTGGAATATGTGACGCGGCACAGGCCGAGGGAGGAGAAGCGGGTTCATGGCTAAAGCATTCGCACGTGGATGCTTCACGAACGCACACGGGAATGAGAGTCAGGAGCCAAAGTTAACATGAGGAAAGAAGAAAACATGTTCATGCAGATCTTAGATAATTAACGTGCCTCGTTCGTGTTTTAATGTAAAGATTCATACCACGGAGCCGCTGAAGTCTCAGTTCGACTCGACTCGACTGTAGTTCCGGCTGTAGCGTAAATCACGGCTCTATATAAATGTGCTCGTTTGTCTAATATTTTGTTTCTGTAGTAACAGTGCATTCTCTGGGACTTCGATGGCGGACGCTTTGCATAAGTCTAAGCCAAAGAAAATAAACGAATTTAATATCTGTGTTGTTATTTCTTAAAAAAAAAAAAAAAAAAAAGCATATAATTGTTCACGTGGAGATGTTTTCTGTTAGATGTTTGTTTAACATTCTTGAGAGGAGTCGTCAGTGTCAGTGCTTTGCAGCAGTTTTCCACAACGTGAATGGATGAAGTTTGTATCTTCCAGTTTCTTTCTAGCATGAAAAGCTTTGTTGTTTTGGTCTTATTAACTTTGAGTTGAAGAAACGACTGTTTATAGCTTCTCTAACATACGTGAGAAGAGGAACTAACTTGTCTTAAGGGTGCATAAAAAAAAGTGTGTGATGCTTGAATACATAAATAATTGTAATTGCTGTTTTAGAAGCTTCAGTAAATGATCGGAAACTTTGCTGCGGGAAGCAGCGTTTCGTTTTCATTAGCTTTATCAGTGGGCCACATTGCTGTCTTGATTGCCGACTGGGCCACAATCTGTGTATAGCAGTGTGTGTAGTATGGGCAGGGTTGCCAGGTCTTACCACAGCATCCAGCCCAACTGCTTCCCAAAAAGTTCTGAGACTAGCTCAGAAAGTTCAAGCATTGGAAACAGACACGTTTTCCCTCTTTTTCTCATTATCACGTGTGTTACAGTGATTTCAGTTGAGTTAAAAAGTTTCAAAGTTTCCATTAACTGACGCCAAAGCACACTGCTGCAGTAGGATAAAGACTGAAATATCACCCATGTGCTGTTTAGATTATGAGCACACACTGCAGACTATTGGCATAAATATTGTAATTTGGAGTATTTCTAGTTAGAAAACCTGACTGTGCCACGCAATGTGCTTCTTTTCATTTTAAGCACATGTTCTCTGTGATGCCTGTGTCCAGTGTAAAAAGGCCACTTTGATTACACTTTCACTCTGTTGGATACTGCAGCTACCCCAACGACCCCTCACTGCAGAATCATTACCATTGGAACTCTTTTCCAGACGAAAATAGTTTGCTCATGTTCAAAGATAAACCGGATGATGTCATGGATGTATTTGCATATTCGCGGATTCGTTATCACAATGTGCATATCAAATTATAAATTAGGTGGCATGGAAAAGGAAGAAATTTCTGAGGACATCAGAACAGATCCTAGTTTTATCAGGGGCTCCTGAGTGGCACGACAGAAATTGTCTGCGTTTGTGATTTGTGATCGGTCGACGAGAACAGTGGCGATTAGTGATTAGTCAAGCTGTGGTGGTGTGGCGGTGGTAGGACAATGGGGATTAGTGATCAAGAACTGTGATTACTAATGATCAGTTGACAGGAAGAGTGGTGATTAGTGGTCAGTCAACGAGAACATTGGTGATTAGCGATCCGTTGACAAGAACAGTGGTGGTTAGTGAACAGGCGAGGAGAATAGTGGTGGTTAGTGATCAGTTGAAGAAGACGGTGGTGGTTAGTGATCAGTCGAGGAGAACAGTGGTGCTTAGTGATCAGTCGATGAAGACAGTGGTGGTTAGTGATCAGTCAAGGAGAATAGTGATGGTTAGTGATCAGTCGAGGAGAACAGTGATGGTTAGTGATCAGTCAACAAGGACACTGGTGGTTAGTGATCAGTTGATGAGAATAGTGATGGATAGTGTTCAGTTGAGGAGAACAGTGATGATTAATGATCAGTCGAGGAGAACAGTGATGGTTAGTGATCAGTCGATGAGGATAGTGGTGGTAAGTGATCAGTCGAGATTAGTGATGAGTTGTTATCATTCGACAAGGACAGTGGTGGTTAGTGATCAGTCAACACGGACAGTGGTGGTTATGACTGTTATACTGTTCCGCTGTTCAATGAGTTGGTAAATCTGTGCAGCCAGTGAAAAAAATGTTTATCATTGGCGGACTCAGCGTGATCAAGGCCGCCTGCCAAATCTGATGTGTAACATTAGGCTGTGCTCACTTACCCTGACTCTGTAGGCCTACTGATGTCATTTGGAAAACAAATAAATTAGCCCTGTCACTCAAAGTGAAAGCCTAATGCTTATATTCTGGTGCCAATCTGTTAACCCCTGGGGAAATTCTGGCCACACAGCGTTCTCATTAATGAAAGTCTTCAGTTTGAATTTCAAAT
This sequence comes from Synodontis membranacea, assembly GCA_025674565.1. Taxonomy (NCBI): domain Eukaryota; kingdom Metazoa; phylum Chordata; class Actinopteri; order Siluriformes; family Mochokidae; genus Synodontis; species Synodontis membranacea. The sequence continues at coordinate 3,394,668 of JAOVYU010000036.1, read as the reverse complement.
GGGGTGTAGTGATGACAGGACAAAGTGCTCTAAGGAGAGCGAGTTCACATGGGATTGCTGGTTGGGGGGGGGGGTGAAATCAAGTCTACAGCAGGCACTACTCTTTTGAATCACTTATAACTTCCTTCAAATGACTGCAACCTTTGAGAAAAGCAAAGGTTGACCTTTGAACTTTTGAAGATAAGCATGACTAAAGAATGACTTTAGTTTTCATTTTAACACTCAGAACCGTTCCTCTGGAGTGCATCCACTTGATGCAGATGTAGTACTCAAGAACTTTTTCATCTCTCGATTGATGAAAGCGTTGGTTTCAAAGACTAATATTTTTGGATTACAGTTTTGTTATGTTAGCCGCCATCGCTCGGTGCTTGTGCTTTTTGGCTGAGCCCTAATTAAAAACATAAATGAGGTGACACAACATGTGGCAGGAGCCATCCTTCACTTTTTAGAGGACCTGATTTATATGCGATTGTGTGGACGGCGATGCTGGATGGCGTTCCAGTTAAAAACTCAGCCAGTAATCAAGTCCAGGCAGAAGTTTTGCAGAAGCCTTGAATATGCACTACTAACAAGTAAAGCGTGCATGTTCATTGTTTCTGAGCTTGTTTTGGACTTTGTTCCATTTTTGTTGGACATCTTCAAGTTGTCCATATGCTCCATTAACTTTATAATTGACTTCTTGTGGACCTCCAAAAAAATCTAATGATGGGAGATGCTAGTCTTAGCATGATGTGCATAATGTGACAGTGTCCAATTTAGTAAAATTGCAAACGAGGACAGCCAAAGATCTGGCAGTGTCAGAATATTTTTATTAACATCTCAGCATGAGGGCTGTTACAATTTTTTGTCTAAAAGCCGCCGATGGAAGGACACCATAAGACACACAGAACATCTATACATACGGTAGTTATGGTGAAACATAAGCGAAATATGTTACTGAAGAGGGGGGGGGGCATTATTTCCTGAAGCTCTGCTTGAAAGATTTGTGTTTATAAGAGCCAGTTTTCTGAACTGATTGATGATAAGCAGAGGTTGGTCATTTTCATTAATCGGATGCCTGTTGTTAGATGATTGTCTTCCTGTAATCTGACATGGAGGACACACATTATAGAACAGTCTGTTGTAGAATTTGGCCAAGAATTTATGGGGCTCGTGTAAAACAACGTGACGAGTAATAATCTAAAAAGGACCGATTGACCGATGTGGGTTTTTCAGTATGGGTAGGTATGCCGATGGCCAATGTGATACCATTTTTTCCTCTTACATACCGTAGAACTATATTTGTGTTGTCAAAAAGAGAAAGTGAAAACCCGGCTGGATGAATCGAACGATTATGGTTGACTATTCAGAGACCATGCAGAGTTTGTGTAAAAGCAGTAACCATAACCTCTATAAAGAATAATTACTGTTAAATGCAATTTTTCTTGACTATTTTTACTTTGAGTGTAGCTATGAACACTGCAAGCATAAGAAACATAGCTTTTGTCTCTTACATCCTTCAAGCACTTGGATTAATTGGCCATGCTTGCTTTGATTGGCTGACGCTGATTTTGATGAAAAATGCTTGATAAAATGCTTGGAGCCAATAAATTGGTCAACCGCTAATCAAAGAACCGCTTCTTTCTTGATCAGAGTCAATTGTCCATGAGGTTGTGGTTGTGCTTTTCCACCACATGGTTGTGGAACGTCTCTTAATTCATTTTCTACCAGCCCCGTTCAAGCAGAAACCCGGTGCAGGACCTTCGATCTCAAGGAGAACTTCGAAATTGAGGTTGTTCACGTTGAGCCTCCTCCCATGTGTCCTTAAATGCATTTTTGTCCTTTATACCGAGTTCATTTCTAGTGAACTATCCGTTCAGAATACGTGTGGATGGAGCAATGGTCTAGCTTCAAAACTTGGCTGTACACTGCGTCACTCCTCATGCAGATGGATGCGAATGCATAAGGGGAACTATGGCCTCCAGTCATGACAAACTGTAGATTAACCCAAAAAAAAAAACGAGCTCTGCGTCCCAATTCCGTCTCGCGGTAATGTGAGTCATTATATATTTGGGATTTTTAGAAATAAACGTGTAAAAATAAGACTGCTATAGATCAGGATCAGTCTATATCCGCAGAGGTGTGGGAGAGTCCCTGAAGGGAGGACAGGAGAGGAAAGATAAAGCCAGTGCGAGCTATAGCTCATTCTATAGCTACATTCTCTCTGAAATATCGTTCCCTCGTGCTCGTCTGCTGTTCTGCAGCACGCCTCAGCCAAATCTCAGCTCTAATTACTCTGTTAGTAATTACGTACATCAGGCCTATAGCCAATGCCGTCTGTTCCACAGTTCACAGAGTTCTCCTGACAGAAACATTATTAGAATTTATTCTCATTCGGCATTCATATACTTAAAATTTCCTTGAATGATCCACATCGTGAATACATTCTCAGCTAATATAGTATTCGTGTCATGGCCCATTTAGTGTAATTACAAGCTTCTGAATGAGATGTAAAAATAAAATAAAATAAAAAATACCTTTAGATCTAGTCTTTCATTTAATTTATAATCACCGTTAGGGAAGTTCTGCAATTAGCAATATAATAATATAATATACAGTAATGCCTAGTAAACATTCCCTGTCATCTCCTAGAATTAACTGGATAATTAATAGTGTAGTACGGATTAGGGGATTTTTTTTTTTTTTTTATCTGAAATATGGTATGTAGTTTTGTGCATTTTGAAAGAAAAACCAATCAAAGCCAATTAGTTGAATAGCTCTGGGTTGAATCTGTGGAAATTGTCAATGCTTTTATGTTTTGTTTTTTTTAATAGAAATGATTCAATCCCGAGGCCAAAAGAGACAAACAACACTGAGTAGAATCTCTTGTAACTATCCTTATCCCGGTCAGGCTGGAGTTGAAGCCGGAGTCTATCCAAGGAACACTGGGCACTAGGTGGGAATAAAACCTGCACGGAGCCTCGATCCGTCAGAGGGCACCATGCACATGCATTCGCACCTAGGAGCGATTTATTGTAGCCATTTTATTACCATGTGACGGGAGGAAACCTGGAGGAAACCCACAAAGACGTGGGGAGAATATAGAAAACTCCACACAGGCAATAACCCGAACTCAGGATCAAAGCAGGGACCCTGGGGCTAAGTTCCACCCTGGGGCCACCCTACCCTAATATGGACTCAATATAAATTTTACAACGATAAGAACAAAGATAAGAACTCTAACAAACTTCTATCTGATAAT
>JAOVYU010000036.1:3371244-3385760 GCA_025674565.1 Synodontis membranacea | reverse complement strand
TCAAATGTAGTGAAGTGAAAGTCATGTTTCCAAAAAAAAATACTACTCAAGTGAAGTACAGATACTCAAAAACTCTATTAAGTACAGTACTCAATTAAGTCTACTTCCTTACTGTCCACCTCTGCCTAATTAAATATAAGTTCATTAAAGCAATTAAAACATACGAAGGAAAAAAGTTTACTTATAGCAATAATAGCAAAATAGCAATTTTAAAAATGTCATTAAATCACTGACGTGAATTGAATATTGATTATAGAACTTAAAAAGGTGAAAATTAATTAAACAATGGATTTGAATTGACTTATTCATAGCAAAAACATTATTGATTTGAGTGTAAAATTAATTCTATCACTTTTATGTCTTTTATAATTCAGTATATAATTTATTTTAATTGAAAGTCAATTATAGCCATTTTTTGAAGTATTATTCATTTCAATGTAAAGTAATTTAAATGTGTGCTAATTCAGTAATTCAAATGTAATTATAGCAAATAAGAAACAATTAACTTGAGTTTAACTTTAGCATATTAAGAGAAGTAATTCAATTCAGTCATTTATTTAATCAATTTTTTCAATTTAAAGTTAAAAATATAGGGGGGGGGGATGCATATTAATGAAAAAAAAAACCCTTTAATTTAAAGTTGATTATAAGAAATAAAATTAAAGAACTGATAGTTCTAGAAGTTGAAGATAACTACTAGAGCAATACAAATACATTATTTAAATAATACAATTCAATTTAGATTAAATTATAGCATCTAAGATAAAAAAAAAATTTAAAATGGTTTTTCATTTTGGTATGTATTTAATAGGCAACCATCCCTTGTGTTAACTTTATTTCCCACGTGTTTGTTTACATCATCATTACATCAGAACAGGAAGCTGATCATGCAGTAATTTTGCTGTTATGCGATTAAGGCGTACACGTGACGCCATGTTAAAATGTAAACATGTAGTAAATGTCTTCCTGACCAGCGTACCCATGGTATAAATAGTAATTCTCTGTGTGAGGAAGCAGAGCTTGATTTGTGATACACACTGTACAGTGACGTGTGTTGTGCTTCACTGAGGACTGAGTCAATAACATGAGACCAACAAATTTTACTTAGCCTAGCTGTAAGGCATGCACGTCCATAAGAGGCTAATTACGCAGCTCCAGATGGGATCCCTGCTGAAATGGAAACAGAAACCCATGAAAGAGCATGTGTTTTTTTTTTTTTTTGGAGCGGACTTTTAACATGAGCGCTGTTCAGCACGGTCATTTGTCCTGCTCCTGATTACACATCTGCTGTCAAGGCTCAGGTCCCAGGCCTGCGTGGGAATGCTCACCTACACGTGTATTAATCTTTGAATTTTTTTTTTCCATTGCCTGTGAAAATAAACTCTATGGCAAGCGTGTGCCGTGATGCGTGAAGGACCGAAGCTCTTCACCAACACAGAACAGCAGCCACACCGATTCCACCCCCTCGAACGAAACGCTGGAAATGGCTTTTAGTGTCGCCGCACGTGGTTTTGATTGATGACAACGCCAACATTAGGATTAAGCTAAATGAGGGGGAAAAAAAAAAAATCCAGAGCTGGTAATTTTATAGCCACTTTATTAAATTATGACATATTTACCTTTTGGGGTATAAAGGACGGGTGCTGTTGTTTAGCTGTGTGTTCGTGAAGCATAGAACCTGAACTGAGAAGCTTTCCAGAAGTACGAAGGAGACTTCCAGCGTCATTATGCTCAACTCAGAGGCACTCGCTTTCAATTACTCCGCCACGACTGGAGCTCGGCATGGCAATGAATCTTAAACGCTTAGCCTAAACACACCGCTCAATATTTGAATTCAGTGACATTTCTGCTGACCGGTGATTAATGACATGTTCATAATAGTTTGCTTATTCTTTTCCGATGGGGGGAAAAAGGCAGTTCGGCCATGAATTGAGGCAGTATTGAGACCCGTTGAACATCTGGGCAGAACAGAATGCAATTATTTTTATTTACTTGGGTTTTTTCTTTCACCTGATGCACTATGTGGGCAAAAGTTTGTGGACACCTGACTGCCACAAACGTATGTGATTCTTCCAGAAACTGTCTGGAAAAGTTGGACTTAAGAAGAACAATTGTATTTAAGAAGAAGAAACCTTTATATCTCATTTGTACATTACATTTTGAGAAAAAAAAAAAAAATGCTTATTAGTTAACATGGAAAAAACAAGGGAGTGTGAATGTAAATATTTGGAAGTATGCTACATTCACCTGATGACCATTGTATGTTCTAGTACACTCTCGGAAAGGCAGGGGTAACGGAGGGGCATTTAGTAGACCTTTAACTTTTTGCACCATATTCAGGGTATATTCAGGGCATAGGATCATATTCAGGGCACGTTCAGGGCATAGGGGCAGCTGTGTGTGATTGTGCTGGATCAAGTGCTATTTTATGAGCTGCCGAATAATGAAAGTGGAAGTCATATTGTCAAAGAAACATAGTAAAAGAAACATATTTCCTCTTTCAGTCAAAATCAGACGGAATACTCCTCGCTGTAATCTATCTGGTGCTGCGAACACTCTGCTTAGTGACGGCTTGCTATTGGCGTATAGATGATTGGCTTATTTCTCACTTTTAATTTTATGAAATAGTGTCTTGCAAAAGAATATAAGTGAAATTAAATGTGAATAAGTGTGCATGAACAAAAGGAAAACCTATCTCTATTTCATTGTGTCACTTTAAAGACTCTTTAAAACCCATGTATGAGAGGTTTAATATTGATCAGAGCAAAATGCATTCCAGATATCCACAACAGTAAAGCAGGAACCGGTCACAGCACAGCTGGTCCAATACAACAAAAGACGAATCAAAAAGAATACAACAAAGGCTCAGAACTTAGAAGACACAGAACTTAATTAGACATAGAGAATGGCAAGACTTTGCAATGGATGTATGGACATGAACTCCTTAAATGCTTAAAAACCAGGAAATAACTAGTTCTTAAAGATGTTGTACCCAGGCACCACCCTCAGATTTATTTAATGAACATACAGTATTATCATAAACATTTATCTATTGGTTATCTATCTATCTATCTATCTATCTATCTATCTATCTATCTATCTATCTATCTATCTATCTATCTATCTATCTATTACTGAACTATTAGCTCCAGGTCTATATAATTTATACTGTACTTTTTTTATAAAGTTTGGATTAAACTTGTCCAGTTTAGGTTTTGATATTAAGTATGGACACTCACCACTGTACGAAAATAAATAAAATAAAATAAATCCCCTGGCAATGCTTTATGAACCCCACTTTGAGAACTACTGCGCTTTATTTATTTTTTTTAACTTCCAAAAAAGTAAAAAAAAATAAAAATAAAAAAAAAATATTAAAGTGTTTCTTGGATCCACAAAAGTAATCTGAAAAATTAACAGAAAAATGTTTTGAGGAGACAGCATGCCATCACTCTTCTGATCTCCAGACACAAGACAGTGAAAGAAAGTGAACGTGAGGAGAAATTAACCACACAATTACATAATATATTATTAGACGTTATTCGACAATGGGAAGTGGACGCAAACTTTTGAGATACAGAAGTAACCTACACTCTTTCTTCACTGTTTTAGTTATTTGTGCTAATACACAACAGCTGAATCCTAACACACTGAACGTCGTTCCTTTCGCTCAAAATTACATTTCCAAACATTTTTTTCCTTGGGGTGTACAAACTTTTGCTTTTGAGGGGTAACTCTCTACATTTATTTCCCCTCGCATTCATGTTCCCGAAATAAAGTAACCTCAACCAACTGTAATGCGGTGACTAAGAGCTTCATCCTCAAAAAAGGACCACTGATTGACACAACAAATCTTTTTTTTTTAAGGATTAAGAGGAAGTCGGATTGCTTTTGAACTCCGTGACTCAGTGTCCTCGGTCCAAAATGTCCATCTGTGCGTTGTCCTTCCCGGCAAATCTGGAAAATAATAAAAAGAAAAAAAAAAACATTTCAAAGCTTTTTATTTTTTTTCTCCCTTCCCGCTCGAGTAATTCATCAGTCATCTGGCACCTCCATTTGCCCCACGTCGTAACTTAGGAACCTTAAATATGTGATTGTTCATAAAGTGGACAGGGCTGGCTGTATATCAGCCCTGCGCAAATGATGTTTCTGCGAAGTCTGCAATGTGTTTGACATTTCGCGTTGAGACGAAGGCATTGTGTGTGTAACAGAGATGTATGTGCGGCTTTACGGTGGCTGACAGCTGATATGTGAACGCTTCAAGCCAATTCACCGAAGGCTTTTTAAGCAATCTAAGCCACGGCCATGCAAATAAACAATGGCAAAGCGAACTCGGTCAGTCTCACCTCTGATAAGTTTTGCATTCAGGAAGAAGAGAAAAAAAAAAAAACCCACATAATAAATGTATCAACACCAGCTAATTGTGCCTAGCTAATCGTGTATGTTATAGTTCGTAATAAACATGCAATAAATCATCATTTATTCAGAAGTAAAGTAGAAGCACCGGGCTTCAAATCAACAGCGTCAAAGCGGGGCTTGTTGTTCTGGCTTAGAATCAAAACTTGATCTTAATATTGTGTGTAGTGTGTGTGATTTAAAGTTTATACAAATGGAAAAAAAAAAAAAAAAAAAAAAAAAAAAACTCAGTGCATTTAATAATGAGTTATTATACCACAGTGATGTTGAATTCTCTAATCTGATTGGTCAGGAGTGATTCATTTTATTTGACAGCAGTTCGGACAGGACTCCCAGCTACAAGACAGATTACGTTAATGCGCTTGTTCTAAGATGTTATGGTTTCTATAGTAACAGTTTATACCGGGACTTGTATAGCTAAACATAAAAAGCAGATTAAAACATGCGTAATAGTCGATACAGTTAAGCTTTCTACTACGAGACCTTTGTTTAACATTTCTGGAAGGAGTCTCCAGTGCTTTTGTAAGAGTCAGAGGAAAAGCCTTTAACTTTTCCGACAGAGTAGTTTAGAGGATTTTTTTTTTTTTTTGCTAACATCATGAGAGAGAAGAGAGACTGGTGAAGAAACGACTGTTTATAGCTGCTATAACAGAAAGTACAGCGTGCCATTCTTTACTAAATAAAACATTGTAATTGTTGGGGATAAAATTGCTGTGGTGTAAGAGGAGTAACAGACATTGGGACATGCTGTTTTTGGAAAACAAACCACTTTAAGGTGGAAACAGCACCACCTCCACACACCACCCCCCAGCTCGTCACTGATTATTTTCCTGTTCATTACTTATATTATTAACTTACTCTTAAAAATTGATTGAACTCTTTAAGTTTGAATTAAACAGACCAGGTGATTTTTCTTTTTTCTTCCACTCACTCTCAAGCTTGTTAACGAGCCCTGAGTGGCATAATGGGGAAGGCGTTTCTTCCCCATTATGCCACGTCTGCTTTTTTTCCCTAATATTTTTGAGTAACCTCATGTCCGTTCGCCCTATCACCAGGAGATCGCAAGTTTGAATCCAGGTGATGTCATGGTAATCACAGCCGGGCACTCAAAAAGAAAACGTAAGCCGCTGGGGTTTCAGTCATTGTCAGTGTGGTCCTAGTGCCAGACCCAAGCCTGGATAAATTGGGAGGGTTGCGTCAGGAAAGGCATCCGGGATAAAAACATGTGCCATATCAGACCTGCGGACAATGATCCGCTGTGGCGACCCCTAACGGGACCAGCCGAAAGGATGGATGGACTCTCAAGCTTGTGCCCACTGTCGCTTCAGGTTCCTGTTCTTGGGGCATGAAAATTTCTTTTTATTAGCACCATTCTGTGTTAACTCTAGAGACTTTCTTGCATGAAGATCAGCAGTTTCTGAAATACACAAACCAGCCAACGTAGCACCAACAACTCAAGCGACTGCTCAGTATCTGTACGATTTTATGCTCTTCTAGCGTGCCACTAAGAGGTACATAAACTGACAAGAGTGTTATGCATAAACAAAACTGTGTATACTGGATATTCTGTGTATACACATGAATCATGTTTTGTGAAACGTGAAATGTGGTGTATGACCACTATATGCCACTACAGTCCAATACGCGGTCATGGAAAGAAACGAATAACCCAGATCTGTTATCTGCTTTTTTTCCCTAATATTCATGTCCGTTACATCTGAATAAAACCAAAGCCACATTTACAAGGGCAATGAACTGTTCCCACGTTACATTTCAAACCACTCGAGCTTGCTGTGAACACATCGCACACAGCGCACACAGCTTAGCGTCCACTCAAAGTCATAGCTAATAAAACGTACACCAAGAGGCTAAATTGAATCATTTTCCCCAACACGTCTCAGACGCCAGGCAGTGATGGCTTAATCAGTGGAGACAAAACATATCCTGAGCTGGGTTTCTCCAAGCGGATCAAGATGAATTTCTTCCTTTTTGGCCAAAGCAGCAGATTTTTTTTTTTAAACGTATCCGCAAAATAATATGGAGCATGGTCGCCAGATACTAGGTCATGATTTTTTATTTTATTTTTTTTAAACATCTGGGTCTTCATGTTCCACAAGCGAACCATGGAGACTGACTTCAGTTCTTGCGGGCGGAATAAAACGCGAGCCATCTGGTGCCCACCATCGATCCATTAAATGTGTTGAAAATCAGAGCCTTTTCATTCAGCATTTGGAGAAAATTTGGCGAAAGCTGTGAAAAGCTTCGTGTAGACGTTGTTGATCTGACCCTGAGCAGCAAAGCTCCAGATGTGCCCTGAAACGCCTAATCATTTTCTCCCAACTGGAAGAAATGGGTAATGTCTCATACGCGAACGCCGTTCTGTGGCAACCTTTAAGGAAGCTGACGATCATGTAATAAAATTCCCCTGAAGCTCAACACTCTTCTGAACAGGCACCAAGCCATTTGACACACTCAATAAAATGAAACATTCCTGATTTTTTTTTTTTTTTTTTCACACATGAGACTTCAACTAGATAAATAGTTTATTGCTTTCAGTCACATAAACAAATCATAACTTGGTGCCACGTACTGTACTGTATGTTACTGGAATGTGTACTATTGGGTGACAGTAAAATGGAAATCTTTAGAAAGCAATGGAACAAGAGCCAGTCCAAACCATAAAGAGCTGTCAGAACGCAAAATAATAGGAAGAATAAGCTAAAGCTATATATTTAATAAATTAAACTCCTTGTAATAATAATAATAAAAAAAAATCAAACACATTAGAGGACGTAAATAATAGTGAATCCTTTTTTTTTTTTTTTTTTAACCAAATAAGGGAGATTTGACATTGAAGAAAAAAAAAAAAAAAACAGTTTGTTAGTACCTCATTTAGTCACAAAAATATAGTGAATCTTATTTATATATAAAAATGAACAAAAAGGCATCCATTTTATTCATGTCTCTAAATTACATCTATGATACATTTGGAATTTACAGAGCCTGCAATTGAATGCAGTGAATCAGTCATCCTTCAGAAAATGAAGAATACATTAAAGGAGAAGGTACAGCAGTCTTTCTCGTCGGCTTCTCTGGACGACCCGTAGAGTCTTTCTGAAGCGCCGCAGGACGTCACAAGGTCACGCTCGAGGTCACCCAGACGCTTCATAGGCTTAAGCTAAGGAGCACGATCACCTGAAGGCACATTATCAGCATGCTGGTTGAAGCCCCTCCTACTGTGATTGTAGGGGTGGAGCCTGAGAATGTCCTGTCGTGATTGGACCTCCCGTGATCTTGCGAGTTTCCCTGGACCGTGATGTAGCCGTTTATGACGCGGACGACTGGCGGAGGCGGTTCCAGCGTCGTGCTGCGAATAGAGGAGAAATCAGATTATGACAGTGTTTTGTCCTGGACATCCTGTTTTGCTTTTCAAACACGGACATGGATGTGGGTTACATATAAACATAATGTGGACCTTTTTAATAAACCAAGGCTAAACCCAGTGGCCAGTGATGGATTTATTTAGTTTGAGTCAAACATCCTGTTACTTTAACTGTTGCTTTTAAAACCTAGATATATAAAAACGAGACATTATGTCCTGTTGGCACACTGTTTTTCCTTAAATGCTTGTTTTGTGACAAAGTGTTAACTGTTGCGGTCTGTTAATGACTAACAGCTGAAATTTACTGCATTCGAACACTCCACTCTGCCTTAAGCACTCTCATCCCTCCTGATTCCAGCAAATAAAAAGTCCTTTGAAATATATCAGTGAAGTTTGACGAATCCTTGTTTGGGCTTTTGGACTCTGTTGCATTTCTGCTTGTTATGAATGTATGCTTGTATGGCAGGTTACACAAGGTTTGTCTTCTTAAACGCTAGAAGAAGAAGGTAGTCCATGGAGGGGGGGAAAAAAAGACAGGACTAATAACATGGTATGGAGTTGCTAGATTTTCGAAGACGTGTTAGAGATGGGATTTACAGTGAGGCTGATTTAAAGACAGTTAAAGCAAAATTGGTTCTTTGGAAGAGCAAGATCTCCATATACAGTACATACCATTATTGTCCTGAGTGATTCTGAATGTGGAGGAATGTGGTCAAAACTGCTCTTGAGTTGGTTCAGAATAATTTGCACTTACATTATCTAATGTGACTTACAATTGAGACAGGGTGATCCTGGGATTTGTACTCCCAACCTTCCAACCCATGGAGTAGCCACCACCCTGCAACTTTTCTCTCACATTCCCAGCCAGGATTGTTTCTGGATCTTAATTAGTTCCAAGCCCGCACCAGTTACTATAAAGCTTTCGTGCCGTTATTAACAAAATACCCAAACGAGACCCACACTATTTTGTGTTCAATGCATAAACTTTAATTCGTAGCCTTCATTTTAAATTAGATTAGTGGGATCTTGTTGGCAAACAAAAATGGTAGCCATTTCTATCTTTATGGTTTGGGGGAAAAAACCCCCAGCATGAACCACGCTTCAATATTCAGAAATATTAAAATTTTCATCCATGTCGTATGCTTGTAGTTAATAATATTTACTTTGCATTAATTGGCTTTGGCTGCAACACATGCATGCTTGATGTCGTCACATTTCTTTCACTCTTCCTTAGCCAGCTTTTCAATGTGTCTTTCTTTTTTTCCCCCTTTTAAACCCTTACTCTGAATGAAAGGTTTACTTAAGCTTGCTTTGAGTCTCCTAATGCTTTTTGACAGTTAGCATTAGGCCATGCATCAAAGCAATAGCAAAAAAAAAAAAAAAAAAGCAGCTATTCATCTGCAAATCAAGGGGTCGGGAAAGGGGACTGTAGGTTTTGAAAGCTACAAATGAGTTTGGATTTTGAGAATGACGAATCGAAGACGCACATTCAACATCGACAATTTCCAGTTGGAATGTTTGTAATCATCCATCACAGCCTCGTCAGGCTTGTTGTGTAAGGTTACGAAAAAAGCAGTCACAATAAATATGGTAATTTTCCATTCAAACAGAGGGGGAAAAAATGAAAGCTGTTGACTCGGGTGAAAGTCTGGCATGAGTCAAGGTTAGCCTGCTTTGTGCTTTGTGGAATGGAGAAAAATACGTTTAAATTGTTTTAGTCCACTTTTTTCCAAAAGTGAAATCACATCCACTTCCTCAAACTCTGTCAACAGTTTCTGCAGAGCGGAGGGGGGCCTCAGAGGTCCAGCTAGTTTTTCGCCTTGTCTTTATCCAAGAGTCCAGCTGGCTAAAACACTGTGGCTTGTACACATTTGTTTAAAACTATAGACAAATTAATTCAGCGCATTCTCTAGAGCCCTGGGTCCAGATGATGACGGACATATGTGCATGTGTAGGAGTGAGAGAGAGTGAGAGAGACACTAGGCTCTCTATAATAAGGCCCCTGGACGACAACTTGCTGGCCAAACGTTTGGGTCTGAGCTGAGTTTCTCTGCTGCAGGTAAAAATAAATTCAGTATGTATCCAGAAGATATTGTTTGCTTTTACAGTCTGGGTTTCACCTGCTGCGGAGCGCCAGAGTGTATTTTAATAGTGAATCAGTTAAAGGGATATTTTTTTACACGAGCGTGGGTGACTGCAAAATATACATGAACCATCAGATGGAGTTTTTACAAACACGGTACAGGGATATGTGTCTTAGAGTTAGCCTATTTTTGGTATAAATCCATAAACAAGCCATAAAACAGGGGCGTAAGCGATCTAAATCAAATTTACACTCACATGATAGTTATTTAGATTAGCTAATGATGAATGAGTCCGCTAACTCCATACAACAGTTTATTCAATGAATGTGGTTTATTGTCGATGATTTAAACACCTCTTGATGTACGATCTCTAAATGGACTAATTTCAACATTAGCCCTTAGAAAACACTGAGTGATGGATGCCTTGTCCTTCATTTTCTCTGAGGAAGTCCTCAGGTTTCAACTGTTGGTCCATGGGCGTTCACATGGTAAAGAATCCTTCTGTGTCTCAGATTGAGAGACCAGATCAGGCAGAGGCAGTGCTGCAGGGGGATGATGGGATTGCAGTCTCATGTGTATGTATGTACGCATGAAGTGTGAGATGTGATAGCAGAGAAGCCTCCAGGACTCTCAGATGAACGTAACACCTGCGTATCAGAGACCGACTGCTTCCTGCCAGACCCTGTCCTCTCTTGCCATTGCCTCAAGCTAAACACCCCTAACCAACACTATATGCACTATATACTGAATACAGCTAGACCCGCTGCCTGGAACTCTCGCTTCACACGGAATACGAGGAAACATCCGGAAACACGTTGCGTGATGGAAACGGATAGTGTCCTATAATTGTGTCACCTGTGAAATGAAGTGCAGATCACAAGAGGAGCAGGAAATTCTTGAATTTCACCAGGAGAATTTACAGAAATCTGCTCCCCTGATAGCTGACAATAACCTTCAACCCTTAGTAAACTTGAAACTGCTGTTAGAACCTTTCTTTGTGTTACATGGGAATTTTTCTCTCTGCATATTCTCATACAAAAATGCAAGTCTGGTACCTACCGTGGTCCCATGAGGGCCTCTCGAGCAGTTACAGGTTTGGCTTCTTGATAAAATGTGGTAGTAAAGAACAGTGGTCTTGGTTCCCCTGTGAACCCCCAGCTAATGGTTCTTGCTGGTCAACCTTCTGTGACTTGAACTTACAATATTCTGGGCATAGATACATTTTCTTTACCACTGAACTACCTAATGTCGTATGGGAGTTGAACTTTCTGATTACAAGAAGAAGCCTTTAGAAGACACCCTTTTTGTCACACATACATTACTGCACAGAGAAATTCTTTATTTTCGCATATCCCAGTTTGTTAGGAAGTTGGGGTCAGAGCACAGGGTCAGCCATGATACGGTACCCCTGGAGGAGAGAGGGTTAAGAGGCTTGCTCAAGCTGCCCAACAGGGGCTCGAACCCCTGACCTTAACAATTTTCAATACCTTAACAACTTTCTTGTGTATCTAGAAGGGTCCTATCACCTTTAAGGTTTCTCCAGCTAGCCCATAATGGTTTGCCTGTCAGAAAAGTTACAAGGTAGAAAGTGAAATTGTTAGCCATGCAATGAACCCTTGACCCTTTTTGGTAACATTAATGCTTCACCAGAAAATACCAGACGCATCATGATGATGGGTCTTCGAATTTCCTATAAAGTCCTGACCTTAGTCTTAAGGGTATCAATGATTTGAAAGGTTTGATTGGTCTGTTCAACCCACCTTTCCTCTATGCGGACCCATAGGTCATTGAACTGCCGGTGCCGCTGCTTCTTTAGCCTGTTGCGCCGTTTCTTCTTCAGCTTGCGCTCCACCTTCTCGAAAAGTTCCAAGCTGTCTGGGAGCAGCAAGTGGGGTGGAGGATCCTCTTCCTCCTCTATGGGGCGCCATTCTCGGTCTTCGTGAAGGAAGGCTTCCATTGGCGACACCACATCTGATGCGTTGTCGTCAGCTCCGTCTGAAGGAAGGCTGGATCTCTTGCCACTGTGAAGGAATGAAGAGGAGTTGAAAGAAAGGGTTTGATTTTACAGACGCAGGTCTGGCCTGGTCCTGGATTGCAATGTGGTTAGTGGGCGTTTTCCCCACTGGAAATCCTTTCTAGTCTAAAACTATGCATAATCACTGTATGGAAACCCACCACAACATGTTCCACTGGTGCTGGACTTAGTTGAAAGAGAATCGCTTTATGAAAATTGGATTCTGTGAAAGAAGAGATTATTTGGACACTATTGTTGAACAAATGATCCAGACAGTTCTATCATGCCCGCTTTGAAAGCTTTACGAATTTTACTTTTTCCGACCAGGCGTATTCAAAATGCAAGAGGAAGCATCTGAAACATGCATCATATGAGTAGTGAGCCAGAACCTTCTATTTTGATGCTATTTTCTCCATTTGGAACTACATGGAGGCCCTAATTCGCTGAGGTTTGTGCATATTTGGGGTGGAAAGTGAAGATGGGATTGATGAAGCAGGATCCTGGCTTTCTAGCGATAAAAAAGAGAGCATCTGCTTCTAATCGTAGCTCAATCTGGCTCCAAGAAATGCAAATACATGTGGCTTCTAATGGTGTCTGAAACATTACAGGCATCTATTATAGCGGCAATGGTGCAAATAAGTCGGGCCGACAAACTTTCTCCGAATTTTTACATCGGAACATAGTGGACCGCAGTCTCCTCCAATCTGGCAACCCATCCATTTTATAAATGCCTCTGCGTGTGCTTGGCGTGGGCATGTGTGCCTGCTTATGTAAGAGGGGAAGCAGAAGAAAGAGAAAGAGATGATGTGGAACAACATTCTGTCCACTCCCTGCATATTTCAGATGATGACTTGATAAAGGGAAGAGATGTTTTTCTTGGGTGTCCCATGACCATCCGCACTATTTGTGTGTGTTTTTTTATGGAGCATGAGAGGGGAGTAAGACATTCAGAAGAGAAAGCAGAACAGAAAGATGAACGGAGCGATTGAGTTATCTGATCCTGTGTCAGCGATAGCCACCCAGAAAGGAGAGCGAAATGACTTAAGCATTCAAATTCTACACGAAGGCATATATTCCAGGACTTTATAACATTACAGATGTGAAAAGAGGGACAAACTTTGAATCAGACCGCCCGACCACTAATCACCACTAGACCACTTTTTATAGTCTGTAAGAACTTCACATTAAAATTTATTTGTTCCTTGTTGTAAACTATATATGCAGCATATAGTGGTGGCTTTGTAGTGCAGGGTTAGTGTAAGGGCATGCAGACTTTAGGAAGCACTGGCATGATCACAAGCATAGCTACGGCAAGGATTTCAGCTCTGCACTCCCCTGCGAGACTGTACGACCGTTCCAAATGCGTATTCGCAGCTGATCATATACCAAAGTCACCATAAAGATTGACTTATATTTAACCTCTCCAAACATGAAATGCTTCCCTCCATTTGTTTAATTACATTTTTTTAGTTACCAGATATTATAGTGAGAAACAGGATTAACTAATCGGTCACTTTTCCCGTCTCTCTATGAAAGCTGTCAGCCAGATAGCTGCAGTCAGGCGACATTCGAGAGGAAAATGAAACAAAGACAGATCTGATTTTAGAAGATAAAATCTCATTTCCCCCTTATTATTCATGTCTAATTTGTATTTGTCTCCAGTGGAACTGTTATAAAGGTATTTTATTTACGATACCTGTTAACGTTATTAATATGGAAAAATGACTTGGTGACTTAAATGGATGACACCGACTTTTCTCTTCTGTCATTCATCCATTTTTTTTTTTTGTATATTTTGTCACCCCCCCCCCCCCCGATTTCTATATTTATATATATTTCTATATTTATCTATATTTTATAGAAATATTTCTGATTTCTATACAAGCTTACATTAATTCTGATTTCAAAATTTCTCGTATCCTGTTACTCATTTTATTACGTTGCACCAATCCATGATCAATCCTCACTCCTTCAGCAGGTTTGATTAAGCTTATCAATTGGACAGCTTTTTGTTACTTGGTAGTATATTTCTGGAAAGAGCTGTAATTTGGAATAGCCGTTACATTTTTACCAGATTTACATCGAGCTTCTCCGACTGACTTTTATTTCTGTTCTCCAAAATCACGATTCAGCAACACGTCTCGAGTTCTGTGAATGCTGTGGTAAAGTTCGAGTTAGAGTTGTGAACCGCACACACAAAGGCTCCATTCTGGCCCACAGCTGGAGAACCGGCAGAACCTCTGCAGTTGATTATATGGGCTGGCTCATTCAGGCAGCGCGGGATCGCTGATCTGCACCCTGTTCCAGTTAAAATGAACAATTCTACACTTTCACTGCAACTTCATATGCCCTAGTTTTTTCTAATAAATCATTTTCATTCTCTATTGAGCATATAATGTAATAATTATTATATTACGTTGTACTATTTACTCTTGTACTTTAAAGGAACAATGTGAAATCAAAAAGTTTCAAAATGACTAAATCTTGCAAATCCGAACAGAAAAGATTTTGATTTTGATCAGATTTTGTTTCTTCCGTCTATTAAAAAAAACACTGTTTTGAATCTCAATAATCATGACTCTTTTTTGGGGGGGGGGGGGGGGGGCCTTTTTTTTTTTTT
>JAOVYU010000036.1:3354335-3371144 GCA_025674565.1 Synodontis membranacea | reverse complement strand
TGGTGTGGGTGGGGGGGGGGGGGAGGGGGGGGGGGCCTTAGCTTATTGTCCAATTCAATAAAAAGCTTGTGTGCATTTAAACTTTATAGGCATTGATTAAAAATGTGGCTATTAGTATAACTCAATATTCATATTTTATAGTTACCTATTTGGGGAAAAAAAAATCGTGTCTCATTGGGAATTGATTTTATGCAAATGAAGTCACAGGATACTGTACAAATGCATCTAACTCTCAAACTTTAATCTTGGTACTGGGTTTCATATGAATTGTATTGGGTCAATTTATAAAAATATTATCTATGATTTATATATTTGGGGGGTTTTTTGTTATTAAGTTATTAATCATATATTTTAATTTACTTTATTAGTATTTTTTTTTCTGTACTGTGTCCACACCTAGGCATATGTGGTGTATTAAAAATTTTACATTTTACAATTATATTACGATCTCTAGTAAAATAAATAAATAAATAAATAAATAAATAAATAAATGTTCTGGGTAAACCATACATGCTTTTCCTTGTAGTGAACAGAAAGCAGTATTTTATGTGTTGCTTGAACCTAAACAATAACTAGCCTAGATGTTTCCACCATAAAGCTCATCAGGGTCGCTTATACATTTAGGTGTTTAAGAGCATCGAGGCTACGTATTACTTCACACTATAATGATCACAGAAATCCCTGATTGAGGCCATAGAGCCACAACCCTGACTCTGATCTTACTCTGTAAATACTGCCCCTCTGACACAGGGTTTATTTTTGCAGCCAAATCGCCACCATCGCAGCTCCAAATGGCTCAATTAGGTGATTAGCGGATTACAGTCAGCTGCAGCCATTAAACACTGGCCGCTTGGCTTGCCCTCTGGTTTGTTGGTTCAGGCCGGTTCTGGAAGGAAGCGGACAGTGACGCAGCCTTGAACTCGTCTTTGATGATGGACAGAGACATGGACGGACAGGGAAAAAAAAAACTAAAGGCAGGCTTATTACCAGTGAAATTTTCCAATTATTCACAGACGAGGTCGGACCGAGCCGAACATCTGTTTCGCTGAAATCGTATCAAGCATCAAGCGAGGCGCTCGAAAAACAATTTCCACTGGATTTCCAGTCCGCGAAAATGGGCCTTGAAATAAATAAACAAGACGCAATGCCTCCAGGGCAAAGCTTGCACGTAAGCGAGGCGGTGGCACGTGTAACGTTATACCGCTGTAACCGATAAAATATGGCTGAACAGGCTTTCAACCGTTTCACAGGCTTCACGAGAAGGTCATGGTATGATGTCGAATTTGTACCGAGCATGTCTGCTTCCTTCTCTTCCTGGTCTCCATTTTTGGTTCTCCCAGGGCTCCGGGAGAATTCAAGCCAAAGAACCAAATTTAAAACCGCAATAGCTTGTGAGCTAATTGTGTTGACGCTGTTAGGAAATATAAGAGCACAGATTAGCATGCTCGTGGCTCTGAGAGTTGTTAAGAAACACTATACTCCCACTGGAGAGCAGGATCAAGGATGTGGACTCGGAACAAAAGTTAAAAACAAGGAATTGGGCAAAATGTACAAATTAAATATGCTGTTCCGAGGTCCCTCCGTGGTTTTCTCAGAAGTAGGGATATCTATAGAATCTGCCGTGGTTACAGTGGTTCAGTTACAGTGGTGTTAAAGTTTTTCTCAGGGCAAAGTGGATGTGTGTATGTCTGTGTGTGTGTGTGTATGTTTGTGTGTGTGTTACCTGTTAATGGGCTGGCCAGCTGGCGTGTGCTCCACCTCGTAGCCTTGGCTTCTTAGAACATCGATCACTGTGTTGTTGCCCAGGAAGTGACCTGCAATATAAACACTGGCTCAGTCAGCAGGCAGTCAGCTCGTCCAACACACAGCCCGAAGGCCCGGCTGGCAAACTGATAATTCCCCCATGCGTAACTGGATACAGCACGGGACCGGTGACACACAATAGAGCAATACTTCACAATCTGGCCTAAAGAGCTGACCTGAATAAACACACATTGGTGCTTGTCAGTTTACAGGAAGTGAGTGTTTGACACGGGCACCTCTGTCAAAAGTCGTGAAATGCGCCGGTTTTACAGGCAACAATGGTGCAGCGTAAGTAATCCCTCAAGCCTTTCAGCCTCTCAGAGGTTGGGAGATTCCCTACGACAATAGCATGCAGTGGGCCTTGTCTATGTTTGCCTACAGAGAAAATAATGGCTTTTAATGGAGCAGTGCATTATGGGGTAAATCGGGACTTTCGAGACTAAACGAGGACCTGACAGCAAATCCCAAATTCCATTCCTTCTACTGTACATTATTTCTTCCAGAGAGGCCATCAATCACTGCTATGACACGGTGCCATTAAATGCTTGATTCTGAATTTTCTATAACAAGCAGCTCAATTCTAGTTCGGAAGGAGTCTCCAGCGTCAGCGGTTTATCTTGCCTCTCGTACAAAGTGCTCACTGTTTAAAGCTTTTCCGTAAGTCTCATTAAAAAAGTGAGGCTGGTGAAAGAACAACTTTTAAAGCAGCTGTAACATAATCATGTACTGTATCATTAACAAATGAGAAACATTAATTGTTGACAAATCGGTGTAGTATGAGAGGAGTAAAACACTTGGAAAATCATCAACTTCGGGGTGACAGCGCCATCCCAGCATACTGGCATTTATTATTTTCCTGTACCAGTACGTCCTGAAGTGTTTTATTACTATTACTAAACGTGCAGCCAAGGAACATTTTACCGCTTTGATCTGAGTTTCAGACAAGGCTTCGTCCAAACTTTTACATGTTTGCACAAACAACACATCTGGCATGACGAGCACGTCCTTCTAGAGATTTAAAGTCGGCTGGGAGTAAATCATTTTTAAAGACAAAGCTTGAGCGTGGAATCGGCTCTGAGGTTCTCCTCGGCGGGCGGAGAGATGTGGGTCAGGCGTCACGGCCTGATAAAAGACCAGGCTTTTGTTTCTGCCGTACGGCTGAGCTGCTCGGGACAATGTGGCCCCGTTTCCTTTGTGTCGGTGAAGGAAGGAGTTGAGAACCTGAACCCACAATGCCTTGCTTTACCTTGGGGCAGCCAGGGGGATGCAGGTCACACGGCTGACCGACTCACTTGCCCCGTATCTCTTACTTCCTTTCTCTCTCACACACACATATACACAATAGGTGTGTGATGGTATCCTGATCTAATGGCTTTTTTTTTTTTTCGGTTAACTGTAGAAACAGCTGGAGATACTGTCCGTGCTGCTGTTATTGAAAATGAATCATTTTGCACTAACTGTTTGGCCTTTTTGTAATGATGACAAAGTATTCCTGTTACACACACTCACATGCAAAACCCAGCTGATGGGGATTAATACGTGGCTTTAAGCGGGAAGCTTCTAGCTTTGTGCTCCGAGACTTATCCTTTAAGCCGCTCTCTGTTAGTGATCACCGACTGCTGGACCTCCCAGCTACACTCCCGAAGCTTGCCAATGACAGATCAGAGGAAAAACAACAGCATTCAGAGATGAAAGTTGTTAGTGAAAGCTGCTTTTATAAAAGCAACAGTTTGGCCCAGTCTTTTATAGCAGTTAACATTAGGACTTGGGCTGCAGCTGCGAGTTCGACTCGCTCCACAACGCTATAAAAGGGCAACTTTGAAACCCCCGAAGAAACCCGAGCGAGGCACGATGGATATGAAGTTAATAATAATCGTCACGCTTTTTGCCGTCCGGATTGGAAGAACGTCTTGGTGACAGGTATTTGGCACCAAGCGGCACTCAAACGTCGCAAAGTAAACCGATCGTCCATTAGCGGATGATGTGAGGTCATGAAATCAAACGTTTGCTTTTCCACTATTAATCTGCAGCGAGGCCACAGTGCTGGAGTGACTACGGGGTGAACACGCGCCAATCAAAACGCTGCCTGCAGGGGGTGACACGAGATATTTTCTCAATCTGTCAAAACCTGTGGTGGGCAAGTAGTCACTGAAAAATGACAGGCTCTTAAATGAGTAAGCACATTCAGCGCGTAACCACAGAGTGGTGTGGAACACAGCACGGGTTCTTATACGGCCAGTCCATTAGCGCGTATTATAAACATGCAGCCATCCTGTAGTCTCTTGTTCCGCACGGCTGTTGAATTCTCGGCTCTGATTGGTCAGGAGATGTTCAACAGCAGCTCGTAATTGTAATCGATGATATGTTGACATTTTCTGTGAGACCTTTTTTTTTTTTTTTTTTTTTGGATGGAGACTCCAGTGTCAGCGCTTTGAAACAGACAGAGATAACTTTAGATCAGCTATGCGATGGGCCGCATCACATGACCATGTTGCTGACTATTTTTCTATAACAGCAAACCCGTAAGAGTTTCACTCCTTACTTCCTGTGTATTTGGGTTTGCAGCTTTTCTGCTAAACTGACCCAAAGCGCAGAGATATTTCTAGATATTTGTGGCAATTGTTGTGATATGTTCGGGGTGTATGGACGGAAGAACAAAAAGAGAAAACAAATACTGGATGTCGGCTCCAAACTTATTAATGTAAAATGTTTAATCATTATTTTGCAGTGGCTACAGGTTCTCCGTGCTTGTCTGATTTTTATGATTTCTACACAAACTTGGTAAAGTTTTCCGTTTCTGTGTTTCCGACTAGTTAAGGAAAAGTTTTTCAATGATGATTTCAAACCTACACACCACTCAGGGTTTGTTTAATTACTCAAGACACCAAAACCAAAATAACCAATATTGCATAGATTCGGACTAATAGGTGTGAAAGTGCGACAACGGTGGTTTTTTATTTCTGCCCTGCTGCCCCTTCTAACACACCTGGCTCTAATATTCAGACGCAAGCATGACTAGATCCGAGCTGGGAGTAAATTATCCTCAGCGGTCGATCTCCAGGAGCCGTTTACAGCAGGACAGAGATCAGTCCTCCAGGACATGAATGTATCAGGGGGGGCACAAAGGGGTAGACCAGGGCAGCCTCTCCTTCAGCTCAGGGTCACACACTCGCCCGTCAGTATACATCGCACCATTCTGCGTAGGAACAATCTCCAAAACCAACACTGCCACACACTCGAGAAATATGTTCATCCAACTGAGGAATGCGTGGGAGATTTTTGTTGAGAGACGGCCACTTTTCCACGTTTCGGTCTTCAGGTTTATTATAAATAAATCAATCAGAAACAAGGAAGAGAACGGGGCTTAATTCTGTTGCTTCTGGAATGTGGCGAGGAACCAGTCAGCCATAATGATAACTCGAGTTTTCTGCCTTTAAAGCAAATCAGAGGCAACAATCTGCCGTAACACAGACACGACCGGCTGCTGTGCTGAGGCTAGAAGTAGCCGAGGGAGAAAAGAGCAAAGCTAACTATGTCTCTAAAGCTTCTCAGACACTCACCTCATTTAAAACGTCTGGTAGAAAGTGAAGGTGGCTGTAAACATGTTTCCTGTAGAACTGATAAAGCTTTTTGATGGATGAGTCTGTGCTTTTAACTTAGGAACTTTTGAGGAGGATTTTAGTTCCTAGAGAAAATGGTTCCATCTAGCTTCTAGATGTCTTGATATAAAACCAGGGAAATAGTTTATATAATTTACAAACACACAAAAAAAACACTTCTAATATTTTCTAAAAAAAGAAATTAGAATTTTATTATCTTTAATCGTCTTTCAGATTTTATATTATTAATTCTATTTTAATCTAATACTAGCTTTATTATTATTATTATTATTATCTTTTTTTTTATTTTATTTTTTTTTACTTTTTACCTGTTTTATGTTTTATTTTGTTTTTATTTTATGGATTTATTGCTTATTTTGTCTCTCAATTGTTTATTTGGCCTGTTTATTGTTTTGGTCTCTTATTTATTTTGCCTGTCTATTATTTATTTTGTCTTTTAATTGTTTATTTTGCCTTTTTATTATTTATTTTGTCTTTTAATTGTCTTTTAGTTGCCCGTTTCAAGTTTATTTTATCTGATTATGGTTTATTTTGTCTGTTAATTTGTGCATCTCTAAAAACACACATAAAGTTGATACTCAAATAAAAGCTCGAACTCATATATAGATTTTTTTTCAGGAAGGTTCCTGAAACCAGGGTCAAGTTTAGTGCTTTACACCCTAAAGGGTTCTTTTGTCTTGTCTCTCTGGGGCAACGCCAGAGACCTTTGTTCAAGGTTTCCGACCTTTGTAAAGGTTCATAAACGTCTCTAAAGGTCTCAGTCACTCAGGTCTCACAAAACATGAAGGCGACTCAGATAATTAAATCTTCTTTAAAGCATGTGTTTGTACACAATGGAACCTTTTATAGGAACTACAGAAATTTAGGAACATTTCCACCTCACACAACAGCACGGGTTTTATTCAGTACATTCTTTTTTTTTTTTTTTTTTCATCTAGCACCCGAGATGAAAAAACGTGTGGTTGCAGGAACGTTTTCGAATCCTGCTTTAGCGTACAGTACTTTTCTGTAGACCAGGAACCAACCAGATAATGGTTTCTTAGAGGTTCTTTGGATAGTTACGAGATCTTTGCTTGTTAATGGATTCTAATTGGAACCTTTCCTGACGGGGAAACCCAAAGCTGTTGCCAAATTACTCCTGAGGGTTCTCACTGGTTTTTTTATTTTTTATTTTTTCAAATAGTGACTGAGACTGAGCCAATTCTCTAATGGTCACATGCAGGCTTGTGAAAATGGAGCCACTGTTTAAAAACAAGCTCTTTTAAAACTTTTTTTTTTTTAATTGCACGGAGTGCACAAAACTGCTGGTCAAGTTTCTGAAATGCTCTAGTTTTTGGATAATTAGCAAATGAAAATGTTTTGAGTGCATTTGGTACATGTTTCTCAAGCAAAAAAAAATCTGAGTTCCATGATCAACAAAATTTCAACCTTTACACTCAGATAGGAGATTGTGTAACCGAGTTAAGTGTGTGTGAGCTCTGTGGACATCACACGTGTGGTCATAGTGATAGTGCATGTTGCTAATCTCCAGTGTTAGCGAAGCCTCAGTAGAGTGCAGCCGTCTCGGCCGTCTGGAGCCACGGACTGACCTGCCGTCTGAAACAAAGGCGACTCCAGCCTGGGGCATTGCTCTCATCCTGCTCGTTACTGCCGGATCTGTGTGTGTGTGTGTGTGTGTGTGTGTGTGCGTGTGTGTTTTAGGTTAGATGTAGCCCTGGAGGAGTGTATAATATTCATACGGCAAATGATGTGTGAGACTGTGTGTATACACCAATTTCATAAATCTTTGCACGTATTCCTGCGGCCACACAGCAACCGCTGTCGTGTCTATTACATCACCATTAGGGACATCTTATCCTCTTTACAGCTAGCATATCCATACCTAACATGCACAGAATTACCTATCTAACTAGCTAGAGAAAGTAGCCTGGTAAATTCACTACTGATCCATCGAATAATCCAAGAAATACACGCATCGCTATAAAGTTTTAAACGAATTACTGAATTCAATTTCCTTCACAGACAACCATTTAACTGTGTTCAACAACTGACCACACTTTTTTTTTCCCTGCGTAGAAAAAAACCATCCTTGTCTATGTAACTTTGTAAGATGTATATCTGTATTTTGTGGCTAATCGGGGCTAATCAAGGCTTTGATTAGCGAAACCAAAACGTCAAGACAACAAGAAAGGATTTATTGATTTAAGAGCAATGCTTATCGACCGAATCTACACCCATTTCACATTTCTGCCCCCCCCCCGTCTGTTGTGTACTTGCTACCGAGCAAGATGTTCGAGATATGGGACCTAAATGCTTTTATTCAAAATTTCCTTTTGCTTTGCATTTTAGCTGCACGTGGACGGAGCTGTTTTCTTAAGGCGACGCTGGCTATTCGATTACTGAGTGCTATTCAGCACGTCCAAGCTTTCACTCTCTCTCTCTCTCTCACACACACACACACACACGCACACACACACACACACACACCACACACACACCAGAGCCTCAGAAAGCAGCCAGTGTCCTCCAAGGCCTCGCTCCAATTATTAGCGTGAGTGGCAAGTCTTAAATTGAGTCTCTTTTCCATGTCTTGTAATATTTATATTAGGGCTTGTGAACCGGAGGCCATGCTAAATAAATAAATGGGTAGCGCCGATGTTTTTTGGGTGTGAGGGCTAGTGAAGGCTGTTTGTGTACGAAGCTTCTGCATAGACCTGGAATTCTGACAAGACTTTTTGGCAGAAACATGCAGACAGAGACAGATGGAAAAATAAAGAGGGAGATTGAGAGATCAATGGGGTCAAAGGAGAAAAACGGATATGAGGAGGAATGGATAAAGATGAATGGATGAGAGACTGGTGACAAACAGTGTAAGATAAAGTCAGACTACAGCCGATACGATAAAATATCAGTGATAATAATAATAATAATAATAATAATTGTTATTTTTATTATTATTGATCTAGATTGAAGTAAGCCAGGGTCAACCATTTCGAGTCTTGAATCTGAATCCGAATCAAATGCATCTTGATTCATGAATCAAAACCAGTCGACGCTGGAGACTCCTTTCATAAATGCGAAATAAAAATCTCCTTACAGAAAAAACTCACCAATATCGGCACTTTTTAACCGTTACTATATAGAAATGGAAACAATAACTGGAACGAGTGCATTAATATAAACCTGTGAGCTTCTGATCGATCAGAATGCTGATGTATAAATGAGTCTAATATGAACCTGCATGCTTATTTATTTTTACACCGATAATCCCAATCTGGCTAGAAGCCTGATTCTGAAATTGTATGACCTGAAGGGTTAGGGTTAAAAAAAAAACCTCTTAAGGAGCGGAGCGGCACAGCCGAGTCAGAGATCTGATGATCAAGAGGTCGAGCAGGAGGACTGTACAAACATACTGAAAATGACAGAAGAGCAGTCACTACTCTGTGACCATAGATGGGGATAGTGCTGAATGGGGTCAAAGGTCAATGATTCATCCATCACATCTATCGACAGTGGAGCAGCAGCACGTTCAGCTGGTATTGGTGGAAATATCTGACAAAAACAGAACACCTCCCATTCCGCAGGGAATCCAAGAGCAAGGGACGTAGACTTAGACGTGTATATACTATATATAGATACACACACTGCTATGTATGGAAGAAACTTATATAATAATAATCTTCGTTCTTCAGTTGTGTAGTAAGCACAACTGCATTAGCTGTGTAACTTAATGAGAACATCTGGATCTGGATCTGGATCCGTATCTGGGTTTAAACCCGAAGTAGGCGTGGCCTAAACTGGAATGGATGTGTGCGGGACTGTTTTACTGTTTTTTCATTCCAGCTCGCTCAGTGATTATTGTTGTCCATGTCTTCCTACGATATTTTCTAAAAACATTTAGTTCGTTACTTTTTTGCAAAATATAGCTTCATTTAAATTGCTGCATCCCTGACCAGGCAGTTACTAAGGATGAACGAATGAATGCTGTAAATGCATCACTGGTTGTCCCGTGAGATTCATTTCTGGCTGCTCACCCACATGGAAGTTCAAACCTTCTGCTTAGTGCATCCTACCGCTTGTTGCATCCTTTGGGATCCCTGTCCCAATGCAAACATGAAACTGCTGTGAAAATGTCTGGCAGGCTTAATAAAGGGGAACAAAACTAGTACTTGTGTCTGCATTTGTATCTGTTTAGAAGCCATTATCTGCTCATGTATTTGTATTTAGTTACATCCCTAACACACATACACACACACACACACACACACACACACAAATATATATATAATGCTGAGGACAAAAAAAGGTCCATCATACGAGTCTCTCTGTTATACCCATATATTATCGGTTAAATAAATATTATTTGGTTTGACAGCTTGCTAGATGTTAACCACATACAATTCGAATGGACAACATGAATGCTAGGTTCCTCCACGTGTCAGTCAGAGGCTAATAACAGGCCCCAAAAGAGAGGGAAGTGGAAAGAGGGGGCAGAATAATTGAAAAATCACGGCATGCACAATGTGCGCGCTAACAGCAAGAGTCGGTATGCGTTTCACTACTATTAAGCAGATGCCACTTGTAATAGGTATTTTAGTGCTTGGCAGACAAGCAGCACCGAGGCCTGTTTTATTCATCGCTGTACCACCCACAAGGACTGCTGGGATACTCCGAGAGAGAACTTTGATGCTAATGCACATACCATGACATCCCATATTCAGCCTTGTGAATATGGGCAGATTACGGACTTACTAAACCACAGTTGGTATTTTTGTTCTCTAAAGGGATAGAGGTTTTTTTGTTTTTTGTTATTTTAATCACCTGATATGAAACCTAGGTGCTCGGAGAAAGAGTGGACAAATGAAGAAATATAACTAGCACGATCAGTGATAACATTTTACATCAACCCTAACCCTAGCGTTTAACCCAAACCCTAACCCTACTGTTGAATTCCTAAATCCGATTGGTCTTCACCTTGAAAATCTTCCCCTCAAATTTCAAGCTGTTATCATTTCTACATGTAGAACTTTCACAGGGGCTTTTATGACGTACGACGGAGGCTCAGTATGATCTAAGCTTGTTAAAAAAAACAAAAAAAAAAAAAGATCAATACAACATTGATATTATTAAAGAAAACGTCCTAGATTTGTCTCACAAGCGACATTTCTTTTTCTTTTGTCAGTATCGAAAATCAGCAGAGATTTCGCCATTTGGTGACGGAACAACTGTGGCGTGACTGTTTAGAGCTGCTTTAACACAAGTGGTAACTTTTTTCATCGATGTCCCACAATGTAACTATGAATTAGATCTAAAAAAAAAAAAAAAAAAAAAAACCTCTCATGTGCTGATAAAAGAATAATTGCGATTGATGGACAACTGATGTAGTAAAAGAAGAAAACACTCCAGGACCCGTTAGAGGAAAAGGATGATTAACTTCTTCAGGGTGGCAGCAGTACCTCCACATTATTTATTTTCCTACATCAGCATTTCCCATTGTGTTTCATCGCTTATTTCTTGGATTACTGCTGTCAATATCGTCATTATATGCTCCGTTTTGGAGCAAATGATAGCACTCAGAGCCGCGGGGTAAAGTATTTAAACTTGTGTAAATGTACACAAGTATATATAGACGTTGCCCTGAAAGTGTGTAGTGCTTGCTAGCTTTGCCCTGTCTTAGAGGTCAGCCTTTGATACTTAACAGCGCGGACTGGCCGGCTCCTAGTCTAACCCTTAACTGACCTCAATCAGTCTAATGGCAGGTTGAAGACTCCCCCTCCTCGTCAGTGCTAGGCTAATGGGATACTGTACCCAGAGGTAACCAGCCAATAGGTCCAAATAACCGCCTTAGTGTCTGAAAGATAGACGGTAATTGTTGGTCCATGGACAAGTGGGTCTGCTTGGTTGAAATTTATAGCCGTGTAACATCAGACCTAAATTTATACCTGTCTAAACTAAGTGGCTTCCATAAGTACTGTTGCCCAAGAAATGACAGCGCTTAGTGCTAGCTGAACAGCTAGCAAAGGAACTCTGGAGAACTTGAAAACATGAATGAAATCTGAGAATACCACTAAGATGTTTTTAGTACTGTTGAGGTCTGATAGATGTACAGCTAGACGAAATATTAAGCCCGTTAGCGCAGTTATGTTTTGCTGGAACTGCACGATTATGGAATAACGGTGTCTTATGAGATCGAGACCTTTGAATTGAACTCTGAAAACTAGTTTTATTAAAAGGGGGAACGGAATTAATTATATATTACAGAAGAAGCCTGTCCACTAAATGTGGAATTCAAAGTGTGCCAAAAACTGGATTAAGTCAATATTACTAGGAAATTTCTGAGATGCACGGGGCTTCCTCCACGCCTGAGGTCTTTTGTGGGGATTTTAATGGCTTCAAATGGCTTGTTGTTATTGGAGCCTTTGGACTTGACATAAGTACGCTTTTTTTCCCCACTCTCTCTCTCTCTCTTGGCTTATTGAGATTGTAGAGGTAAGTACCGTACATAGTCCAGTAAAGCCCCGAAGCCTGCGAACGCGCCAAATAAAATCTTCTCGGTGTTATTTTAGCATTCTACTGTGTGCTCATTAATGCCCTCTGTGTCCATTTCCAAACGTTAAGTCATTATTCCATCAGTAACAGGAAACTTCTTCAAGCATTCGAAATCTTATTAACAATAAAGCTTACTTCAGAAAGAGCAGCATAGAGCGACCGTGATAAGTAGTAGACAAGCTAAATGTACAATGTAGAATAAATGTGCCGCGTGTTTTTGTTGGACTTTTTTTTTTCGAGTAATGGTTTCCTGCGGCGGTATCAGAAAAGAGAGAATCGTTTATTCGCGGTTTTGAATCTTTTAACCGAATCGGAGCGCTTTTTAAGGACAGAGAATCCATCTTCGCTAGCCGGATGGCGGTTAGCGTGAAAAATGGAGCGCTGTTGCCGGGTTAACAATCTACTGACAGGTCCGAGGCACTGCTACAAAATGGCGTGGTTACAATTTCCGCTCAGATGTGCGCCAACGCATGGAAAAGTAAGAATTCGCTTACATAAATGATTAAGATTGTTCCAATTAAAATATGGAAGAAGGAAAAAAATGTCCAGGGTGTAAGTTATCCGTCGAAGGTGAGTACATGGGTCTATTCTGAGAACCGGCTTTGTTTTTATATTGGAGGTTATTCAGGAGCCTGTCATTGTTCTCGCTTCAATACATGTCATATCTGCTATATCTGTTTTTATTAAGGAATGCACGCAAAGGCGGGCGCAGATAGCATCTCGACCCAACGCCAGTGCTAACCAGCAACACATTCCTCTCTGAGAGCTCTCTGAGAACCTGTGCCATGCTCGAGTCCCAATGAAAGGGTTCGGGAATCCTAAAGCGAAATGCTACGGAAAAAAGCCCTGAAAAAAATAAATAAATAAAAAATAGAGAATCCATCAGCGCAAGCTTGAAAGAGTG
This sequence comes from Synodontis membranacea, assembly GCA_025674565.1. NCBI lineage: Eukaryota > Metazoa > Chordata > Actinopteri > Siluriformes > Mochokidae > Synodontis > Synodontis membranacea. The sequence goes on along the minus strand of JAOVYU010000036.1, from coordinate 3,358,268 downwards.
ACTCAAATGTTTATCAGAAATCTAGACAGGTCAATAACCAGACGCCTTTCGAGTCTGATCACAAGTCCAGTTTACACTTCACAGGAATGGAGATGGAAAAGATACCCAAGTGTTCTGTTTTCGATTCACAGAGCATGGCCGAGTGGAAAAGGCTAGGTGGGATGCCAAAATGTGATACAAAGAGATGAAAAAAAAAAAGTGCACGGCAGCACAGCAGGCCTTGGATTGAAAACTAAGCATCCTGTTTACAATCCATTTCAAACAGGAGTCCACCAAAGAGCTCTACAGCATTGAATGTAACTATAAATGGATAAAGAGTGCTGTAGTTGGTAAATTCTTATGCCAGAATAAAGGAATAAAACAGTTCCTGATTTGCTGTTATTGGAAAAACCCGTACCTTCAAGGTGGTAAGAGTGTCTCTGCTTCATCACACCACCCCGTTGTCGACTAGTTTTTTTTTTTTTATAACAGCACAACCCACGTTGCGTTTCATCACAGTATGGGACCTACTTGCTAATCCGTCTCGGCGAGCCTGACTGAGTCGATGACATTCGTATGAAAATGGTCGACAGGTCAACAACAAGCCACGTTTTGAGCCTGATCACCGGGTTTGATTTACATTTTACAGGAACAAAGATGGAAAAGTTCTGCTGAGGGTGCGTTCTACAAAGCGTCCTGTGTCAGATTCCGCAGGGCCGAGTGGAAAAGCCTAGCTCAGACCATTCCTACGATTCCAAAAAAAATGTGATACGAGGAGATGAGAGAGTGCCCCGGGCACTCTGTTCAGACTTTACATGGGCATGATTTCAAGCGAGAGTCCACCTAAAGCACTCAGTCTGCTTTAAGTACAGCTTTTAAACAGCAGCCAGTACCAGAGTCAGAGATTAATTAGTGTAGCACTGTTCCACCAAGAGCCAAATATCAAATATCATTTACGTTATTTCCTTCACTAGAGAGAACACAGCGTGCAGACCAGGCTTTAACGCGCATGCCAGGTTGGCCAGCTTGCTTTAGGTTTGGTTAGGTAGAAGTAATGTAATTTCCTTCACGGGCTCCTTTTCATACAAAATAAAGGAAAAGTGTAATGAAAAACAACAATTTCAATCACCGGAGTTGTCATTCTCCACACCACAGTGTTTTCTGTTTTTTTTTAAAACCTCATTTTACCTTGTTTAAATTAGCCATGACCTATGTGATTTTTCATTGAGTTACACCTCTATAATGGCTGATTTTGATTGCAATGACTGATGTCTGTGTCAAACTCCAATTTTTTTCCTAAAGATTTTTTTCCTTTAACATTATTTACGAGCTCATTTGTCCCAAAATAAGCTCCACGTTTGAACCAATCCTGTCCAGTTTATTAGACAATTTCCATTACATGCTATCCCGAGACTTTACTCATGAGAAAGTGTGCATGCTAAGCCACCTGGCTAGCTAAAGTTCTGGCGTGCTAACATAACATGGTTGTTATGGTTTATTCTGTTTAAGTTTGGCTGCTGTTAAATAAATCACTGTGTATTTGGTGATACAAATGGGGACTATGATGATGAAATAACACTTGTATCTAGTTGTGACACGTGCAGGCTAATTTACTAGCGGTCATTCAGTAGCTTAATACTTGGGACAGCAAAAATACATGTTTTTTATTATTATTATTATTATTAAGGGTAAAGCTGTAGAGATGCCCTTGTTGTAGTTGCCTGGAATAAAACACCAAAGCTATCTATCCGTCCATCCATCCATCCACTTGTCGATCCTGAGCTAGATAATTTTATTAATCAGTAGTCGGCTTTACATTGATGTTTTACGCAAAATGGAATCAATATTTTTTGCTTTATTGAACTGAATTGTCTGTGAACGTAAAAACTTTTTTGCGACATATATAAAAGTAGCCAAATTGCAGGCAGGTAGTAAAAGCTTTGCCTAAACATACTAATGGCTCATGAGTGTATGGTGGCACAGGCTACCTTTCGAAACCACTTTGCGAGGTGGCACATATCTCCAGTGCGTACACACACACACACACACACACACACACACACACACACATACACGCCATCTCTCTTTGCCAACCCAAGCATAATGAAATGGAAAGAGAAAGAAGGAGATGAGAACAGGAACAAGCTCAACATAAACGCTCCAGCAAAAATAAACAGGAGCCGATCGATCTGTGTGAGCGTGTCATCTCATCTGTTCCTGAGCCAGTACGCCGCTTTAAGGGGCTTTAATCTCGGCGTCAGATCTGTCGAGTCAGCATGATGGTGGCAGTGGCGGTAAGAACGCTAATGCTGATGGACAGAAATTCCATACACACTCAGGAAGCTGCCTTTGGTTTCTTATTCAGTGTGTGTATGTGCGTTTGATAGCAAGAGTTGAACTAAGTGCACAGTGTTTATGCTTCTCCAGCTTTGCAATGCATCATGGGCATATGCTGGAGGACTCTCTGCACAACCAGGCTCATACAGCACACACAGTTTGGTCATGTGTACAGATGTATAAAGAGTTTTATTATCCAGTCGGATGTGATCTGTTGATCGCCTGTTGATCAAATTAGACTTTTGCAATCTAACTGGTACAAAAAAAAAACAACCATAATCCTTTGCACTGCATGTGAGGCATCCAAGAGACAACATGTAACAAAATAATACCACAGATTCTTATAGTGCCAGATAACAATAATATGCTCCGGAACATGCTTTACTCATTAATTGTACTGTACTCAGGCCACATTTCTCTTCTGCGCTCTTTAGAAAACCATTTCCTTATCTCTGCTTTCACAAAATATATTTATTTATCTGCATTTCAGTAGCTATGCTGAAATGCAACTGTTAATTTTTGACTGATAGCTCAATAGGAATAAAAAAAACAAACAAAATAAAAAAAAATAAGGCCATTCTGAATGCAATCTCTGTCTGAGAAATAGAATTATAATGAATTCTGAATTCTGATTGGTCAGGAAGTGTTGATTCATTTTCAACTCCCAACAGCAATGACAGTAGTTCCGGCTCATTCAAAGGGACTTGCGTGGTGAACGTTCCATATAGACAAACAATAATAATAAATGGATTTAAAAAAAAAAAAAAATAACAAAGTTTTCTTGGAGAAGACATTTCTTTAACACTTAAGCTAAGAACTACATTACCCATCAGGCACTGCATGTTACACGAACTGTTCACATGTCTCACTATGCCCCGCACCTGGGTCTCATCATGCCTAATTTAGCACTCTATTTAGGTTCAGTTCGTGATGCTCCATAGTCTAGCTTTTGTCTTTCGTTCTGGGATGTTTTACGTATGCTGTGATTTGCTCCTGGTTCATGCTCATAGTTTGTTTTGTTTGTTCGATGTTCGATTTTGCATCTGCCAACGCTCTACAATCCTGACATAAACTAACCTCATGAGAAATACTGGCTCAAACAAACAAAAGCGACGGGCTCGTGTTCAGTTTGGTGTAATACAAATAAGGTTGTAGGGAAAAAAAAAAAGTATGAACGCGAATCATGCCTTCATATCCTGGACCTTTTGTCGTATTTATTGCTACAAATTTCTTCAAACGATAGTGTGAGACCACTTTGGGACATTTAGGGGATGGTTCTCAAACCGGCATGGTGTGAATAAACACACGAATAAAATGTGATGCAGTGAAGTAATCGACTTGTTACACGCACGATTGACAGGACTCTCCATCATCTTGTTGGTATGGCCAGGAGACACCGATAATAAGATTATATGTGTAACGTATGTACAGTATGTGTATGCAGATATTTGTTGCATCTAATACAAGAATCTACACTCATAATGTACTCATTTAAATTGATATAAATGTGTTTAAACAACCAATGTACTCACATTCATTGCTTAAGTGAAAGTACAGACACCACTGGTCAAATGTTACTCCAATACAAGTGAAAGTCGTGCAGTCAAATTTTTACTT
>JAOVYU010000036.1:3338434-3350300 GCA_025674565.1 Synodontis membranacea | reverse complement strand
CGATTATTTGCACAAATCTGCATCTATTGGATAAATTGCAACGTTCTGAGCTCATTGGATGAGCTGCAAGGTAAGTTCGTTGGATGTGTTGTAGAGCTCTGAGTTCATTTGATCAGTTGCGAATGTCCGAGTTTATTAGACAAATCACAAAATTCTGACTGCTCATATGTCCAGCCGGTTTGACTTGTCATACAAGACCATTCAATAGCAACATTAGACCAGGTAAAGAGAAGGTCAGGTTGCGGGGCTTCAGGTGATTGGGGTTGAGATCACTTTCCCTCACCTCTCTGCACTCAGAACCTTGTAAAGCAATCCCCACAGGACCGTGCCATGAAACAGAGTCCTTGTTAGGGACTGCCCTATTAGCCCTGTCTCTGCTTTCACTCACACACTTCCTGTAGCTCAGCACACTGTTCACACACACACACACACGCACACACAAATGGGCACTTGTACCAGTTAACCGCTTGTACCCTCTATATAAAAATATTATATAAAAATGGCATAGAATAAATTTTTGGAAATTGACTGTGAATGTGAACCACTGAAAGATGCCTGGCATTACTCAGGAAGTAAATCTGGGTTAATAAACTACAGAATTTTATTAAATATAAAGATAACTTGATGCATTCATTCGCTTACCTAGCTAGCTCACAGGTTCTAGTGGTAGCTGGATTTTTGGTGTCCAGAATAGAGTTTCATTAGTGGATCCCCAGTTAGTAGAACCATCTTGCTCTATTTTAAGCTGCTAATCATCATCATCATCATCATCATCATCATCATTTATCATCAGAGGAGGAGTGTAAATCCATTTTCTTGAGGTTAAATACACAAAAAGTAAATCCTTTTTTATCCCCTCCCCTCTTTATCCTCTTACATTTTTTCCTCTCCTTTAGCTCTTGGATTTATCTCTTTCCATTCCATTCTTTCTCCCTTTTTTTTCCATGCACAACCTGGTGTGACTGGACTGAAGCACTCACTTGTTGGCTATTAACTAGCAATGTGTTTGCTTATCTGCGTGTTACTAATCACATTATCTCAGTAATCAGAGCATATCTGACTGAAAGGGCCAGTCTGATTGCTTGAGAAGTCATCTACAGGTCAGATAATCCTTTCTTCAAACACCACCAAACTTTTTTGGGTCTGTTTTGATTTTATCCAACACCTTGTCCGATCTCAATGGCTCCAAATTTGGTTATTAAACTGAAAACCAGCTTAACAAGTTCCAGTCCAGTGTTTCACAATAAACCCCAACAATTCCTGATTAATCTAAAGTAGAATTAACATTTGCATATTTTGGGTCACGGGGGGAAATAGTTTAATTCCAAAGTAATATGGAATCAGTATACACAAACTAAAACCTAGGGTTCTCTACAAGCCAGTTCGGACAAGCCAGTCTGCTTATCAGTTTTCTCTTCAGGCGTGAACGGTCCAAGTAATGTAACAAAGCGCTCTAATTGTTTCAGTAAAGAGGTGCTAACTATATGCTTCATCTGACAAACTTCATTTCGATGAGCTCAGCGTTCGTTTGTCAGCCTTGGCTTATGTACACAGCTTTAGAAGGTGATATTCTAGACTCCTTGGTCAGATTCCTTCCAGGGTTTTCTAATCAGTGATCTAACCCACTGATGGGTGCTTCGTTATGAAGGAATTCGAACCGCTAACATCATCAGCCATGCGTTCCACATTGTCTTACACCTGGGACGTGTAAACATGGCCTAGTCTTGTGGGTTTTTTCCCCCTTATCTTATCGCATTTTTCCGCAGAGGTAAACAGATGCTTCGTGGGGAGAAGCCTGGGCTGGATGGGTGGCTGAATTTTTAAAGAGGGAAAGTACATGGTGGGGGGAAAAAACTGATTTTTTTTGTTTTGTTTTCATTTTACCTTTGCAGCTCATCAGGTCTTGCCCCATGATCCAATTCCCATGCTTGAAAGCAACAGCTTCAAAATTTACCAATGATTTGAGGCGTGTTTCTCCCGAAAGTTACTATTTAGGTGGCAGAACCAAGGTGTTTTTGGATACTGTGAACATTTTAAGCTGCGCTACTTATTTCAGACAAATCAACAAAATCTGAAGCAAAACTGGACTACAAAAGTCCAATAAGTCCCATCCTTAAAAGTAACTGCTTTACTGATAAAGCCATTATTTAACACTGATTCCAGGCATCATCTAGCTATATATTTAGGACCATTTACGTGGTCCACCCTCATCTTCTAAGAACAGCCCAAGCCCCTAGTTTGAAGGATCAAGGTGTTTTTTTTTTGTTTTTTTTTAGAAACTGTGCTAGTTATTTCAACCGAGTCTGTCAAAGGCACTTCAATTGAAATCCTGCGCCATGCTCTAACACTTGGCCAGTGAAGTCTCATCCTTGGAAGCAACTGCTTTGTTAAAAAAGTTAGAATTTACCCGTGATTAGAGGTTTGCTGTGCTGTCAAAAAAAGGCAGGTGTTTACCCAAATGTTCTAAGAACAGTCCAAGATGCTAATTGAAGCTTAAAATCGTGCATCATAGACCAAAACTATCTTTAAGAAGATAAAGGAGGAATGAAGCTAGTGCGCTTCTTTTGTAAGGCTGCCATTTACTGCTGATTAGAGGCATGCTGTGCCTTCTCGTTAAAAGGTTGGCATTTGGGTGGCAAAATACCAACATACGAGACTTAAGGTGCGGGGATCGGGATCTTCTTGTAGAAAGTGTCCGTCTAAGCTGTGCTACTCACTTCAGCCAATTCGGTACTCCAGTGACTGTATGAAGAACTCTCCCTCTGTTGAACCTGCACTTTACAGCATTCGCACACTATCATTAACAGTAAAAGTGAAGTCATACTTTGGGAGCGCTGGAGTTTAACACCTAAGGGAAATGCAGTGATGAACTTTAAAAGCACTGTGGCCTTTTACACTTGGCAATGTTGCAATGAGGCTATAGGGGCTCTGTTTGATATATGGTTCTATGTTTAAGGATTCCCCAGCATAACAACCCGAAGAAAACCATTTGGGTTCTAAATTGAACGCTTTCAAGAGGGTAGGGTGGAAAAGTATTGCTTTCCTCAAGAGCCAAGTCTCCTCCACTCTACTTCAGGCCTCTCCACACTGCCCTCATGAACTCTCCAAAGTTCACACACTTCCTGGCTTTTATAAACTCCCCAGCTTCCAGTTTGGCGTTAAATGAAGCCAATGATATGGCAATAAACAGATTGCTGGAGTCTATAAGTCGGCTGTTTTAAACTCAGCCCTCAGGACCTGGTCACAGAGAGCGACTTTGCCGTTTATTAGTCCCTCACTAGCTGTCTGTAGTGGTTCAATAGCAGATCACAGTCGTTTTGACTTAAACGCTGGTACACTAAGCCCTCTCCTCCCTGCACGAGTGCAGCACTTACAATGAAAAGAATTTAAGTCATTTGCTCTAAGTAGCCATAATCAGATTTGGGGCTCATTTCATGTAAGCCTTGCTCTGGGTCTGCCGATGATCTACAGGCGACCTCACACTGAACTGGGGATGAGAGGTGTAGAGTTGGGAAATATATTGTGGAGGAGAATGGATTATGTTGTTCATGTTATTCCAGAACAAAACCAAGATCCTTATAGGCCTAATCCCAAACACAATTTCACTACTGCTGTTTGACAAACTTCCCAAAAGATACATGACGTTGAAGTGAGGGATTAGGTGAGTGGATGTTCCTTTGGATACATTACCGCCTAAATACATCCCTAAAAACCGATAGATTTTAGAAAGCAGAGAAGAAAACTGGATTTCGGAAAAGCAGAAATGCTAAATCAGTGTACAGACCTGCTCCAAAGGCAAAGAAAAAGCTCTTGTCAGGATGCTCCTCTAGCAGAGCTTTGACCCTCTTGCCCATCCGCTCATTGCGCTTGTAGATGAGCTCCTGACGGAAGTAGCTGTCGATCTCCTGAGCTGTTATCTGTTCACTAGGAGGCAGAGTGACGTTGTTGAAATTGGGCACCTGAATAGAAAAAAAAAAAAAATCGGTTCATCAAGAAAGGTTTTGGACTGTGGTCACATCATCTAACTTTTTTGGTATCTGTTCATACGCTGTTGGTTTGTAATGGATGCGACATGTGTGTACCTGTGAAGTGTCATGGTTGAATATAATGGAGTTGAGATCGCCGCAGTTGTAGTGCTTAATCAGATCCTCTGTGGTGTAGGGGATCTGCAGACTCCCGGCCCGGAGACTTTCCTGCTGAAGCAGCGTTTGATTCAGGGCAAAAATTACCTACAACAGACATCCAGAGTAAATAATTTAGTACACTGCATCAGAGAGAGTGCAATTTATTTGTAATATGTCGGAGGTGATTCCATGATTAGGGTGGGATTTCAAGGACCATAGTCGACTCTTCGATGATATGCAAAGCTGCAACCGCAACAAATTTTTTTGTCTGGATATTTTTCCATCATATTCCTACATTGGCTATGTTTTGTCACTATTGAAATTTACTGCCATCTACTGGTATTTTAAGATGTATGGCATTGTTGAGCGCAGACTTCCGCCAAGCCCAAACAGCTTGCAATGACAGGGACAGGGAAACTAGCTGCGTGGATCCGTACCCTGACTCAAATTTAATGGACTCTTCCTTGGCTCATGCTACACCCTGCCACCAAAGTTCAGGGAAATCGGTTCAATAGGCTTACAGCACTTCATCTTTAAACCTACTTCAAAAAAAGGTTTTATTTTTGCGTTGATCAGTAAATCTCAAGCTCAGAGCATAATTTTGCCTGAGTTGTCCATTTCAGGTTATGAAAAACGTACGTTTTGCTTCAAATTTAATCACACCTGTTAGCTAAACACATTCACTCCTATAAAATATTTGGAATATTCCAAAAGTCACAAGTTCAATGGGAATTTGCACCGTCTGATTTTCTTGAAGATCATGGGAAGAAGTAATCTACATTCGTTCATTCCTTTTTTTTTTTAATTTATTTCCAAACATTATTGATTGAAAGTAAATGAGCCATTTTAAAAAGTTCATTTTAAGTAAATGTACAGAATGTCCTTAAGCCGTTAGCATAGATGCTTTTTTTTTTTTTATCATTGCGAACATCTGACAAGCTATGATAAGTTGTTACTTAGCGATAGACGATCAAGTATTGTGTAGATTTGCGAATGCAAATATTGTCTCTGTAACAACAGATGTTTAAGCACTCATTCACTGGTGACCAGAAAAGCAGACTTCATTGTAAAGTGGCTCTCATAGGTCTTCTCCACTGACGAGGTTCCAAGCTCAAGCATCTGGTTCTTGGTCAGCAAAATTGGTTCTGTTCTGGTGTCAGAATGCTGCTGGTCTGTAATCAAGAACCGTAGACGTCAGGAGCTAGGAGGCATCTTCATCGCTAAGTTATTCTCATGATGGATATTAGAGTAAGACCTGAACAACAAAGACATTTTGAAAAGGGTTGTTGAAAAAATGATAAATTATTATCCTGAGGAATAATTGGGCATATTCCCAAATTGAGGCCAGCATTCCCTGGATAGACTCTGGATCCACCACAACCTTGATCAGGATAGAGCGGCTACTGAAACTGAATGAACAAATGTTTGGAATCAGTGACACTGCATCTCTTATGACACTATTGTGTGTAATAGTCTAATGTGGTGTCCATGTGTTGTGTATGACGTGATGATAAAAAAATGTGTTTTCAATTCTAGAAGCACAACTTGTAAGATCCTTGTTATTTTTTTACACTGTTCATTAGTTAATCCTTACATCAGATTATGTAATGCTTAAACTTTTTCAGATTGTTGTTTCGTGTTGACTGCAGAAAAATGCGATTAATCTTAAATAACAATCACGACAAAAGCAACGTCGCTATTTTGTTTAGTGCCTTTCATATTTATGCTAAGGAATGACCCAAGATTTAAACAGTATTCATTTCGCGCACTTCTTTTCTCGATCCAAGCTTAGCCAAGGAACAAAAGCTCTCCCCCTCTTCTCTCTCTCTCTCTCTCTCTCTCGCTCTCTCTCTGTTTCCAAAAAAACAAAGTGCTAACATCAGGGAGTCTTCTCTGAGATCAAAGGCAGCGTGCTGCTTTTCTTTCAATTAGTTCTACTTCTCTTCTTTTTGTTGGTCCTGTTTCAGGAGCTCGCTCTTGTCTCACCATGAAATTCTCCTGTGTTTACCCACTGGCCCAGCAATGTGCTCACAGCCTCTGATTACATCCACACACACACACAAACACAAACCACTCTCTTTAGATCGCTCTCAATAGCTCTCCCTTCAACCAAATAACAAGTTTATTTGTTTCTCAACGGGGAAAAATCAATCACACCGCCGGCCTCCCCCGTGAACAACGCTGCACTGTGGAGCTTTCAGCTTCAGCATGAATTTAAGAGAGTTCTTGTCACTCTCTCTCTCTCTCTCTCTCTCTCTCTCCCACACACACTCATACTGCTTCCTTCTCTCTCACACACACTCTCCAGTGCGGAAGGACTCTTTTCATGTCATGTGATGACACTCTCTGGCCCGGGCGGCCATTGTTTCAGGGTCTCGTCCAGGCCAGAGGGCGGCAGATGCCTTCTCATCTGGGACAAAGAGCCAGCTCTCCCCCTCCAGTCATCCTCTCCTCTCTCGTCACTTTCATCCCTCGCTCATCAAAGCATCCTGCTCTGCATTTGAAAGAGGGCCGGCTTTATGCCACTCAAATTAGCCTATCGCCACCCCACCGGCCACAAAAAAAACTTTTCCCATCTGCTCCAGGGCCGAGCCCCTTTCAGCATCTTAAATCACGGGTGGGGAAGAGGAGAGGGGTGGGGTGTGGGGGGGCACTCTCTTAGAGAATAAGGGAGTGAAAGAAAGGAAAAGTGTATGGGGGAGAGTGGGAGTGGGAGTTGAGAGAGAGCGAGAGGAAGAAGAGCGAGAAGAAGAAGGTTTGAACTGAGTGAATTACATTTCTTCCTGTGATCTGCCTCGAAGGGTTCATTTATGCACACACACACACACACACACACACACACACACACACACACACACGCATGCATGTATAAGCACCCGCGGCACCAAATATCAAAGAATGGTGGCTCTATGAAAGTCAGTAATTCTTTGTAATGGAAATTGTTACTTCTCCAGGGCAGGAGAAAGCAAACAAGTAAGAAAGTAAACAAATATAACTTATATCTCCCCCCATGCATCCCAAAGTAAAACCATATAAGAACAAAATCATAGTAATAAAACAACTACAGGCAGAATTCATATATTTTTATGTATGGATTTTATGTTGAGACTTAAAAGCAAATCTAGAAGCAGGCCGACAAATGCCAAGACGACGTCAAAGAACTAGCACCAATCGAGGCTCCCTTTTTTATCTGTGAAATGTGTGGCAAATAACAGCTAATGGCCAACTCACTTCTGTTAATTGCGTGCTTGAAAACTCCATTCCAGGAGGGGGCAGTAGTCTGTATTTGTGATTAGAAAAGAAAATCAGAAAGTGCAGTATTATGGGGGAAAAAAAAGAGCCTTTGTTGCAAAAACCGCCCGTGATAATCCCAGATCATTTCTGAGACTTGTACTCTGTTTCTGTGTCAGTCTTTCAGGTATACCAATTCTGCTGAGCAATCGGACATTTCCTGATAGACCGCCATTAAATTTCTCTTTGAAACGGCAATGTTATCCCCATACTGCTCTTGAAAAGCCATGGTCACTCTTGATCTTGACTGTAGAACGACGGAAGTAGCAAGTGATAGTGATATAAAACAAATGCAAACCTGCTGAGCATTGAAAACAAAAATAAAACTGGCTTTAGTGGTGTTTTGGGAGCTGATGGAGAGACTGATCGGAAACAGATGAGTGTTCTTGTAAATTATGCAAGAACAAACGCTGTGAGTAAGGGAAGTATGGGTCACTTTCACCTGTTCACTCCTTTGGAATAGGAGAGAGTCAGTGCACATTGAGCCATGAGCGTCTTTAGTTTCCAGCAAGGCCAGACGTCAGGCTGTGTAATTCATCCTTAGTTAGTTTTTCGTATTTAGCTCCAGGCTGACATGCACCACATAGCGACGCCAGAGGGCAGACAATTCGACATACTTGGCCGAGCACCAAGACCAAATGAAGACTTCCATCTCTCCATCTTGCTTAAGCAAAGGCACGGAAGAGAAGGTATAGATGTTATCCGAGAAACTCAAGACTCCATGCTTTGAGTGAATACAAGGCCACTTTAATGGACACACAATCCTTTTCAGACACACAGAGATGGCTTGAGTGCCAGACGTCTTAATGGAAGAGGTTCACGGTGTACTGTTTGCTCAGGGTCACACTTTCCCTTTCACATTTTTTTCTTTGCTCATGCTCAGTCGATGGCTGCTCAGTCCTTGTCTTAACCCTCACATCTCAGGTCAGGTCATCATTACGGTGAATCCACAAGCAGTGCACAAGCAATGGTATCCTGATGACTGATTGCTTCGTCCCCTCTTGCATCAACATCTCCACTGATGGACAGCATCACACTTCTGTGCTAATGGGCCTGCTTTATTTAAATTTCTTTAACCTCTCTCTCTCTCTCTCTCTCTCTCTCTCCCCTCTCTCTCTCATGACATCAACCATTCCACCAGTCAGGAATGCAAACAAGCAGGGAAAAGGCTCATGCACGCAATGCCAGTGACATCATCCATACAAGGATTTCTCCGCGATGCCCACCATTGGATTTTTTGTGGTCACCCCAAGATCACGAAAAGCATCGTGGAATCTAATGTCACGGACATTTCTTGTTCACAATAAAGACAGTGTTGTCATTGAGATAAAGTTTTAAGTGGACAAGTGGTGCTCAAGGTTTGCAGCCTGTTTGCTCAGGAGAGAACTGGGGAAGTATGAAAGAGGGTTAATTTAAACCAGACCCTTGTGGATAGGAAGGGAGGATAAAAGAAAGAACTTGGGAACAAATACATGAGAGAGAGCGAGAGAGAGAGAGAGAGAGAGAGAAAGAGAGAGAGAGAGAGCGCCAGTCTGCTGTTAATGGCTTTGGTTATTTATTACACACATTATGTGATAGTACAGGTTAAAGATTAACTTTGGGGGAAAGGAGTGTTTTATAGGCTGGGAGATTGCTGGAGTGTTTTTGAGTAGGGGCGAATACTTCAATTCTTCAAGCGTTACTTTCCTTTACAATAGAGACATTTTGCAGCATCTTGGCACAATGGCTAGTTTCAAAATTCAGCATTGACGCAATTATGACCATAATATTATGATCTGCAACTGGATGTCAGTCTTTCCTGGACCAGAATCAGCATGCTGATGGCTGCACCTTGCTGATGGACAGCTTCACACTCCCATACTGATGTTCTTGTTTGATATACTCGAAGGGCATTAAACCTCTTTCTTGTGACCTTTGGCACAACATTTAAACATTACACGTTAGCTCTGATGAAGTTATGATCAAAATCTGTCTGGCTGCAGATGGTCATCCTTCTTAAAGAACTAAAAAAAAAAGTTATTTGCCCAGAATGTTGCTTGACAACCGGTGCTCATGCTCATCCAAGGTCAGCCTAGAAGCCAAAATCCACAATCCCACCCAAGTAGCAGAAAGAAAGTTGAGAAACCAGTGTGTTAACCATCCTCCTGTCCAAGGTTGGTTGGATGTGATCTCGTGTGTTAAAGGAAGCTCTCAGATACATCTTAATTTATTCCTTTGGCAAACACTTTTACTCAAAGCGAGGCAGAATCTAATCCAAGTTTAGAGCTTGGATTAGCAGTTGAAGGTTTAAGGTCTTGTTCAAGAGCCCAACCGTGGTTCTCTGGCAGTTGAGAACTTTCCAGAGAAAGTTAATTCTTTCAGAAAGTGCATTTCGTCGGAAAACCAGACTAGGTTCTACTTGCCAGTCAGAAGATGAGTTGCTCCATCGTGAACAAGACAGTCCAATTGGCTAAAAGCTTCCTAAATGTCTAAATTGCCACTTTATACGCCAACAGTGAAGATGGTGGATGAAAGCTGAACTATATTTTCAATTCACTTTTATTTTATCTGTCCAGACACAGTCCAGAGATGACAGTGTTGGGGGGGGGGAACTCCTTGAGAAGAACCAGACTCAAAAGGGAACTAATCCTCTTCTGTGTGACACCGGATAGTGGGATTATAAATCTTTGCTCTTCTAAAACTGTATAATATGAAGTCTCCCAGGACAACACAAGTGTGTTGAGAAGATATACAGTATGAACAGCAGGATCTTTATGATTACAGCAGCAGTTTGTAGGTATCAAGGTGTTCGAGATCCACTGAAGAAAGGTCTGAGAATTGGGCTGAAACTGAGTAGTTCTTTGGGGTATCCTCATGCGACCATCACCAGCAACAAAAAATGACTCGTAAGTGCAGAAAGCTTCAAGAGTAAGCAATATATTTTAAACTATTTTCTTTGCTACAAATTTACACATCAGTTAGGTGACTGGAGGGGACATTTCAACGGGTACTGTACACAGAACCTAGATAGTCTAAAGACACTGCGGAAATTGGTGAGGTCTTGTAGGGTGAACTGAGCTTTTGATAATATTTGTTATTATGCGTTAAAAGAGCTGCAGATCGAGTGAGCAGTGAAAGCATCCGATCGTTTCACAGAAGTGCACAGAACACTTAGTCTTTCAACAGCAGCTTCTCTTCTGGGCCTGAAAAGACAGACCTGTCATCACTGTGTGTCTGATGGAGCCTGGCTTGCACACACACACACACACACACACACACACACCAGTGTAGGCCAGACGGGGTGTGTGAGTTTGCTATCTTAGTGGAGTGCGTGCTTTGATCCTCCAGACACTCTGCAGGTCCTGCTACGGCGGGCTGACCCATGCATTCCACTGGAAAAACATTGATGGCACCAGGTTGCCTGGATTACTGGAGTAGTGTATACACACATACAGACACAGACGCACCACATACTCATCATTATGCTCCAGCAACCTTATTTTAATATATCAGGGAAACTAGACTATAGGAGCACATAGCTAACCAGCAATGTGACTGCTAGTAAGCAGGCTAGCATTTGTCACTTCTGGATTTTAGAGTATCAGAGTCTCAGCTTGTCATATTGTCCATGATTTAGCCACATCATAAACAATCAGCTAAGTTAGAAGTTAGCTAGGTTATCTTAGCATACAGTTACCACACCACAGGTTGAGCAGCGATTGCTACATCAGCAAAATCAAAATGAACCTGTCAGACTATTCAACCATTTAAAAAGATCTTTTTCGCCGTGTGGGTCAGTACAGACACGTGGGTCAGTATAGCTGTACAAGAGCTAGGAAACAATTCTTTGTGTAACGTTTGTAGCAGGAATGAAGACAGATAGGCTGGATGGCACTACAGCAAATTCTCTCTCACAAGCTTAATCATTATTAAAACACACCCCCCCCCCACACACACAGATAAATAAACATTTCAACTATTGTACATAAGTTCGCCATATTCAGTCTTACTGACATCTCAGTGGCTTGTCTGTTCCTATGGCTACAAACACAACATCTGTCCTCGGCCAGAGAAAGAGCAAAACTGCCTTCCTTAATTCTTTGTGCCTGGCAGTACCAGTAGAAGGCTTTGCTTTTGTGCCTGTCAGAGTGGTGAAGGAGGAGTGGCCTTTGTGGTTGTCAATCATTGTAGGAGGTGTGGCCTTTGTCCAGTCAGTCCCAGTAGGGGGCGTGGTCTTTTTCTGTCAGTCCCAGTTCAACGTGAGGGCTTTGTGTCTTTCAATCATAGTAGGAGGCATGGCCTTAATTCCTGTAAGTCCTGATAGGAGCCATGACCTTGATGCCTGTCAGTCCTAGTAGGAGGTCTTTTGTGAATGTCAGTCCCTGCAGTAGACATGGCCTTTGTACCTGTAAGGCATAATAGGAGGTGTGGCCTTTGTATCTATCATTTCTAATAGGAGGTGTGGCCTTTGT
>JAOVYU010000036.1:3205904-3221416 GCA_025674565.1 Synodontis membranacea | reverse complement strand
GCTGCGAGCCAAAGAAAGGACTGGACGTTAAAGCCATGAAGTTGATAAGCGTCAGGATTTCTGAGCCTTGATTGAGTGACGTACTGTATATTCTCAGATGAATACCTCTCCAAAAAGCCACAAGTCGTAGTTATAGTGTAAAGCAGGAAAGTTTATTTGTTTGTTTATTTATTTATTTTGGCGCTGCACGGCAAGAAATCATTCCGAAACAAATACTCAGTTTAAGGTAACAAGCGACGCGCTTCTTATTATGTGCACCACAGAACAGGTGAATCTCGAAGAAATTCTGCTGCTGCTTCTTATAAATCTGAAAATGTCTTTGAACGAAAATGATTGAAAGGCTTCCTGTAGGAAGAAGCAAGACGGTTTCATATGTGAGCGTAGTTTCACCCGTTTTGTTAGCCAGGTGGTTTACCCGAGCTAACCAGACAGCATTTCCGAAATATAAGCTCTGTTTATAAATGTTGCAAATCCGTAATCACCGTTCTAGCCTGCCAGCAGACGTGAGCTACTGTAACTTTATGCAAATTTCTCATTAATCCTCAGCGTTCGAACTCGAGGCGGCTAGCTAGACGAACAGTCCTTCATATTCATACATATTCATAACTATTCGTGATGCTTACTGCTAGAGCTAGCAAGTTAGTAAGTTCAGTGCTCGATAAGCTTAGAGAATTTCTCTGAGAATTTCAATTCAAACTCATAAAAGTTCAATATTTCAGCGCTTCAGTTCAAGCCAGTTACCTACTCTGAGACTTTGTAAAAGCTCAGATCTTCACTGTTAAAACCAGGCCAGCCGGCAACCAGTACGAAATGTATATTTATACATGTTTACAACCCACTAGTAACCCAGTTAAAATTGGCTAACCCGACAGGATTTATGAGCTTACTGGGTTTATGACATTAACTTGCTAGGGATTTTTAATGGATTTTCAAGTCACTTTTGTAAACGAAATGTTTGCAGTCAGCGTTGTTAATTCATTAATACGTGGCTAAACTTAACTGGCTGTTTAAGAAATCCTTACATTTTTTTCGAGTATAATAAAAATACTGCTGGGTGTCAACTCAGATCGTTTGTCTCTCTCACTCTGCGACACTCTTTTCCACTGACCATGCGTTTTCTGTAATTTCCGTCTTCAGTGAGATACCATCAGTGTGTGCGACCCCCCCCCCCCGTACCCTTTTCATCTCCACACTGCTCCCTCACAACCATGCTAGCATTGTTTAGAAAGATTTTCTTTCTCCATCTCTGGTGTGTAAAGGGCAAAGTATTCTCATCTTTTGGCAGGTGACAGGCCTGTCAGCTCGAAGGCCGTATGTAGCACTTTTAAAGTTCTTCAGAGTGCTAATTTCTAAATCGCAGTGCTAAAATACTGAGAAAAAATAAACCGTGCTCCATGTTTTTTGTCCACATGGAGATGTACATGAGGTCAAGGATACTTGCGCCGAATTACACCACGTTCACTGGCGAAGCTTCCAACTGTGCGAGGTTCCGCACTCTATATGCTTTGAGGATTTGTTGAAAGGGGAACAGGCAAGGCTAATATGCACAGCGCACAGTGCCTTGCAAAAAATAAAAAATATTCACCCCGCTGGTGTTCTTCCTGTTTTGTTGCAACCTGAATTTTAATTTTTATTTGGATTTTATGTAATGGACCTAACAAAATAGTCACATTTTTTAAGCAGAATGAAAAAATACCTTGACTGAAAATCTGAGAGTGCATATGTATTCACCCCCTTTGTAATGAAACTCCTTGATAAGATCTGGTCCAACCAGTTTAACTTCAGGTATAGTTAATTGATTAGGGTCCACCTGTGTGCAATCAAGAGTGTCACACGATCCGTCACATGATGTCATTATACTGTAAATACACCAGCTCTGAAAGGTCCCTGAGTCTGAAACGCCAGCAAGACCATGGAGATTTCTGAACATTTCAAAGTTGTAGAGAAGTATATGGGATATAAAAAGTTATCCCACACTTCCAAGGTGCACCATTAAATGCGTTATAAAAAAGGAAAGAATAGTGCACTGCTACAAACCTGACAAGTGAAGGCCATTTACAAAAACTTACAAACCGGGCAAAGAGGGCATTAATTTAACAAAGATTTAACAAAGATTCACATAAGAGATGGGAGTGTTTGTCCATAGACCCACTTTAAGCTTTACACTCCAGAAAGTGGGGCTTTGTGGAAGAATGGCCAGAAGAAAGAAAAAAATAAGAAAACACATTTGGAGTTCACCAAACGGTATGAGGCAGACTCGCCAAACACGTGGAAATGGTTCTTTTGTCAGAGGAGACTAAAATGTAACTTTTTGTCCATCATGGGAAATGGTATGTGTGGCTAATATTTAACACTTCCTATCACCTTTCCCACAATGAAGCATGGTGGCGGCAGCATCATGCTGTGGGACGCCTTTTATTGGCAGGGACTGGAAACCTGGTCAGGTTTGAAGGAAAGATGGATGGCATTTAATTCAGGGCAATTCTGGAGTCTGACAGAGATTTGAGACCGGGATCGAGGTTCATCTTCCAGCAGGACAGCGATCCTAAAAATACTGTTAAAGCTTCACCGGAGTGGTTTACAGGGAAATATTTCAATGTTATGGAATGGCCTAGTCAAAGTCCAGACCTCAATCCGATTGAGAATATGTGGAATGACTTGACAAATACTGTACACCAACATGCGTGCCTTAAAAAAATGGGCAAAACTCCCAGTGGCTATAGATACATACCCCAAGCAACTTTCCACTGTAATTGCAGTAAAAGGTGGTTCTGTAAAGTACAGGGTGGACCAGAGATGGGTATGCCATACTGATCAGGTCATGTTTAGTTTCTTATGTGCTCAAAATGTCCTTCATCAACGTTGCAACGTAGCTGGAACCTGTACCCGACACTGTATAACACAGTAACGCGCATCCTGGTTAGCATCAGTGGCCGTAAATGCTTGTGTTATGAACTCCTTCAATTTATCCACTGTGTGAGGCTTCCTCTTAAAATTGTTCTGCTTTCTCAGAACTTAAATAAATAAATAAATAAATAAATACTAAAATAAATAGTTAAAATTCATTCATTAATTCAATTCAATAAAAATACCATGACCAGATCAGTGCTGTACACATACTTTGGACCTACCTTTTACTGGCTTTACTATAAAAACTGTCTTGTGCTTTCGAAGTGGTCGGCATGTTGTGTAAATCAAATGATACAAACCCCCTTAAAAGCATTTTAATTCCAGGTTGTAATGCAACAAAACTGGCAGCACATGGACTAATACTAGAAACAGGTTTTTAAGAAGCCAACTTTATAAAAAGGTCAGTTGCTTGCGTGCCCTTCATCTGGCTTCTGTAGTTCAAAAGGCAAGAAATAAATAATATGCTGCACGCCGCGGAAAACGTTCCCTGTGGTTTAGAGATGCTACCATAGATGATTTTTAAATATTGTAGCATTTGATGCTCTGCTCTGTCTTTCCTGCAATGCTAGTGCTGCGTGCTATGCTTTTTTTGTTGTTTTTTTTTCTCTCTCTCTCTCTCCCTCTTCTTTTTTTTTTTTTTTGGCCAATGCATGAACAACGATTCGTTTTAGGCATGTTTATAAATCAAGCTCCAGCAGAGGGAGGGCTCTAATTTGATTATATCCTGCCGCCATTTATTCCACTCACAGCAGCCATGATGACACCTCTCTCTCACTAATGAATCGATCACGGAGTGAAAAATGTCACTTTGCGCTGCAGTTCGTAAAACAAGTCGAAAGGCTTTTTAAGGGCATCATTAGCTCAGAAAACCAAATAGAGACGCATTAAATCCATGCTCCCAGTCAGGGCGCTTCACACAAATCCTCCGTCGTCATTTCAGCAGAATAAATCAAAGGAATATTTGTTCTTGCAAATTAGCATGTGCAGCTGAGTTAGCAAAAGGGAGCTGGCTTATGAAAGATTGCTGTAAAAAGTTCTGGAGGGCTGGGAGGTGTACCGACGGTGAAGCGCGGCAATGGTAATTAGCTTTCCTGGGTCAGTCCACTACTTTATACCACACCAGATGTCTGACGAGAGAGTTAATAAACCATTCCTCTGCGTGTCTCCCTCCAGCCTTTCTGCATTAGCCTATGCCAATTTCACAAACAGTGACTAATCCATTCCTATTTCTCCATGACCCACATCTCTTTTTTTTTTCTGAAAATACCAGTGTGATTCATGACCCCTTTTTCTTCTTTGGCTGCTCATCAGTGGATCCGAATTTGCTTTGCTGTTTAGGAAGCACAGACTCTCATTAGTCAAGATTGTGTTTGTTTAAAGTGGGCTGATAATTGGAGAGATAAGGAGATGTTTGCCTTGTGGCATCGCATCGATTGGTGCCACTTGAGAACAAAAAGAACTTTGTGGTGTTCTTGCGGCTGCGTCGATTTCCGTTCGGGACATGGAAGCGCTAAGCGCTGTTTGATCCAAAGTTTATTAGCAGAGAGTAAGCATTGCCGTATGCATACGGCTTCTTTGGTAAACAACATTAGAGGGTTTTTTTTATTTATTTATTTTTTATTCCCTCGTCACCAATGTTCCAGTCAAGAAGAGCTCTCAGATGGCACCTATGCAGACCAACAAAT
Organism: Synodontis membranacea; assembly: GCA_025674565.1. Classification (NCBI taxonomy): domain Eukaryota; kingdom Metazoa; phylum Chordata; class Actinopteri; order Siluriformes; family Mochokidae; genus Synodontis; species Synodontis membranacea. The sequence continues at coordinate 3,216,821 of JAOVYU010000036.1, read as the reverse complement.
GACAGATGTTGTGATGGAATTTATTCACTTAATGTGTACGAATTAGTGCGGTGGGAAGGAGGAGCTTTAGACGAGGTAATAGTCGCAGATCAGGGGTTCCTTTCTTCGTGGCATATCCACAGTTTAAAAACGAAGAAGTGGATGTTTTCCCATGTATTATGTTCTGATGCAAGTATATCATCTTTCACGTTCCAATTACGCATGTGTAGCCTCTGGACTGTTGATGCAAATTTGTATGCTTTGTTGTGTGCTTGTTGCATAATCTGATCTCAGCAGGAAAGAGCTCTGCTAAAAATGATTTCTTCCTGCCCTTCCAAGGGGTCGAAACCAGGCAAGGCTGCTAGCAAGCCTGAGGCTAGGATAAACTGCCAACTCTAGCATATATCCAGCTCAATTCATGCATACCATGGATAAACAGCCTCCTGTGCGGACTGTATCTTAATACGTTGCAAACATTTAGAGCTATTTGAAGTAGATTTATACGGGAGAATTTAGTCAAATCTCTCCCTTTAGTACCATCTGGTTTGGAGGGGCATATTTAGCGCTTTGCTAGATCTTGGCAAGGGTGAGTTCTTAACTCTCTACATTTTACTCCAATTTACTAATGTACTAATTCACTCTCATTTGCATGGTTTTCCAATCGGAATACCCGAGAATGCATCCTTTTTGGCCAGCATTTGCATGCCCCAGAGATAAAGCCTGTCCCATTTGGAAGGCAGCTGTCCAGCTGTATCTTGGCCAAACTTGATGGCAGCATCAGATCTTTCATGGTGCAAGCCACTGGTCCTGCATATTTTAGCGTTTTCTCTGCTCTAATACACCTAATTCAACACAGAAAGGGCTGTTCATTAGATGGTTCATTTTTTCAGTTGTGTTTGGAGCAGGAAAAACAATAATACTGTATATGTAGGTCCTCGAGGATAAAGTCGGGAACCCGTGGTGCATACGTTCATATAACTCTTTTTATCGATCAAGTGGGTCCATGAACATTTTGATAAACATGGAGGACCAAACCGTGTACGCTTCTTGTCTGTTTGTCTTTGTAGGTTTACGAGAAGTAATTCTCTTGTCAAAATCAATGACGGAGTACGCATGTAGCTTATAAAAAATATTTGCTGTCCATTAGGGATGTACTTTCCAAGTCGAACCAGTGCTAGATTTGATTTAATTCGATATTGTCCAAACCAGTCCACAGATGACGTTTATTCCACTGATGTGAAAAATTTTGACAGAAATGACACAAATCTTGCACATGAACACAGACCACTAATCAATTTAAACCATGTCACCTTTGTGCCTCTGAAGTCCTACATAACTAGGCAAGAGAAACATGCAGTTTCTCGATTACGGCGATTGCTGAGTCAGTACCGGATCAGCGTCAAGTATCAGCCGCTAAATAGAACTCTGACTTTGGGATGAGTTGATATTCACAACAAAAGCCATCTTAGTCCGGGTCACCCCCCTAACTGTTATTCAGCAAACTTTAATAATGTTCCGTACCAGAACAATAGCTGCCAAAGGCTGACCCAGACCTGATGCCTGCCAAGGTTCCTTTTCAATTAAAATGCTGCCCAGAAACAGGCACCTTAGAAGAATGTGGCTGTTCACGCAGCTGCCTCTAGAATGAAATGCAGCTTCACACACACTCTCTCTCTCATGCACACACACACACACACACACACACACGCACACCCAGGTTGGGTAGATTGGTATGCCGTGGCATGGCTTGAGTGACATTTACCTCTCCATGCTCGGCTCTTTGCGTCCTGTTCGGTTCTCCTGACATCTGCTATGCGATGCGGAACAGGGGCTGACCAGCAGCCATTTTCCCCCAAAAATCCTTTTCCTTTGGTATGCATACAAATGAGCTGCTCTGCCCCTGCTCTTGCCTTCGCCTGTTTCTGAGCATGAACTAACCTTCATCATGTACCACCCACAGGGCTGCTTGGAAACTGTTGTTATTCCTTGAGCAGTGCTCACCTATTTTTATTGATCACAAGATCTGAGATGTCAGCTTTTTCAAAGCAGTCCACGGAGACGCTGCCAGATCAGCAGCTCCTGCAACATTTGATGCATCAAATGCGTAACGGATTGACACGTGCTGGCCTTTGAGCTTCCGTTGGTGGTAATGGTGGCTCCGTGGTTTGTGCCCAGAATGTTTGTGTTCAAATCTCATCCTTGTTGGTCTCGCTCAAGCCATTTGTCCAAAGAATTGGATTCTTCGTTACTTGTATGTCATTTTGGTTAAAAGCCCTTTGGCTCCTAAATGACTAAATGCAGATGATTTAAAACTTTAGAGCTGTGTAGTAGGAAGGGGAAAAAAACAGCCCAGCATTTTAATTACAGTTGTTTTAATCTTATTCATTATTACTGTTTCGCTGAAAGATAACAGCCTTATGCTGCAGGGTTCACTCAAGGTTGAGTCCACGAGAGGAATATGCGCATCATGGTTTTTTTTTTTTTTTTCCAAGATTTTTTTTTTTTCCCCTGCAAAAATCTGTATAAATCTCCTGTTGTTCAATTATGCCTGTTGTTCCCAGTGAAGTAACTGTCCCCTACAGCATTTTGTAACTCCAGACCTAAACTTATCAGGTGTTTATCAACTCTAAGACAGGTTCCCCTCCATGCATACAGATGAGCTGTTGAGAGGTTTAGTCTTGCTCAAAGCCCCGTCGGTGGTGCTCTTGCTCTCCAGAGTTTCGAACTGTCCTTACAGCACAAATGCTTAACCGCCAAGCTGCCACCACATGATTAGTTGCGAAAGTAAAACTGTCAAGCCTGAGCACATCCAGAGGAGAATGCTAATGCTGTGTTTTGCTATTCTGCGATGCAGTGAGGATCGCCAACCACATGCTGAGATTTAACCTCTCATGTGATTCTGGTTTCTTTAGGCCAGTGTTTCCCTACCTGTGTGAAGTCATGAGGTGTGCTGTGGAAAGTAAAAACACCCCCACCCCCCCCCACCCCCCGTCGGCGATTGTGAGTTGAGTTCATAGAAATGCCCCGGTCCGTGATTTCTCACTCACCCCCCTCACCCCGTCGGCGATCGCGCGCGCATACAAATACCCCCGTCCGCGATTTCTCACCCCCCCTTGACCAATCAATCGGGTAATTTGGACCACAATGTGTCCTCCTCTGATTCATCACACTCCTATCTGCATGACTGTTTTCTGGAAGGTCTCCCAGTGTTTGTTTTTCACCTCCATGACCACCTCATACTCAAGCAAAGAAACCTTTGGTCTTAACTTTCACCACCTCTGTTGCATGTTTATAGTGTTTTCTGCAACTAAGCAACCAACTGCATGCAGAGTAGACAATCTGCTTCCTGTTTTTACTCTCATGTGCATGCCCAGCGTATGTGACGGGCCGTGTGATATGTTTTAGTACGGACGTAGCTTATTTCTGATGCGGAGCGAAAAGGCTCGTCTGGACGGAGATCGTTTTCATGATAAAAACGCCATTTTAAAACTTAAACGTATCGATATGGCCATATCCTTAGCTAGATCAGCGGGGTACGGGTCAGATGGTGGCTCCCAGGGCCGGATCCTAATATGATGGGACAGAATATCTATTATTTTATGCACAGAAATGAGATGACGTTTGGTAGGGTTACCAAGTCTGCATCTTTAAGTAGCCAAATAACTGTTCGAAACCGGCCCAGTGACGACAAAAATACCGATGAATGTTTAATGTCCTGGGGAGAGGTCCAGCACATTCTGCTCAGCGTTCCTGCACGATCACTCCTGCTAAACCTAGTTAACTGGAAAGCTGGATCAGGTGTCTTGGAACAGGAGAACACGGAGGCACTGGGCTACTTATTGGCAGGTCGTGAGTTCAGACCCCAGCACTACCAGCCTGACACTGTTAGGTCCTCGAGTAAGACCCCTAACCCTCAACTGCTCAGTTGAATCTTGTCTCCATTATAAGTAACTCTGAAATAAGAACTTCATCCACATGAGCAAATGTAATACCTTTCGCTACAGCATAACAGTATAATTATTTCAACGTGAGCGAAACGCCCAAACTCCGACGCTCCGTTATGAGCTTTGGTAAGTCCTCCTCCTTTACTTTATCTGTTCCTTTTTAATTTTGTTTTTCTTTTTTAGCATTTATTCCCCCGGTTTATGATTTATTTATCCATAACTCCGCAAAGCACTTTGAAACAACCTTTGTGTACAAAATGTACTTTTTATTCCTTGCTTTTCCATTAAAAAAAAAAAGGTGACTGCTAATATGGGCAAAGTGCAGCTTTCAGTGTGTGTGTGGTGTAAGTGGACGCGTCACATTCTATTACGCAGAGGAAGTTTGCAGTAAGAGCGGAAAGCTTGTTATTATGAGTGATGTGTAAAGCATAGGCATTTTGGCCAGCAGAATCAGATTCGAGCAAGATTGTAATTGCTTTTGAAAACTTAATTACTCCACCACAAACGCATTATTGGCCATGCAGTGGGTGGCCAGCGAGCGCAGAGCCAGCACATTGGTGATGCAGATTGGCGTCAATGTTCCGGCACGGCAGATTGCACAATGCCCAGTCATTTTTCACAACTTTTTTTTTTTTTTTTAATATACGTTTTGGAGTGTTTGCAGAGTCAAGTGAATAATTTAAGGTTCAGGGGCAACGGCAGTCTTGTGATTTAGGAATTTCTCAATGAACCATAACCTCTAAAATTCCAGTAGACTACGAGATTCAGTATGTACAATTAAGATACGTACATTGGCGTGTATGAAGGAATGGCCAGCGACAGGTCGCTCCTCTGACCGTAATAAAATACAAAGTCATTCCTAAAGCCAGTAAAGGTAGACTGGGAGGCCAAGACCGAGCTGAACCCCATCCATCTGCTCATCAGACGTTGAATAAGTGGATGCCTGACACTTAAAAATGAGGCTGCAATTAACAGGAAACCTGACCTGAAAAGCTTCATTAATCCTGAGCGAGGGATCTCGAGCCATCGACCTTGCAGGCCCGGGCAGGATGTCAGGACATCGTAAAGGAGGAGGGGTTGTTTAAAGGGCACAGGTCATTAATTAGGTATTATTTATGACGCAAAGATGAATTTGGAAGCCAACTAATATTTTATATGAATAATTTATATTTTTTTTACAATTTAGCAAATTCATGGCATGGACTAGTGCACAAAGGCTGAAACCTCGGCAGTTTAGAAAAGTTAATATCTCGACCATTAATTTGTTACGTGTAGAAGAAACACTTGGGCCATGTTTTGACCAAGCTTCAGAATGAAATCTGACAAAATTAAGCGTCTTGTCCGGAATGAGATCTTATTTTTATTTATTTATTTATTTATTTATTTATTTATTTTGCTTTCTAAAGACAGTAAAAGATTTGACTCGGGTATGACGGAGTCTCAAAGCCAGAAGCAAAAATCGCAGGTTAAATGAAGGAAGTTAAATGATCTGGTGTGTTTATTGCTGTTTGAACTCCGTGCGTTAGGGAATTCCCACATCATTTCAGTTCCAAATCCAAACTGATCGAACTTGAGATTGAGATTGGCTCCGCACTGGGCCAATCTCAATCCACGCACTTTCTTTTCTGGCTCGTTTTGGTGTGATGACGGTATCCCGTCCTCCGCTTTGGTTCTTTACTGCCGTAATCTCGGCACTTCAGAGGAGATCGGTGTTTTAAGTGCGTAAAGGGAAGTGACGGAACGACTCGGCGATATCAGGATGTCATTATGACTGATGGCACGCAGACCGGTGTTTATAATTGAGTAGAGAAGTACTGGATGAGTGTAGCTGTTAGGTGTGCTGTTTACGAGCAGTGGTTGATGATGTTGAGATCCACTTCACTCTGTGTGTGTGTGTGTGTGTGTGTGTGTGTGTGTGTGTGTATAAGAGCGAGTGGCACTGCGACATGGTGAGCGCTTATTAAGATGCATGGCACCATTCCCCTCCGGCTGCCTGGGTTTTAGCACTTTCACTGAGCTCCAGAATTATGATGGAATATTCCGGTTTCAGGACGGCGCTCTGTAATGTGTGAAGGGCAAAGCATTGCTAGTCAGAGTAGGACAAGAGCAACCGGAACAAGAATATACATATGGGTGTGTGTGTGTGTGTGTGTGTGTGTGTGCGCGTGCATGCAGTGGGGTATGCCGTGCTATGCATTATGATTCTGGTCTGCTGTTATATTTAATGCTATCACAGGGGGAAGAAAAAGTATTTCTACATGCAGCATGTCAGTTGCTATTTGCCATCTGATTTTTAAACAGGTCCGGGGGTTTTAAAGGAAAACCGATCGTCCTGCACCGTTATTACTACCTTGCTTTCCATTTTATACAGGAACGATAGAGGTGTGTAGATTTCATTTCGTACATGCACGAAGTCGCTAACCTCGCCCCAACCCGAACCGTAACATTCCTAACTTTTCATTCGCGTGGATTCTTTGTTATAGATTGTTAGAAACGTGCAGCACTGAGACCGTACCATATATGGAAGTCTGATGGTACGTTGAGACTAATTGGGGAATTTTTTAAATGGAAATTTGCCACAGATGAATAATAATAATAATAATAAAAAAAATCTCACTGCAGATCGACGCTGCAGATTCTCAAAGCTTACAAGCACGAGCCAACAGAACGCTGGGCGATGTTAATTAATAAGGAATGCTGACAATTAAATTCTGTGTCTCTTTCAAAAATACATTTCACTGGAAAGTATTCAGGATGGAGGAATTTGCGCTTTTTTGTCCAGTTTCTCGTCAACATGGCAAACCGCTTAAGAAGCAGTCTTATTTCTAGAGTCTTATTTCTAGGCATCTCTCTCTCTCTCTCTCTCTCTCTCTCTCTCTCTCTCTCTCTCTCTTTCTCTCTCTGTCTCAGTATGTATATCAAATTTCAAATTTAATCTCCTAATAAATTGTGGCTTAACAAATAACATGGTAAGATCTCATCTTTACAGTGTTGCTGATTCATATTTTTTGTGATTTCTGCACACTTGTTTTTTTTTTTGGGTTTGTTTTCTTTAAAGACCTATTCAGCATTTTTTTTTTTTTTTTTTTGCATTCCTTACACGTCTTCTTTATAAGTTCTCCGTCTGGGCTAAATATGCAGTAATTATAAATGTCTATGCAAATGAATGCACACGAGACAGGTAGTCTGTGGTGATAAGACAGCAATTAATATGACGCGCAGTCTGTAATGACATCTGAAGGAGAGAAAGAACGCAGCTCCGCACACACCTGTGCCGAATGTTTTGAAAGGATTTAGATGTTCTAGACGTGAAAGTATTTGAACTTTGAGTTTTCTGCAGGTTCAAAACGAGCATCAGATATGAACAGATATGAATAAGCAACTAAACGTGCGATTTTCCATATTTCAAGTGAATTTAATGTGCTTTCGGTTTAGTTAAATCTTCCCGCGAAGCTGGACGGAATCCGATCGCGAATGGCGCGCGTGCGTTTATTGGCGTGCTGTGAACGAGCTGGCATATGTTTCTCCTGTGGGCATATCTGTGCAGCTGTCGTCAATGTCATCCGAAGTTTGTACAAATGAATCTGACACGAGTCATTTCCTCACCATCGCTCGCCGTCACGTGTTGACGTTGCTGCTGCGTGACTTGTTGAGGACATGGGTGGCACCGACTTGTTGAGGTTCCTCGCTTTTTTTCATTGACTTTTTCCTGTTGTGTTTGTATTCTGTTTATTTTTTGTGTATTTTTTCCCCCCCTTTCGTCTCGCCTGTTGTGTGCTGCGTTTCAAATAAGCTGTAATTTAGAGGCGATGACGCACAGTTACATAAGACAAACCTTTCATGATGAAATAGTATTCACACTTTGGAAATACACCACGTTGGTCAAGAACGAGCAGGAGGAGGTTTCCTTTAGTCGCGTTTCATTTGACATATGCCTTAAGCAACGGGTCCTTCTGGTAAAGTTCCAGATTATGCGATGGGTTGTGGGTGGACACAAATGTCGACCTGAAACATCTAAAAATTAGAAATGTGATTGACCAGAATTGTCCCTTCTGCTTATAGCATCTTTTTTTTTGTTGTTGTTGTTGTTTTTTTTGCCTATGAACAGTTGAATCATATTTAACCACTGTAAAAGTCTATATAAAATCAAGCATCTGAACAGCACCCGTTATTACTCATGCCACACTTCCTGCCTGTGCGAGATGAGCGCCTGGCCGTTTCGCATCGCTGCGACCACAAGAGAGGTCATTTCACACACCATTCATTATGTGGGTGAGAGTTTTACACCCACCTGTGGCCAGAGAAAACATTCAGTTCATTAAACCACCACTGTGTACATGCACATTAATGTCTGGAACGTTTACACCCAAGCCTCCACTGAAAGCTTAATAAATGCAGGGTTTTGATGCTACAATGCATTAAAGCGAGCAGAGCATCACATACAGAATGGATCTTAAAGGAAATGACTCTTTCTTTAAGCTTGGTAGAGTAGCACGGCCTTTCAGAATCTTGGAAAGGTGGTAGTTCGGACACCAAGGACCAAGATACAGCTGTTTTCATTGAACATCAGTTTGGGGATGCATGCATCGTGTCTTTCTGAAGACAGTGTGGCTTAGCACACGTATATCCAGGTCTAGCTAGAAGTGCTAAAAGCGGGTCCTTAGGACCCCCAAGGCACCAGGGGGCTTTGTAAGAATGCAGAAATATATACACATTAATATAACTACTGTATATCAAAACGTATGTAAACTGTATACTGTAGAAGGAATGAGGAGCCCGTGGATGTCATCTTGGTCCTCTTGTATTCTGTAGATTGATTGGCAGTGGTTGGGGGTTGGTAGGGTGAGTAGATTGTCGCTTCTCCAACTACACAATTGCAGTTTTGTTCGGTTTTCTCCTTAAAAGCGTTTGGAACTTTAACATTCCGGTGACAAATGTATCAATGCGAGCCAGAACCTGATGAAAACTAAATTACAAATGTGAGTCATGTTTGTTAAGGGGTGTCAATACATTTGCATGAGAATAGAAGCTTGATATTTGGATCGCACTTCATCTAATGAGTCATCTGCTGCGGTTTAAGACTGATTTAAAAAAAAAAGAAAAGAAAAGAAAGAAAGAGAGCGATCAGGACCGGATTAGAGGGATTCACAGGAGATGCCAGAGAGATGGAGGCTGTAGTGAGAAAGAAAGGGATTGGAGAGGAGAGAGATGAAAATGTTGGTAGTGGGAGAGATGGAGAGTGTGAGGGAGAGATGCTATATACGTAGCAAGAGGAGATGGGGGAAAACAAGACAGAGAGAGAGAGAGAGAGAGAGAGACGCAGGGTAGTGAAAGACCAAAAGGAGATTACAGGAGCAAGAGAAGGATGGATATGGATGGGTGCAAGGAAATGGAGGAGGGAGGATAGGGTAGTAGGGGGAGTGAAACGGAGATGAGGTTGTGAGGCAGCGATGGAGAGACGACGGCGAAGAAATGTGAGTGGAAAGAGAGAAGGAAATGATATGGAGGCCAGGAAATAGAGAGGCAATGAAGCTGGAGAAGGGTTAGAGAGAGAAAGAGGGAGGTGGAGATGGGGCAACAGTAAAGAGTGGGAGACAGATGGGTGTAGAGACGGAGAAATGGAGGAAATGAGGACGTGAGAGAAGGATGGAGAAGCAAAGAGATGGAGATGGAGTAGCAAGGGAGAGACTGAGAAGAGGTGAGGGAAGTAAGGAGATGGAGAAAAATTGAAGAGATGGAGTAGCAAATGAGAGATGCAGTTAGATTAGCGAGGGGCAGGTGGAAAGAGATGGATCTGGGGATCGTGGTAACAAGGGAAGGAGAGATGGAAAGGTGGAGAAATGGAAATAGAGATGGACCTCAGCCTCCACAGATGAATATTTGCGAATACTTTGTTTTCCCCTTTATCCCTTTCTCGACCATTTCAGCGCTAAAAGCCTCAACGTGAGTGTATGCGTGCGTGCATGTGTGTTTGTTTACCCGGGTCTGAGGAACCACAGGAGGCTGATTAAAAGCCAAACTTGGGGTGTGTGGGCAGATTAAAAGGTTGGACCAGGGCACCACATGGGGCAGAGTGGCACTGACTTCTCCAGCCTGGGAAACCCACCCCCAAATTAGCGTCACTCGGAGAAAGAGAGCACGAAAGACAAGGAGTAATTACTCTGCCATTACAGTTCAGGCAGTGAAAATGAACGCTGCTTTTAAAAAGCCAACGGCAGCGTCTATTTGCATTCCGTGCGCTTTCTGTTGCATCCTGAGAGCAGCGAGCTTGATTAAAATGTAGATGCATAGCGAAGCTGCTCAGATTGAGAAGGGAGGGAGGGAGGGAGGGAAGCCAAGAGCGCATCAGCTGCTAATGGAATTTCAAACGGACGTGGTTTATTGCTCTTGCGTAGCATCGGGAAATCTATTTTTATGCCAGACCCGCGCTAAAAAGTCATCTCCCTGCCGTCATCCCTCTCTCTCCGTTTGTCTGTTGCCCAGGTGGGTGCGCTGATCCGATCGGCAGAGCTGTAGCGTTTCCTGAGAGCTGCTCTCTGAGCATCGCTTTCTCGCCTTCGCACGCCGACTGCATCCGTATCGTCTATAAAACGCTCAGAGGAATAAAATAGTTGCAGTTCTTAAAAGACCGACTTTACAACACGAATGGAGTACAAAGAAATATTCTGAATTTTTATTCGATGAGGCCGGGGGCTGTTTTTTTGTTTTGTTTTGTTTTTTTAAATCCATGTTGAACTAAAACAAATGAAAAATGTTCACTTAATTAGAACAAACATAAGAAATTGCACAATAGGAAGTTTCTAAAATGAACAAACCTTAGGGGGGGGGGGGCCTTTAAGAGTGTGAGCTACTGTAAGCTATTCGGCCTATCCGTTTAAAATATCAGGTTAGCAAACAGTAAAACTAGCGAGGCTAAAGTAGGCTTGTCTAGTTTTCCAACCAGTTTAAACTGGATTTATCCTGCTTCACTAAAACAACGAAAGTTAATAAGGGG
>JAOVYU010000036.1:3181269-3205804 GCA_025674565.1 Synodontis membranacea | reverse complement strand
TTTAAATATATATTTTATATTCCCCCCACATCTGGGAGGGCGGCGCCCGAGCGCCCCCTATGGGCCAGCCGCCACTGAGGGGGAATATTGTAAAGAAAAACTAGAATGACAAAATAATAAAAGAAATGAGACTGGACTGAGACACACACACGTACACACAAGCCATCAGGCTTCTATATACTCAGAGACTGGACTGACACACACACACACACACACAGTCATTTGCACTACAACTTGTTTTTTTGTGCACTATAACTTGTTCTTTGCTGCTACACATCCATTGCTGCTCATATATGTATTGTCTATTGTCTTTGTTGCACTCGTCTTGTTTGTTTACTTGCTTTTTTTGCATGTCTGCACACGTGCACTTTATGCAGTTGTCTTGTCTTTATGTGGCATACGTGCAATTTATGTTTTTGTAATGTCCCTGTCCTTTTATGTAGCACCATGGTCCTGGGGAAAGTTATGTCATTTCACTATGTACTGTACCATGTATATTGTTGAAATGACAATAAAGCTACCTTAAACCTTGAACCTTGAACCTTGAGACCGAGAAATTCCCTGACAAGCTCATTTTTTGATAAATAATATTAGCACTTTTTTAGTATATGATCGATATCGTAAGCTCCTTTGATGCAGTATACTGTAAGCTGCTGAAATATTAAATATTTTCCTGGAATACCACACTTACACATCACACTGAAAAATGACTGAAATTCTTTACTACGAATAACCTGGAACACTCTCAACAAAACTGTGTTCTGGCGACGCCGGCTCTGCCGTTTGTTTGTTGTGATGGGTTGTTTCATGGGATGTGATGCTTTTGGGGAAAGCACCATTATTCGCCATTTTTTTTATACAAGTTGTGTGAATTGTAACAAAGTCCAGCAGGGCGTAAATGCAGAGGGAAATCGACCAAAATGTTAATCGACCAACGCTCATTTTATGATCAAATGTCCGTGCCGTTAGAGCACCCTTCCACTGATCTGAGTGTAATGTTTAGCTGACGGCGGCACGACAGTGTTTCCATTCACTCGTCAGAAAGCGATTACTCCCAGGAAATAAGAGAGCAAGAATATAACCTATCACCACCCAGAATCTCTCTGTACTCTATACTTTTTTTTTTCTTCTGTTAAATCAGAGTAGCTGATTGCAGTCAATAAACAGTCAGAACAAAGCTGACACTGCTTGTCGATCGGCTGTCAGACCACACGAGCCGAGCCGAGCCGAGCGTAGCGTCGACCATTCCCCAGGACGACTAGCCGAGCCCAGAGCTGTCAGCTTGACAGTGACCTGCAGCAAAACGGGTCCTCTTATTGAAGTCTTATATAGCAGCTGTTATCTGATTCAGACCTTCTGCTCCAGGAAAGAGTCTCTTCTCCGTATTTTTTTATTCATTTTTTTTTTTTGGTTCATATTAAAGAACGAGCGGATCACAGGACATCTCGGCGTTCTCTGAGGTCACACTAGGGCCAGTGGTTGAGACAAGGCCGCACGTTGCTCATTTGCTAATGAGCAGGCTCTGATTAAAAGCCGCAGACGGAGCTGATTGCGGATCAGAGCGGGGAGGAAGAGCCTGCAGAGAGGCGTGAGATCTGTCACAGCGTGCAGCTCCTAATGAGCCGGCGTCATGAGCCGGCGCCTCGCCGTTCTATCTCTCGCACCAACAGAATGAAATAAGTGCGAGGATAAAGCAGTGCCGGTTCATGCATAATACTGAACAAGCTGAGGAGCGAGCATAGCACTAGCACTGGAGGTGTGATAACCTTATGTATTTGATTTCAATGGATATGATCCTGGGTGTCTGAACATAAGAATCTAATTTTTGGCCAAATGAGATCTGAATGGAGATTAGGTAGTATCTCAGACCTAGACAGGAGACTCGATATATAAACGGTGTTAAAAAGCGAATATTCCTGCACATCACTAATGTTTTTACAGTCAACCAAAGTAATCATCTTTTGTTATAGAGGAAAACAATGGAAAAATCACGTTATGCTTGGTCAGTAAACACACTAGAAAAAGGGGTTGTAAACCGATGGACCCAGAAAAGTGGACCAAACCTACACTACTGAACCTGATTCAATAAACTGTCTGCGTTTCAGTTCAGCTCTAGTTTTCTAAACATGAGCCACTTCTCGGCTTCTGTAGCCGATCCTCCGTGGTGGTTCGTGTCAAGTCAAATGCATTTGCATAAATTATTTAGCTTAAGGCGGCTCATTAGAATCAGGGACCATCTATAGGGCTATAGATATGACCTCGGAAAGGAAAGAGTTTCACAGCTTTTCATCATTTATTTACCCACTCTGTGCTAAACTGATGACGTGGTTCGTTAAAAGAAAAGTTGCCGATGAAAACAGAATGTTTGATGATTAAACCAAGGACTGCGTGTTTTCCCTTCCTGCTTAAAATTCAAAATGGACCCATCCAAACTGCACAGAGGCTGTGGCACTACTCAAAAAGTGGTAACATGAGGGACTGGGATTTGTTTATTTATTTATTTATTTACTTACTTACTTACTTACAAATCCTGTTGCCATGCTCTAATGGAGGAATTCTGTCCACTTACACAGGAATTCTGACCAATCCCAACCACTCCCATAGAAATCCGGACCAGTTCTGCAGAGAATTGAACAAATCCTGGGTTTTTGGAGCAAATTCGAACCAATCCTAACTGCTCCCACGGAAAGTTTGACCAATTACTTTTGTTTGACTCAAAATCTTCGACCATTCCTTTTCCCTCATGAAGGAATTCCGACCAACTCCTCCTCTGCTTTCTCCCAAAATTTGACCAGTCCCACCTGTAGCTATAAACATATAACTATTTGCTCCCACAGAACTTTTATTCTGGCCACTCCTCAAAAATTCTGACCAATCACATCTACCTTCTACTTGAAGGAATTCTGACCATCCGAAAACTTTGACCAATCCCGCCCCTGCCCAGCAAAACGTTTAATGAACTCATGCCCACTCCTGCAGTTATTATTGCTCGCACCTGCGATATTTTCTCACCAGCTCGGTTTGTACTATTTCTAGAAACGCATTAGTAATTTAAACCACCGCGACCCCGACTAGAATAAAGCAGCTATTGATGATAAATGAATGAAAGCAGTAAATTCATCACACGGCTCCGTGTGCCGCCATACATCCTTTCCCGTTAATGAACGTACCCTTTCAGCAAGAAAGTGTTCTATTCAGTGAATCCATATTTTTTTTTTTTTCTTTGTGCAGCACCCATATAAACACCTGTATCCAAGAATGGCATGACGGACTGACATTTTAGTTCCAATACAGTGTAGAATCCAATATTCGCTCTTCTCGGCATCAAGTTAAATGCCTCTTGACCTCCGAGACTGCATCACAGAGTGCTTTATTCACCTCTGGCATCCTTGGAGCTTTTGTTTGCATTGCCTTACAGCCAAATGCCATCTCAGATATCCACACGCTCTCTTTTTGTGTGTGTGTGTGTTTTTTTTTTTTTCTTTGCCTTCTTCAATGGTGGATTTACAGAAGGGCTCAGAGAATTTGAGCAATATCTTGGGCACAGTTGAGACCCTTGATGTGGAGAAAGGAAAAAAACTGAACTCCCTTCAGCGTGTCTTCCGTTCCAGTGTGTACTCATTATCATGCTTCTCCACACAAGGTGTCCGTCAGACAAAGATGCCTGCCTAACTAATTAAAGAGCTGTTTATCAAGATCAAGTAGAGCCACCACCACCCAGCCCACTCTTGCTCCGTTAACCTACAGTAATTGGATGATGTTTTCCTTAATGCAATCCTAGCACTCCGGTCACATTGATCCACTGCTTAATGGCGTGCGTTCACTCTCGGGCTTTTTAATGCAGCGATGGTTTTTGTCGAATCGCAGCGTGGCATTGTAATATTCGCAATATTCTGAAGAGCGAGAGACACATCTTTCGATGCTGAAAAGTGCAGGTCAGCAATCTCGCACGGCTTCGATTGAAAGAAATCGTTGTAGTGGCTAGTATCGGCGTTGCATTTTGTTAAGGAATTGGTGGGTACTTTCAGGCCCTCAAGTATCTGCAGCGTCTCAGGTCAGTTACACAGGCTTTCTGTCTGAAACATGGCCCCAGCGTTCTAAATAGGCGGGAAGAAAGAAGCAGAGCTGAAATGGAGGTTGCAGCGTCTGGAATTGAATGTAAATGGATTACCACAGAACAGGGACCAGCACCCGGCGAGGCGCAATATACAATTCAGGACACATCTAACTTGGAATGAAATGGCAGCCCTTGAACCCAGCTGAAGGTTGCAGCTCCAGATATCTTGAACAAATAATACACTGTCTGAAAACAAAAACGTGTAAACAATGAATTTGGAATGAGAGCACGAAATTGTGATGCAGTCCTTAAATTAGATGTTGTTCAAATACCAACCTGCAAAGCTATATTCTTCCAAAAAAAGAAAAGGTTTCCAAAAAAAACCAAAAAAAACAAAACATGCTGGAATATCTTGCGCAGTGGTTCTCTGGGAACTAGTGCACTGTAATGGAAAATGAGAGCCAAGAACTGTTGCGTTGGAACCTCTGTGAATTTTATATAAATTTTTTTTTTTTTTTTTTTTTTTTTTTTTTTTTTTTTTAGATACGTCTCGTTTTTACATGTTCAGATCAGATTTTTTTTTTTTTTTTTTTTTTTACAAATGATTCCGCAGATTTTTTCTGCAGGTGGCATAATTCATTAATTTTTTTACATTTAATATTACATGACTCATTTGCACATGACATTGTTTCATTTATTTACATTGTTTTATATGATTTTCTTTTAAATTACACTTGATTTGTTCACATGATTGATTTATCTCGTGTCCTTTGTTTTTTTTTTGCATATCGTTTTTACATGACTTGTTTATTTGCATGCGATTTTTCCCGTGCACATATCAATCCATAACACACTGAAATGCCTTTTCACATATTACTCACATAATCACATGAAATATATTCAGGGGTTTTTTTTTATGTTCAGAAGGAAAGCTGATTGAAAGCATAATGCTCTCACTCTGGTCCTGGCAACTCGGGTAACGGACCTGTGTGAAGCCATCTAGCAATCAGGTGCCACATTCATGTGTTTTCGCTAAAGAGGCTTTTTCCGATAAAGCAGAGGCTTGGGCTTTAAATAATCTAGTCTTTAAATCCAATCAGATGCTCACTGGCAGCAAATTAAAAGCCCTTTTTTAATCACTGTCGCCATGAAGAAATGTTAGATCTGCGACTTTGTTAAGCTTTAATAATTGGAACACAGCAATATCTTCATTATTAACTCCATTTTCAATACAGCTTGGAGCAGATTTTCGAATGTTTTAAGAAACACCATCTCCAGATCTTGATTCTGGAGTACAAGAAAGGAAGATGCAAGATGCATTTCATTGTGCAGGAGATTAAAGGGTACTGGGAAGACTAGCTCGAGCAATAGATAAAGCCCGAGACTGATAAATGGACCACCATTTTTTTTTTATTTCTTTCCCAAGGTCATCTATGTGATGTGTGGAGCTGTAGGTATCCCATCTTGGGTCCAAAGCCTGCTGTGCTGGCTCGGGTTCGGGCCACCTGCTCACTTGGGGAAGACTTCCTTGATTCCTGAGAACTTGTGCCAAGAGGGAGTTACTCTCACCACCATTCCAGCACATATCCGTCCAAAGTGTGCCAATCTGGAGCCTCTCAAGGACTCCGCGTACGGAAATAATGGAGCCTGAAATGTCCAAGGCCATTTGAGTCTGTAATGAAAAATTCGATGCCTGGACTGTGATCTCATGCCTGGGCACATATGTTGCATGAAATGGTCTGTTTAATCTTACCCTCCAACAGACCTCCCCCCCCCCCCCCCCCCCCCCCCCCCACCCCCACCCCCACCCCAACCTTACGGAGCAATCCATAAAGCCCTGGTTCCATCCAGTCAACCTACTGTATGTGTGGACGACCTGCTGTTGCTGCTCATTGCTTATTGCTGCTACTTGTCTTAAATAATGTTCCGTAGCTTAAGTAGGAAGTGTCACATGGTCCGGGTGTTATTGAATTCCCCGATTGTATCTTCATGGGTGATTAATATCAGAAATGACAGAACAATAAGCACACAGCCTCTCTAAACAAAAGGGTTTGATTTTGGTTTCTTTCACCGTCCGTGCTCGGTCTCGCAGGCGAGAAATAAAAGATTACCTTCAGACCAGACCATTATTTTTGGTGATGGCACTCATACATCACATGCAGAAGGTGCCTGTCGCTGCTCCACGAATGCCCTGGAATACAGAGCAGGACTTCTTTTTTCTCTCTCTCTCTCTCTCTCTCTCTCTCTCTCTCTCTCTCTCTCTCTCTCTCTCTCTCTTCTTTATCCTGAGCAGATGATGAGGTGCGTTCCACAACCGTATGAGGATCTGAGGGCATTCAGGAGTGCTACTTGATGCCAAAGTGATACTTGAGGTGGAAAGTTGGACGCTTATTTTACTACCAATATATTCCTGTTCTATTAAAATCCCGGGTTTATAAGACCACTCGACGTTGCAAGCTAGTCCTCAGTCTCTGCTAATCTGCACGCGGCTTCTCTGGATTCTCGGGACATTACCCATCATTTGGCTGCTTGCCACATTGACTTTAATTCCGTCGTTTTGCCAGAGAACTAAGAGTGCCGAAATTGCTCACTTCTAATGCTGAGGGAGAATACTCTTTTGCCTTTAAAGTATATCCTTAAGGGTTCTAAGAGCGAGAAAACGAATGCAGCAGGCAGCCATGTTCTTCTCCTCCGTTCCATCAAACAGCCGTCGACTGCTCGGCGACCCTTTGTAAAGAGTTCTTTACAGGTACAAATCCTGCTTACGTTTGGGTGTAAATGCATCAGGAGTTCTCCGTAACGGCTGCCAGCCGTGGATTCAAAGCCCAAGCCGACTGAATTATGGGTGAGCCGTTGGACCCTGCCATTAGCGTATAATCATGTTAAACATTTCTTTGACCAACTGACATAATGCGATTTGGAAACCTGACCTGCAGGTCCAAGCTATGAGATCGATAAAATTCTGATCAAGATGCTTGAAATGACTTTTGATGAGATCCACTGAGGTAATTACACACAGCCACCCACATACACACACGGTCCACTCAATGATTGTGCAATTCCATTTGGTTCTAATAGGAGACCTTCATCAGCTATTGATTTGGGAGTTGCAGAGGCACACACTGGCCGTATTGCACGCCATCTTGCTCCCTCCTTCTCTTTTCTCCCTCCATCCCTCCCTCTCTCTCTCCCTCGCTCGCTGACTTTCTCTCCCACTCGAATGGATCTCTTAAGCTCAGATCTCATCAGGCTCTCTTTCTGTGTTTGCCAAACATCTCCTGTCATTACCTTGAAGGTCACCGCGGAAGACGTTTCAGCTTAGCTCCTCTCTAAAACTTCATTCTGTATCGGTTGCTTCTCCAGTCTGATTGGTGTCACTAATAACATGCGCGGTTGCATGTTTTGCGTTTCACTCCGGGCCAAATCCTCCGAGGCAGAAACTTGCACTTGATTAGGTTCAAGATGAATTTTTTTTTTTTTTTTTTATCATAGCCTGAAGTAATAAGAGTATCCAGCTTCAAGCTGCTTTAAAATGGATTCCCTGAATACGCAGTGCTAGATCAGAGAATAAACCAAACTGACAGTGAGTGCTGACATAAGGCCAATCTCAGTATCGGATCAGATTTGAAATGTTCTGATTTAATACAGTGAATTTTTGAGATATCGATTCATATGACACAGATCATTTATGCTAACAGGAGCCAGAAATCGCCTTAAATCGAGTTGCCATTTTGTGATGTTTCGTATAACCAAAGGGAGTCGACTTGTTACCAGGAGGATCCCAATATCAGTCAATACTCTGAGCTTTGACATTAATATTATACCAAAAATTAAAAGCTACACATCCCTAAAATCTAATATCTGTCAGTAGCTAAGAAATGAAGCTGTTAGTCTTGAGCAATGCATTATATCACTTTATCACTTTCATATATGCAAAAGAAACTCCCCACTAAACTTTTGTTATATCATCTGTTCTTGCCGCTTTATACCATTCATCAATGGTGCTGTTGGGCTTGGTCCCAAAAAATTCGAAATAATCCACTGTTTACAGCAAGCAATCTGATATGAATGCTTAAAATGTAACCTTATATTGGCATCTTTTTTTTATTATTATTATTATTAATTTTTGAATAAAATAAATACTTTGGATTAACCGTGGTAGCCCATTGATGCTGTTTATACCCTGGTTAATTCTATGCGATAGATGTTTGGGCATCACGAGCACTTATCTTTGAAAAATGCCTATTTATAGTGTACTCGTAATGTAAATAAAAGTTTACTCAAACCCCATTCGTCATCTCGGCTCGTTTTGGAGCGACGTCAAAAAAACCCTGACATCGTCCAACCCGGATCCCGTTACCTTCAGAAACCTCCACGAGGACGTGCTGCTACAGCTGACAGGAGCCTGACGGCATTTACCTTGACTCCCGTGGGTTCACGCAGATGTACGACGTGTGGCACGTGGCAGAGTACAGTTGCTCGTACTTCACTCCGTCTTGACGCACGAGGGTTTATATGGAAAACGAGGAAGCGTGAAGTCTGGGATTACGGGTAATGAGTTTCATCAGGCAGGTTCATTAATAACCCGGACGTCTACGCACAATGAAACGCAAAAGTGGGTCTGTTGTGACTGATGAAATGATTCATATGGATTGCTTTTTTTGAATTTCAAGTAGAACTGATCACCAAGCAAATGGGGCAGTCATTTCATTAGATCCCAAAAGAACTCGACTCTGTAATTTATTTGCAAATGACCGGAGTTATACTTTTTTTTTTTTTTGATTTATGGATTCACAGTGCAGTAAAACTTGTAGAAATGTTCTTTCCTGAAACAGGTCCCTGTTGACCTAAAGGGCAAAGGAGCGAGTGATTAATTAAGGAAGTTAGATTAATAATAACAGGTAAAAAAAAAAAAAATAATGGACCTCGACGTCTTTGCTTAATCTGTACAAATGTACGCGTGTCTCTGAAGATGTCCCAGCAGACGGTGTGTCTTGCTAGCGCTTCAATGCTTGAACAGTCACTAATGCATCTCAGTAGCGCGTCCAGCGAAAGCAAGAAGTAATGAGAAGCAAAAGTAAAGAATCCTTCTGCACGCACATTCCGTACAAAATACGTTTTCTTTTCATGTAGCAGTTCTCCTTGCCTGGTCTTTGAATAGAAAGGTTTATAGAAAGGCCTCATCGGGCAATGCCGATTTATATGTAACTTTTACTAGATTTTCTTTTGCTGTAAAATGTCTTATATATTGCTTGACAGCCACCAAGCCTTGAAGAATAAGAACTACCACAGGCTTTCTTCACATGAGGTGAACCAGCCCAGTTATGCAATCTTTGAACCTCAGACATCAATGGATGTGATACTGTCAGGATTCAAGCTCAAATTCCTGAGCTAGGGCAAAGACATACTGTAGATGTTCACACCAATTGGGAGCCCAAAAACTACAGAAGGAATTATGAGAAAAATGTTAATTTGCTTGGATCAGGCACATCGCCAGACTCTATGCTATTGGCATCAGGGCCGGACTCTGGAGGAGACTGAGGAATTGAGCCCATTGACCTTCAGTCATTGGACAACAAGTTGGATGATCTCCAGAGCACTTTCAAACTGGACATGAGAGACTGTAACATTGTGTTTTACTGAGACATGGCAGACCCCCCTATCGCCAGATCAAGCAGTGACTCCATCAGATTTTTTTTTTTTTTCGGGTGCGCGTCTGTTTCTTGGTAAACACCAAGTGGTGCGAGACAAGCCGCGTTTCTTTTCTCTATCTCTCTTGCTTGCCTCATCTGGAATATCTGACAATCAAGTGTCATCCATTCTGCCTGCCTCCTCAGTTCAGCTCGGATTTCACCATGGAGGGCTAATTCCAGCATGCGGACATGTACAGCTTTGTATGAGTTACACTGTGTGCTTAGTGCGATTCTGAACAAACACTGGACGCAAACACTCGAAACAAACACTGGACTGCCTGTAGCTGAATGTCAGCAAAACCAAAGACCTGGTGGTGGACTTCAGCAGAGGACAGCAGCGGTCCTACACCCCCTCTACATCGAAGAGACTGCAGTGGAGATCGTGAGCAACTTTAAATATCAGGGTGATCACATCAAAATACTCAAATCGGCCTCTTTAACACCTGAGACAGTTGAGGAAGTTTGGGGTCTCTATAGTGATCCTGAGAACTTTTTACTCCAGTGCTATGGAAGGTGTCTTGACACAGAGCATCACCTCCTGGTTTGCTAGCAGCTGTGTCCAGGACATTAAAGGTCTACAGAGAGTGATCCAGGTGGAAGAATGCCACACAAGATCAGCTCTACCATCTCTATGGGACATTTACGTCAGGAGATGCAGGAGCAGAGCATTCCAGGACTCATCAGAGACTAATCTCACCCCAGTAACTGCCTGTTTCAAGTGCTTTAATCAGGCAAACGTTACAAAGGTATCATGGCCAAAATGATGAGACTCTGGAGGAGCTTCTGTCCTCTGGCCATAAGACTTCTTAACCAGGACCAAGTAATGTTTTTTATTTTTTTTTTTTAAATATAGTTTTTGCTATATATTTCTGTTACCTTAGCTTTAGCCCTTTCCTGTGTCTCTTAATTTTATTGCATTGGATTGTTAACCTTTATTGTCTCAGGACAGAATCAGGGTACATATCATTACATGTTGTACTTGTCTAACTGTGACAAATAAAGAACCTTGAGCTTGATGTGTAAAACCAGGCTTGCCCTGGACTATTATCTATAAAACTGACCTGGATAGCATTGGTTGATGGATTGATGTTCTGTATTGGCGCTTCATCCCACTTGGGATACCAGGAATGTCATTCCAAGAAATGCTATTGTCCTTCACCTGTCATATCTCTGCATCAATTAGAGGCACTGTGGGACTGATGGGTATCACATTGGCTCATGTAGGAAATTTAATCAGTGGCCCCTGAAAAATGACAACGCTTCCATCCAGTCAATCGCATTCATCCAATTCTCCGGTGGTCCCCTTGGATCCTAATTGAATTGGCATGTTGAGCGTTTGCAGCACGAGATACATGCAACAAACCGCATGCTGAATGTCAGTCTTAATGCATTATTCTGTGGATGTGTGCTTCTGAAATGCTCCCTGGCCCATTCTTACCTGACGTGATTGGTTGGCTTGCCTCGATCAGCAATTATGCGCCTTGCCTGGTGGCATGTGGCTAAACCAAATTAATGGCCCCTGTGGAAGAGGTGTCTTTCACAGTGCCTGACGATGGAGCAATGTTGCCCAATCCATCAAGCCATGTCCTTGTGTTAACTAGAAGAGTCTTTCAAAGATGACGGTTCATTCTTAAAAAAAAACAAAAAAAACCCCCAGATATTTAACGGCGCCTCGTTCACTTGTTCACATAGGACAGAACGAGGTGCGAGAGAGGAGACGGTTGTGAAATAAAAAAAAAGCTCTGCTCCTGCTGCATTCCTGCTTTATCCCCTTGTACGCATTTCGCCTCAAAGACATTTCTATGTAAATCCGAACTCTTTCCTGATGGACGAAGGGATCTCATTTGATAAAAAAAAATGAAAATGGCTTAATTTAAAAGGATTTTGTCCGTTTTCTCATCACGCTCTTGAACCACCGCTAACTGAACCCTGGCTTATTTTTCCACTGTTGGGCATATCGGGTAATTGTCAGTGTGGGGATATCCCTCGGCCACAATAAGATGGCGTCCACAGGAGAAAATGTTAAGGCCAGGAAGAGGTAAGAGTTCGTGCATGGAAATCCCACACACTCAGTGATGGACAGAAATGTCGGATTACAGGCGGTTGGGTTTGGTTTGGTTTGTCGTTTATTATTCAGCAGTGCTAAATAAAGGGCTTCTTCAAGAATTGTGCTTTGGGGTTTGTTCTGTTTATATATACTGACAAAAATCGCAGGGAAATCATGTTAGCAGGAGAAAGCCAATGCAGCTGTGTGTCTCATCACCGAGCCTTTACTTACAATTTAATTACAGGTGCTTCTCAGAATCAGAATCGGCTTAATTGGCCAAGTATATGTACACATTCAAGGAACTGGACTCCGGTTTCCATTGTTTTCTATGCACATAAGACAGGGATAGACATACAGCAAACAAGACAACAAACACACAAAGAAGCACAACAAAAACAAGAGGGCTATAGTGCAGTAGAGTGGAGTGCAAAGATGCTAGTATAAATATGTAGTACGGAGTACTACATATTTAAATACGGAGTGCAATGGAGCTGGAATAAATATGGGATGGATAATTGGTTACTCTATACAGTATATAAGGACTTGAGAAAATGTACATATGTATAAAATAAAATACAATGTATACACCATATATACAGCATGCTTAGGTTCCGTTGTAGATGCAGTGGATGTTTGGTGTTTAGTATTATTAGTTTTAAGTGTTTAGATTTATTGTACAATTTCTGTCTCCGACACTGTGCGAGTGATTGAGCGTTCATCAGAGGGATGGCGTGAGGAAATAAACTGTGAACATGTCTGGCCGTTTTTGCGTCCGGTGCTCAGAGGGGAGGAGTTGGAACAGGTTGTGTCCAGGGTGTGAGGGTTCTGCGGTGCTGCTGCCTGCCCTTTTCCTGACTCTGGATATGTATAAAGTCCTGAATGGAGGGCAGGTCGGCACCAATGACCCCCCCCCCCCTTCCCGCTGTCCTGACGGTCTGTCGTAGTCTGTTCTTGTCCTGTTTGGTGGCCGAACTAAACCAGACTGTGATGGAGACTTTTTCGTCTTCTGTCACGACCATGTTTATGAAAAATGCAGCAAAATTCACATTCCGTGTGAAATTGGCTCTCCTTCGAACCCGTTCTCAAATCTGTTGCTGTATATTCTTATTGAATGAACTTATTTTAGTAGCTTATCCTAGCTCGTCTCTGAAACAGAAAATCCGACTCCGCGTGTCAAACGAGCTCGCCTTAGAACCGGGTAGTGATTCTTGTGCTGCGGTTTGTGTAGTGCGTCTGCATCTTTGGTACCGTGTTTTGAAATAGCTCGACATGGAAACAG
This sequence comes from Synodontis membranacea, assembly GCA_025674565.1. Classification (NCBI taxonomy): domain Eukaryota; kingdom Metazoa; phylum Chordata; class Actinopteri; order Siluriformes; family Mochokidae; genus Synodontis; species Synodontis membranacea. The sequence continues at coordinate 3,192,728 of JAOVYU010000036.1, read as the reverse complement.
TTAGCAGAGCTGAATCCGTGTGTCGAATCAGCTAATCAGCAAACAGCAACCCTGACCGTGCATGTCCAGTTAGCTTATCTCGGAAACGGTTAGCAAAGCCGTACGCCAGACGATCTTGTCTTAGAAACAGGCAGCAAATCCTGAGCTGCATGTTGAGAGAGCCTGACTAAGAAACAGCAAATCTAGTGCTGTATGTCGAGTAAGCCTATGTTAGACATAAGTAGCTAGTATCTCTTTAAGTAACAGTTAGCAAATCTGGAGATGTGTGCCAGGTTAGTGCATGAGATCTTCTGTTTTTGTGTTTAAATTTGGATAAGCTTGTCTCTGAACCAGCAAATCTAATGTATTTTGAGTCTGAAACAACAAATTTGGTGCTTTTATGACACTTTTTAATGTATTTTATTTTGATAAAATAAGAACGAGCCAACATGGTTGTGCACTTTAAAGAGAACATTACACAGCTGCTACTCTTACTGCCCCCAGATGATCCATTCCAGGAAATCAGGACATGTTTATTTAGTCTCAGCCTTGATGGAATAATAAAATGTTTATATTTGGTGGGTATTATTACAGTCATTAAATGAGTTTCTGTAATGCAGATGTTTCAGAGGAATGTGTCTCAACTGACAGCCGAGCCTGACGAGCATGTGTGGGTTTGCGACGTGCGATATCGTGATGCATGTTGCATCAAAACTCCGACTGTTGTATAATTCCAGCTCTGTTTTTCCGCATCTGTCTGCCTGTCTATCTTGTCTGTCTGTCTGTCTGTCTATCTTGTCTGTCTGTCTGTATGATTTCCATGCCCTCCTCACGATCCTGCTAGCAAATAAATTTGCAGCGCATCCCGGAAGGGACTGGCATATTTTATTTTCCATACCCAGTCGTGTTATCTGCTTTGACACAATAACAAGGACATTTAATTCACGGTGCTTTAAAGCCTAAAGCCAGAGCTCCAGTTGTTCTTACACAGCCATCACAAATTACGTGGAAATGAAGTGACGGGGGGGGGGGGGATCTCATTTAGATTCAGGATATAAACTACGTTTGTGTTTGCGTAATTGCTTATAAGACATGACATACATAACCGTATGTCTAAGCGTTATTAGATTGTTGGCGATCATGTACAATATTTGCATCTTGATATAGTGAGCTTGTTACTTTAAATAAATTTTCAGTTATAACCTTGGTGGTGCCAGTCGTAAATTTCTTTCTTTTTTTTTTTTTTTTTAATATGATCATCTCCAAAGCCAGCGTCTTGTATCCTCAACCTCTTACTGACTCAGCGTGTGCTGCTGCCACAGCTAAAAGGCTGAGAGCTGTTGAAATGCTGCGCTAAGGTCTAGCCCGCCATTCAATTCTCCACAGACCGAAAGCTATAAACTCATTGGTTTACTATCGATCTGTTTATCTTCTTAGTACTTAGCCTCCTAGCATCATCAGGCAGGCGGGACCCATGAGTACACACAGCCTCGGCACAGCAATTGCAACCGCAAACACGCTGAATTGAGTGTATTTACACATTGCACAGCTGTATATGAAGCGAATCCGATCCAAACTTTCATGGAAAGTAGTGGATAGGAGTGGGGGTGGGGGAGGAGTTAGACGGAGTCTTCTGTTCAACTTGGTGGGAAAAAAATGAACGTTTGTTCGTTCAGGGGTTTATAAAGACTCATTAGGAGAATCAAACAAATGAATCATGCTTTAATTGCCGCCTGAGTATTTTGAGAATGGTCACAATTAATGCATCCCGAGCAGGCAAGGTATTTCCGCATATCCCAGCTTGTTAGGAAGTTGGGGTCAGAGTGCAGGGTCAGCCACGATACAGCGCCCCTGGGGCAGAAAGGGTTAAAGGCTTGCTCAAGGACCCAACAGTGGCTCAAACCCCCCGGGCCTTCTGAGTAAGAACCCCAGAGCCTTAACCACATGAACCTGAGCCTGAAAGCCAAACCAAAGCACTGAAACTGGAGACTCCTTCCATAAACACTAACTAAACGTATCTTCACTGATTACACACTTTTTAAATTATTATTATTTTATTATTTCCTGTAAGCTCTTACTGTAGAAAAAATTTATGTATCAGAGGACGTGTATTAATACACTGCTGGAACTACTGACAGAGCTGGTGTTATAGACAATTAATCAACACCTTCTGGCCAATCAGAATCAAGCATTCAACAGCGCTGTGGTAGAACGTTAATTAATGCAGTAAAAAAAGAGTTAGTTAAAAAAAAAACTTAATCTAAAGCAGTACCAAAGAACTTGAGTTTTCCGCAGGGTTTTATGCAAATAGTTTAATAAATGTTCTACAATTTTTATTAACCACACTTAAAAATCCCAGTTGTATGCGACCGGTTTACATACTTTAGAAAACTCATAAACAACAGTCAGAGTCGAAAAATCAACTTTGCTCATCAATTTCCCGGTTTATTTTCCATTTTTGCCGTGGCCTAGGTGATTACATCAAGACCAACCTTCATATCGCTAGGATTAACCTCTGATCCCCGAAGTCACTTCCTCATCACTGCCACGTAGCCTACCTAGAATTCATCATCGCCCCGATGGCTGTCCTTTGACCCAGCGCTCGGCTGAAACGATCATTAATATTCACACTCAGCCAACGGAAAGCGAGCTGTGGTGTTACTAATGGCAACGTAGGTGAACCCCCACCATCGCTGTTCTCCAGCTGCACACTCCACTGCCCGGCGATCTCTCTCTCTCTCTCTCACTCTCTCTCTCTCTCTCACTATAACTGCCATGGAAATCATGTACGCGTCAAGTGCACTGGTTATAAAAATGCATATTCACTTTCTCACTTTAAATCAGAAAAAGATAAATACTGTAACATGCACATTTGTGCACATAAACATCAGGGTTAACGCAGCAAGCACATCAGATCCATATGCAAATCATGACCGCGTAAAAATTGTCTAACTCGTGAGCCCAGTAATTAGATTTAACATTTTAATTGTCTAAATTGAGTTTGCGTTTTTTTTTAATTTATGAAATGAAACATGTAAACAAAGACGATGCATAAAAACGGATTAACCCTCATGATCTGCCTTTTATGTGTCAGTAATATACATAGCAACATATTGGCTTTGGTCAAATATTGAAAAGCAATTTGTCATTCAGAATAATGTGAGGAGATTACAAAATCAGCTCCTTAGCAGTGTGGCGTAAATAAAATCCTCGACGGGACTGAGAGACGCTCGAGTGGACATGGTCAGTGTTAATTTACATAAATCTAAAAAAAAAAATAATAATAATAATAATATAAGAACAATATGCTTCACCGAAGAAGGAGAGTTTTGTGTACTGTGGCAAACACATCCGAGTCTCACAGAGGCACCAGCATTAATAATTCATGAAAGAACGTGTTATTAAAAGCAGCCATGGCAATCTGTGTCTTATTGATTTTCCCACCGAACACATTTACAGTGCTAATAAGGATTAGTACTGGAGAACCGTGTTCCTCCCTCCTTTTTATTTCTGAAGGTCTTTACTGTACACGTGCCACCGCTTGTTACGTTTTGTTTTGTTTTTTTTTTTAATCCAACTATATATATTTTTTTTGTACGACTGTCCTGTAAATGATCACTTTCACAGCAAAGATGAAAGCTGAACGATGAATGTGTGAAAAAGTGACGTTTATTATTTTCACACGTGAGAAGAAGGCTTTCAACCAGTCAGGATGCAGGTTTTGGAAACGTCATCACATTGCTGCAACAAAGGCACCAAAAATTATAAATATGATGAATTAAAAGAATGTCTGGGGGGGGGGGGGATGTACCCAGATTTTTCCTTTTATGGCAAAAGTATAAGCACCAGCTCTTCATCAACTACATAGTCATGTTATTTTTGTGGAATGCTCGTATAACGGCCTCGCGTCCAGTGTGAATATACAACAGTTATTTCACACTGTCACATAACATGACAACTTTTTTCACTTACAGTTGCATTTAATCCTGTTATTACATATTCATAGTGTTATAGTCAAGACCACCTTATCCAAGACCTGACCAAGACCAGAGGGGGTCGAGACCGAGACATGACCAAGACTCTGAGGGGCAGAGACCGAGTCGAGACCGAGACCAGGGCTGGCCGAGACGAGACCTCCAAAAAGGTCTCGAGACTGATCGCGAGTACAAAAACCCTAGTGTGAAGGGGGCGGGGCGGGTAACCACGGGCGGCACTAACATCATTGGTTGCACTTGAAGTAAGAAGTTATCCAATCCGACATTAAACAGCTCATTAACAATAATATTCTCTGAGCCGTGGTCTCAGCTGGTCTCGAAATAAAATTCCGAGTCCATGAAAAGACCGAGTACAAATGCAGCAGAGTCTGAGACGAGACCAAGACCTTCAAAAACCGGTCTCAAGTACTGCAACACTACGTATTCAAGTTAAAACCAATAAAGCAGATTATCATGTTACCGAGAAACCAGAAAATGACTAAGACACACTGGAGACTCCTTCAATAAATGTTAAATATTAAAATCTTCAACGATGTTCTTCATATTTTTAAAACATGTTTCTGACATTTATTTGGAACATCCAGCATGCAGTTTCCTGTGCATGTTGTTACTACAGTAATGTATTAGGAGTGCATAGATATAGACTGTCTGGTCAGAGCTGCCCTTCTAGAAAAGGGAATTCAACACTGCACTGTGACTTTTCTTGAGAAAACTTTCACTTAGTGAAAAATTGCTACACTTTGTGAAAAGTGTAGAATCGTTGCGGTTCGCTGTACGAAGAAATAAACCTAGTTCAAAAGAACTTCCTTGGTAGAAATTGGCCAAGTTTTGTCTAAGATTGGTTGAAGTTTGAAGAAATAAGAATAATTTTTGAGATTGTGTCCTGGTTTTGGCTCCTGAATTATAAAAAAAAAAGAAAGAAAGAAAGAAAGAAAGAAGAATGAAAACCAAGCAACAAGCTTCTAGTTTGAGGTTATTTTCTGCAAATTCATGGTTTCTGCTGTGTTAGTGTTGAACATTAACCCTGCAAATGGCTTTAAACATTAATTTTTGGTCACTGATTTATCCTTATAAAAGTGTGTTTGTACTCTACCATCACTTGTTTCCCAAGCTGTCAAGCTGTTGCACTTTATGGCACACTCAAGGCAAGTGTTTGTCCCTAAACTGAAACTGTGCAGATGTTCAGATGTTCAGATATTCAGATGTCCATGCAGCTTTGTATAGCGTTTAAGAACAGCGTCTTCTCTCCTAGAGTCAAGTCTGCAATTTTAACAATAGCGCCCTGGGATTCATTTTTAAAAATGATTGAACAATTCCCGATCATAGAATATCTATGTAATTAGCAACACTTCCAGAACAACGACGAATATTCGTTTGAGCGTGTGAATGCTGTTTATTGTCCATGTGACAGCTGTCACGGCGGGAAGTCACGGCAACGTCCACAGACGCCGCAGCTTATAATTCATGCATTCCGGTCAGGGTGGCTGATTGGGAACTTGGAAACGTTTTAACCCGAAGCCGATCTTCCCAGCATCCTCGGGCCGTGTGTAGATAGCGACGGGTGGCTGGACAATAGATCCGACAGATTGGGCTTTATGAGCCGCATGTGAAGGGGCGGAGTCGGACAGAAACAGTTGGCAAACGGGGCTCTTTATAGGTCATTAGTCAGCGCTACAACCCGGCAAGCTCAGAGGGAGCCCCTTTGAAAACAACCACAGGAAATTAAGCTGGGTGACGAAGGGTGAGGTCGAGCTGCCTCTTGACCTGCTTGACCTTGGGGTGTTTAGCGAGTGTGTGAATAGAGACTGGTTCTCCAGGGAACCCGGATAGTCTTTCAGTGGTAAGCGGGTTTTTGAAAGTTTTTTGTTGTTTTTTTTTTGGTTCAAAGTGTACATGTATCCTGTTACCCTTCTTTGGAACCTGATACAAATCCAGCGTAATTTAAAAAAAAAAAAAAAAAAAACCATAGAAAAAACAGACCTCGTAATAGAACTCAGAGAGGCTTGGATTAGGGTCTGTGTCAATGTCGAGCTATAAATATTGATACGGAAGCAGAGAAAAATCCTTTTCTTTCTCTTGGGATTCCGAAAATAAAATCAGAAAAGTCACGTGCATGGGCGTTCTCGAAGTCCCTGAAGTGCAATCACTTTGATCGAGATACGACAACGTGCGATTGTTCGAACCAGAACGTACCTGTCTCAAAAAGTGACGAGATTTCTAAAAGACAAGCCAAGAAAATGCATCCAGCAGTACATCGGAATTTACACTGACTAATTGCATCCAAGATAACAGGGATTGGTTTGCGTCAAATGCTAGCGTTGATGTTGGCGTTCTGTGTTTGCCGGGATCTCTGTAGACGTTTCTGTCGTCCTCCTGCCTCCTCTATTCCTAGAGAGTACTTGTTGTGTTTTGAGGCTTCATAATGCTTTCATCATTAAAGACTTACGCAGCCCTCCCACTGAGTGTTAGTTAGAGAGTATACTGTAGGTCGTCTGTGCATTCATTATTCATACACTCGAGATGTACCAGTCACACTTGCAGCTACAAAGCAGAAAGCACAAAGCTTGACAGGCAGTGCTCGGTTCAGCGATCATCACGTCTGATGAGCATGGGAATCCTCGAAATATAGAATTAAGTGTGTAATCAGATGGCAATATTTTAGCAGGCCTCATCAACACAAGCTCTAAATGGTGAAATTAAATTTTCATGAAATGAGTGATGCTCTATGCAGCTGAAAGCGGCTCATAATAAAGGATTCTAAGAATTCTAATAGATGAGATCTTGCTGCACATCCATATAAAAGCTCCAACTACTGAATTAACTCTCCAGCTCTTATACCTTAAAATAAAAAGTGACTCATAATCCCTTTTACATTGGTGATTTACTGTACATCGGTAGCTGGATTTCTGAAACAATTTCTGTTAAAAGTGCCACATTTTTCAAACGAGGGGATCATTTATTCAAAATCAGCTTGGGAGCTTGTGCTACACTTTCTGTTGTTGATTGGCCGACATCATACTAATCATCAGGGATGGAGGGCATCCTCCCAACTAAGACCAGTTACAAACCGATTTTGTACTTGTACAAACGGAGTTTTTACTTACGAATTTGCGAAAATTTGAAATTTCATTTTTACGAAATGAAACCAAGTTGAAATAAAATTGAGGGGTTTTTTTTCCACCTTTTTTTCGAAAATGTATGAGGTATTAAAGCCGCACCCATCCGAATGTCCATCATGTCGCCATATTGGTAGCCGTTTGTTATGGAACTGGGTAAAGACGCAAATTCCCCGTCGTGTCTTTTGAACCAGAAGATGAAATCTAAAGCCCCAGATTGGACCCTGCCATAACCCCTGGCTGATTGAGGATCAGTCCCAGGACCTTCATGATGTTCGTTCATCTTCCTTTTCGTCCTCCATTGTGCAGTCAGAAAGTTCAGTGCAGGTCAGTGACTACTCGGCTGAGCCTGTAGCATGAGGAGAGTGCAGAAATTGAAAAAAAAAGAAGGGTAAAAAAAAAAAAAAGAAAGAAAGAAAAACGTGGCATGGTAGCATGGCCCAGAGGTTGTTGGGAGCAGATGGAAGGCCGGAAAATAGCAGGAGCTATAACACTAGCCAAAGGCTCCCGTCCTCTAATGTGTCATTCAAGAGAAAAATCTCTTGTGTAACACTAGATGGAGAAAAGGAGCGGTCAGTGCATTTGCTATAGGCTTGTGCCAAGGAAAAAGAACATGGCAAAATTAGTAAGGAGTAAATAAGTGTGGGGAAAAAATATATATATTTTTTGTTATTAATATAATATTTTTGTTTGTTGCTAAGAAGATTAATCAAGGGCTGTTTTAGAGAATTGCGTGACCCTAGACCATGCTGCCGTTTGCCTGAGCGTGATAAGCAGGTCAGCGTGAAGCAGCATGCAGCTGTTTTCCAAAAAAGGGCTCACGCTAATGACTGCAAATGGTCACTGATTATGACCGTTGCTTCATTCAGTCATTTTCTTTTTATTTCATAAATGCAGAAAAATAAGAAATGGTAACCTACCGCTACCACTCATTCGCTCGCAAGCTAATGTTAGCGTTTTCTGCAGCTTCAGGTGACAAACTGCTAGCTAACGGCATCAGCCCCCATCTTTGTCATTTATTTTTCATTAGATTTTTTATTTTTTTTTTTTCTTTACCCCTTGCTGCAATTTTACAGGCTTCACTTACAAATTGGCAAGGAGGATAAACGTCCGAATGTAATTAAACAGTTTAGTACATTTCGCCGGCTAATATGATGAAATGCTTTATGACGGCCATCCGAGTTTCTGAGTATACCGTTAATGACACGTCCTGGACAAAACAGCGCAAGAACAAAACGGAATTGGTCTCAAACCTCTTTTATTTATTTATTTATTTTTTAATCAATTTAGTCAGGTAATAAGGAAAAGATGGCAACGATGGTCTAGCAGTTTGACAAGCTCTGGAATCATAGCCTAATTAATATCGTCCTCTCTCCTGCTTCACCCAGCTCATGATAAGTATGTGAAGGAATCAGCGAAAAGAAAGTTAACATGTTAAAGATTCAAACTGTTCATTATAAGTGCCAGTCTGGAGCCTGTATAGCTTGGACGGCATTGGCCTTGGAGTTTCAGCGTAAGCAAACTTCAGACACCGAACACATCCTGGCCACTATGTACATTTGTTGATTTGTTTTATTTTTGGCGCAGTATTGCTCTGATATCTTTTTTTTATTTATTTATTTATTTATTTTTTATGGTTGCTGTTTTATGACTTCCTCAAGTCCAATCATCACTTCTTCATATCCAGAGTACACAAGGTGTGATACGGTTCTGCCTGTCAGATTCCATATAATTCAGTTATATTATTAAAGCCGAGACACAATAAAGGCTGTGTGGAGATCTCTCTGGACACGGCCAGACTGCACTCTGCGTGCCCGCAGACATAAAAACACTTTCATTTCGGGCAACTCGTTCCACCACAATATAGCTGGATTTATGAAAGTCTTCTCTGTGGGGTCACGCTGCTGAAACTGGAACATTCTGTACGACTGTCCTTGGGTATGGTTTGCTTTTGATTTTTTAATCCTCTTCCCTCCAGCTTGGTCCATCTTTCCTTCTACTCACGCAAGACCTTCTTATTGATCAGTCGCGACTTTTCAGTGCACATACATTAGTAGCGAGAGCAGCGCGCTCGAGGCAAGATCGACCGGGGCTAAATAGCGAATCAGGGTCTTGGCGTTGGATGTTCAGCATAGTGATATTAGGTTGGGTCGATCCCTTGATGCCTTTCTGTCAAACGTATATCTCATAATCAATCTTGTTCGATAGAATTGATCGACAGCCAGGATTTTCGGAGACTTTGGAGCAGAGTGTGCGCGATTATCTGGGATTTTCGGAAGATTAAGTCCAAAGGAATAGCGTGTATTCCTGAGTGAAATATTTGAGAATACATGTGACTGGTATTTCAGTGGCTTTGGTCGCCTGAGCTGATATGTTGAATGACCTGGAGCACCTTCACCAGCTAATTGACTAAGTTCATCCATCTACCGTTTCACTCGCTCATCATCCATCTATCCATCCATCCATCAGATGATATTCCGTGATGTCGAGCCAATAAAGTCAGAGGGATGGGTCGAAGCAGAGGTAGAAAGATTAAGAGAGAAGTAAGAGATTGCTCAATAAGACTGTGGTGGGAATACGTAATTAAAGGAACTAATGATGGTCATAAGCACTGCAGTGTCTAATCATTCCACAAGGAGGTGTCAGGTGAGTGTGTGTGTGTGTGTATGTGTGTGAGGAGGCCTGGCGGGGAAATTTCCTTTATTGCTATTATGTGGGGATACTTGGCCTCATTATTCTTTGGCCATTCGATGTGTGTCGGCGCAATGGAAATTAAAGTCACGCTGGCACGGACATCACTATTTCTGAAAATCCAGTAGGGAAAAAAATCTCAATAATGCCTTCACTTCAGTGATCACCCAGTCACGTGATCACAAAACAAAAGACGAACACCCATGTTTGTTCATTCGTTCTTCTTGAATCACTTGGTGCAAGCTGGGAATGCACACCTAGTGTAGGGGCAATTTAGCATCGAGTCCAGCTGCTGGCATGTTTTGGAAGGTGTGAGGAAACCAGAGAACCCAGAGGAAACCCAAACAGATCCAGGGAGAAGGTGTGAAACTCCCAGGATTGAACTGGGAACTCTGGAGCTATGGAACACTTACTCCTACATTAATAAATGAAAACATATATTTTTCTGTTAGCTCTTATATAGAACATCAAATCTAGAACCCATAAGGGTTTGTTTTTAGCCCCTTAAATGTTCTATGTAGGATGCTGGATCAGAAGAGTTTCATATAAAAAGAAGGTTCCAATCTCGAAACTTTTTGTGGACCAAAGTACAGTACTTTTTTTCTTAGTCATGCAGAAACCTGACACGAGAGCATTACCTAGTTGACTGTTAATAAATCCGGGGGTGGGGAGTGGGGTGCTTTTATAGGAAAATAATCAGCAGCAGACCTGACATAAAGCAGAGCTTCTGCTACAACCCTGAAGTTCATTATTTTCCAACAGCAGCATAGTCTTGTCCATGTTGTAATTATCAATTGGCTAAAAAATTAATTTTTAAACATATTATTTATATATTAAAGAACTTTTTTTTTAATCCATGTATAGTTGCGTTTGATGTTTCTTTTCTTTCCTCTTCTTAAGATCTGCATGCCTCTTGTAGTGCTGCTAACTGTGTCTCTGAGAAAGAGTCATATTTGCATATTGTAACCTGAGGCTACAGTGCTTTTGTCTCTGAATCATTTTCGATGGATTTTCTGCCTTTTGATGTGCCGAAGTGAAGGAAAGGGTTGGGGTTAGAAATCTCTCGGATTGCGCAGGACACAGCAGGATTATTGTGAACTACGATCCCCGACATGTTCACAGACGCACTTTTGGCATGAGGGGAAAAAAAAAAAAAAAGCCACGTGAACTGCGCCACTTGTTCCTCGTTGCTGGAAGATTCGTTATTTTTAATTACTTAACACACATTCGTGACCTAAGCGTGTTAAACGGATCACGGCGTGCGCCACCAGATGATTGTGCGTGTTAATTAAATGAACATCATCAAGTAATGAAGTGCAATTATGATGACTCAACACTCTGATGAGCTCTCAACACTCTGATCTCTTCTCTGTGCTCGAAAAAAAATAAGGAAGGTCTTCAGAGAGAAATTGAGAGAGAGAGAGAGAGAGAGAGAGAGAGAGAGAGAGAGGTGAAGTGCTAAAAGTTTTATTGATTTTAATCTGTGCAAACACATTACAAGTTGATGACTAAAGCGCAACCAAGATTGAGACCTCTTTTCTGTCTTTCTTTTTCATTAGTTCATCATTTCTTGACTTCTTTAATTTCTCCATTCTTTGTAACTTTCTTTCTTTCTTTCTTTCTTTCTCTATCTATCTATCTATCTATCTATCTATCTATCTATCTATCTATCTATCTA
>JAOVYU010000036.1:3146988-3176382 GCA_025674565.1 Synodontis membranacea | reverse complement strand
CTTCTCTGGATGTCTCCCATCCAAGTACTAACCAGGCCCACCCCTGCTTAGCTTCCGAGAACAGGCGAGATCGGGCAGCATGGCTGTATCAGGGTAACTATAAGGTAAATTAAAACCTGCTTTTCATAATGTATTCGCTTGTCCCGAGTCATCTTTTGTACAATGCCGCAAGCCCCTTTGGACCTGCATGATGCACAAAGTGCTGCTTTATGTAGTATGAATGAGCTTTCAAATCGCAATCATGGTGCACGGCACAGTGGTTTTCTTTAAAGAGGTGTGTGTTCGCTAAGTACCAGAATGTCTTATTCAAGCACATAACTGCCTTTATAGCCGAGTTCATCAGCTCACGTCAATGCCGAAGTTTGATTTTCTCCTTCCGCTTGTTCTGTTCTCATCATCTTGCTGTCCTTCTAGTTTTAGTGCTGCAGGATGGATGGATGTGACACAGACGCACCATGTCAGCAATACAATGCTATGCAGTGCTATTAGCTATCCGTTTACTGACTAACTGACTAAGCTCAAAACCACTGTACTGTATATGGATTGACGAGGTTTTTTTTCCCCTTTGGCTGATTCTTGATTTTTTTTTCTTTCTTGTGCCTATACAGTAAGTACGTGCGTATCACTTTCTGTTCAAAGCGCCATATGAAGTGTTGGTTTATGGTGGAACCAGCTGGTGTCTCCGGGCCAGATGGGAATGTCCCTGACCTGAACTCCATCTGTCTCTTGGGAGCCTTCAGTGATCTGATCCCACTCAGGAGGCGCACTGTGCAGGGGCAAAAGTCCCTAAATACAGTCTTACAGTCTTAAACCACCAACTACCGCAAGCTTCTTTCTAAAACGTGATAATAATCAATGACCCTCTGACTTGATCTTTTTTAATTTTTAGTTGAAGTTATTTTTAAAGTATCTAGTATGTCTTGAACAACTCCTCCAGCTCTCCCTATAGGTTTCCCCTGTCTTCCCTGGTTTCCTCCCACCTCCCCAAAAATATGCCTATGGCTATGCTTAAGGGTGGAGTGCTGACCCAGGCCTCCACACAAATACTGCAATATAAATGCATTTTCGCGGGAAACAAAGCATATGTTGTTGCTGCTGGGATTTCATTCTGCTCAGACTGAGGATGTGCTGCCGAATATATTTCAGAAGATCCATTCCTGGATTGTACGTTAGGGAGTTCTTCCCACGTCACTGTTATTGGGGTAAACTCAGTGGTGTTGATGCGGGCCTGCGTGTCCATTTAAGGCCTGGTCTAAATGAGTAAACCTGTCGAGCATAATCAGGCCCATGCCACACTGTATCCGTGGTAACGTTTTAAATGCTGCCGTTCGTGCCAGGGATCATGTGGCCGCCTGCCAAGGCAATGTTCAATCTTTTCCACTAGGTTTCATTCACTGAAAAGAATGAACAAAATGAAGCAGCACAACCAAGCCTGTGCCAGGTTTCAGCCGCAAGACCTGCTTCCAGTGCCCGACTCCTCTCCAAACAAATAAGGAAATATATATAAAATAAATGCTGATGTTCATCATCACGTACAGTAGATGTCATTCAGATAGTAACATACACTCAGTTACTTTTAGGTAACTGGAAAATGTTGACTTTTCCTGCCCTTTTTTTTTTTTTTTTTTTTTTTGCCCATATTTTTTCTGCATTTCTAACTTAATCTCTGAAAATGAACCCAACCCAAAACTTTTCAAGACGAGATGAGCATTAACGAAATAACAAGACATATGGTAATGGTTTTGGCCTTGCTTGAAAGAAACCTGTTACTATTGGGCGAGATGAATTTGAAGAGCAGACTGGTAGAATCTGTCTCTCTTTTCAGTCTTCTTTCCAGGGTTCAGCAGGGAGTTTGGGTATCACCAGGCCTTAAATGACTGACTGTGAACTCAATCAGTTTAGATTGCTGATCCATACAAAGTTGGACAATAGCACGGCCAGACGGCGTGTTTGCCAGTCAGTGAATGTTCCCTGTTCCCTACAGAGCCACCAACCTTCTGTTCTGTCTATATAGCAGCAAAGTACAATAAAAAAAAAGGACTAATCCTCGCCACAGGCCATTGGTTAAAACCCTCACCGATGCCACCACTCAGAGCTCCGGTCTGGAAATCGCCCAATCCCAGCTTGAGGCTTGGGCCTGTCCCAGCCGTGTCACAGGACGGTAATCAGAATGGCTAATTGTGTAAGGAAGACTAATGAAAAACTCTGCTGGACAAATATGAACAGGCTCAGAGGCATAACGCTTTGGCAGTGCATTGACAAGGAACTATCTTAGCTTCAACATGCCCAATTTCAGGGACTGTTTTTTTTTCTTCTTTTTTTTTTCTCAAATAGCTGGTGCATATCCGAAATATTTGTAGACAGAAAGAAAAAAAAGCAGTGTCCCTGTGAAATTGGCTTTCGTTGACCTCCAGAGCTGAATTTTTTTTGGAGCATTCACCACTCCAACACTTCTCTCTTGCTTGTATGGCCACAACGTGTCCTGTTAAATTGTCACATTCCAGCAGTTTCCTCAAGTATTTCACTCTTACTTCTGATGTCTAAGCAATCCTCTGACTGATTTGAAACGTACCACAACGACCTCGTTTGACATTGTCTCAGTCATCATATGACATCATCATATGACATCATATGCCCTCATCTAGATCCAATACTATATAATATATTATACCTCTGTTAGGGCGTTTTGACACTTGGCCCGGAATGCTTGAATCTGCACCCAGGACTGAGTCTGGGATCGTTTAGGGAAGGGACTCATAAAAGCAGGTTTGGTTTTCATATGGAAGAATTTCTTCAGAACCGTTGATCAGTGGCACAATTTCGCGCATCACATTGGTGCGATGTAAATCCATTTTTAGTATTATTTTCCTTCAGTGCCAAGACTCAAGTGATGAACAGTGATTTTCGGATGCCTGGAATGTCATCATGTAAGCATAAGGAGATTTGTAGCCATGCAGGCTGGCAAGAGATGTGCTTTTTGTGCAATGTTCTCACTGCACTATATCAGTGATGTTTGCATAGATATAGGAAAACAATTCTGAGTTGCTATGAATTGTGGCCATTTGCATTTAAATAAGTTCTTTGCTTCATATATCGATATTCTGTTTCCTCCTCTGACCATAACAAAGCTTTACCCGCCATCAGAATACTGGGAACAAGAAGAAATGTGATGAGTTGAACTAGTCATCTTACGTACTCAGCGTGTAAGTCCCAGATCAAATAACCCACAGGTGGCAAGTACTGAAAGGCGATAGTGTTGGGGTCATGAGTAAGGGATCAAAGGTTCCTCCAGAGGGTTGAACCTAAGATCTGAAATTAAGTTTTTAGATGCTTAGTGAGAATTGTGATCAAGATTCATAGCTTGGGGCAGATCCCAGGCATCTGCAGAACCCAGGCTCAGATTAAAACTGGCTTCCAGGGGAACTACTGCACTTCGAATTGCAAAAAGGATTCCAGCCATCAAAGAGGAGACAGTAGTTTGGTAAACAGGCTTAATGAAGAACATGTGAGAACAATGATTGGGCCAAAGATAAGGTGTGGGAAACAGCAAGCATGAGCAGGGGCAGTTTGTATCAAGCACTCCTTAAATGAAAGATCTGTTAATTGAGGTTAGCAGGAACACACCGAAGTCTGAGTGTTTGTGTCTTTTTTGTAAGAGATGGACACACAGACAGACAGACAGACAGACAGACAGGTTGACGACGGAAAGGAAAGAGCAAGACCTACAGTAGAGACAGAGCATAGAGTAGCCCACCATGGGAAGGCATCAGGGGACAACTTGGCATGACTGGCTTTACTCCAGGTTGCAGGAAGAGGATGCGTGTGAAAGGAAGCACGGATAACATCAGAGTGTGTGATTGGCACTCAGAGGACGCTTGAAAGAGAATGTGTAAATCACCTGCCTGAGTATGTGTGTGTATGTGTGTGTACAGGTTAATAGGACGAGGGGGTCCACAGTGATGAAGTTGTTGAGATAAGCTGGTGGCTAAAGTGGAAGTCGCAGAGTGTCGTTTTGTGTGCAGCAGTGTGTGTGTGTGTGTGTGTGTGTGTGTGTGTGTGTGTGTGTGTGTGTGCGTTGAGCAAAAGAATCGATAAGAGAGTGGAGCGGAACGGTAACCATGGTGACACAGCCCATAATGAAGAGATAAAAGAGATGTGATGATATCAAAGGGCAGATAAAAGGGAGGTCTTGATAACTTCACAACTCGCAAGCACACACACACACGTATAGAAGATTTTTTTCAAAGCTTCATGTACCTGATGCGTAGTAATGTACACGAGTACACATACATAGTCCCAATTCGACCATGACACAATAAACAAACATGATGTTCATGAGCGAATTAACAATTATTTCATGTTTAATTATTTAACAATTATCGATCGAAGTTCTAATTTCAACTCTCTAACATTCAAATATGATTTCATAATGGATTACAGCGGTCTGTGTTTGTGGAGGAACCCTGGTCCAATTGATTAGAGTGGCACTGGGGCCGAACGCGTATCGTCTACTGTACATCATTTCAAAATCAGACAGAGGTCCTGCGCTCCAGACCACAGGTTCCCAAACCTGGTCCTTTCCATTTTAGTTTTCCCTACCTGATTCAACCAACCTAACTAATAACTAATTAATGTCCCTTTTAATTAAAGGATAGAGTGTTTGCTTTAGAGCTGGGAAAACACTCAAATGTGTGTAACAGGGGCTTCTCTATGACCAGGGTTGTTTCAGGTGTTCCAGACTAAAGGTATACCACTAGCTAACCAAGAATATCTTTGAGAATCCATCACCTTGCCGTCACTGGGTACCTATATTTAAAGCAAAATCAATGACACCAGATAGACTAACACCTTCTGCACAAATTAGCTGTACGCCCAATGCTAGCAGAGGTGAAAGAAGACACTAGCTAATAGCCAAAATGTTGCAGCTGTTAAGTTTAATCGAGGGTGCAAACACAACAGGCTGTTTTCTCCGACGTACTGTAATGTGCGGTGAGTAGAGCCAGGAACGCAACTAATGTAAATTCGCTGCAGGCTTTCTTGGGGTAAATACAAGTATCGTAATCCACAGGCAGAACAAACGCAGATAAATATGGAGAAGTAACAGAAACTAGGAAAACAGGCAAGGGTCTAAACTTGGAGAATGTAGAATTAGGAAACGCGGACATCAAGGCTCAGACTTGGCGAAATAAATAACGGACGCACGATGGGATTTTTGTGACGAACATTGAATTGAAAAGGCATTAAATTGCATTAAATGGCACTGAACAGGCGAACGCCATCAGTGAACAGACCAACAACACGATGACCGTTAAGCGACCAAAAGAGAAGCAAAGGCCTCACTCTTTACAAAAGCAACTACCAGAGTTTCCACTGAGTGATTGACTGATGACCTTCTTTAGAGTTCAGACGATCGCTTTGACCTGCTTCAATATTTCTGGCTTGTTCTGCTTCAAGAATTTCTCCTGCAGTTGTAGTGAAAGCTTTCTGGCGTTTGATGAAAACACACTTCGGACTGATGGATCTGCAATCTACCAGGAGCGAGAGGTACTCCGTGTTTCGGACTTCCTTACCGAAGTGATTTAGATCCATGGGCGTCACAACTGACCTTAGTGTGAACTTTGAACTTGAGGGAGTTGTGAGACATCCACATCAAAGTAAAGAGTGAAGTGAGCTGGGGTTCATTCGAGCTCTTGCACACACATACACGCGAAGAAAGGCACGTTCTTGCCTTTAATCTCTCAGCGCCTATTCAGGACTTTATACCTGAGGTCATGCTCTTCCCATGGTAACATTGTCCAATCAGATTTCTCCAAAAAAAAAAAGAAAACATCTAATCCTTTCCCTGCCTCTTTTAGTTGCATCTGTCTGGGAAGTGAAACATTGATGTTTTGTAGGCTGAGGTATGAAACCTAGGTACGTTTTTTTCTTTTTCTTTTTTTCCTCTCCCCCCAAAAACGTTTACACTTTTGCACTGCCATGCGCCTCTCTTTTTCTTTTTTTTTGACTTTCCATGGTTTCCTTTCCTCTGACTCTTTGGCCTTGCCTTTTTTGTGCTCTGTTTTTAAAATGCCATCCCAAAGAAGAGAGCTAAATCCCATGGGGATCACTGGCAGGACATAAAGACCATCGATGAAAGCTGTTGTTTGATGGCTCAAAAAAAAAAAAAAAAAAAAAGGAAAAAAAAGCCGGCTTTATTATTATTATTTTTTTCCCCCCAAGAGGTTGAAATTTCTGAAACTCATCCGCCTTCCTTCATGTGCTTCTCATGCCATGGAGCACAGGTGTGTTTCTGTAATGTGAGCAAAGTGTTGAGAATGTTAGCAGTAAGTGATGAAGACAAAAAGATGGGTGGAATTACATGGTTAGGTTTCTGATTAGCTCTGTGGGTATGTCTAGAGCTGCTGTTCTCATATTAATAAAAGCGAGACAAATATGGAAGGCAAGCTTAAAGGAATGATTGCATCCCCCCCCCCCCCCCCCCCCCCCCCCCCCCCCCCTTGTATTCGGCTTGCATTTGTTCCATCCCATTCCGTCACAAATGTCTTCTGGTCCCCTTTTAGGAACCTTTTCTCCAACATTTCATTTAAATTCTTCTGCCGAACTACATATGAGATCACTGCGGAAATATTTTGTACAACCTAGAAACTCTTGCGCAAACTCAGGCCTTACAGAATGTTGCTGATTTGGTCAAATGCAGGATGACATAACGCTGCCAATTATCCAAATGTAAGCTTACAGAATGTTGCTGACTTGTCAGATGCACGCTTGTGAAATGCTGCTGATTGGTTAAACAGCCGTCTTATATTTCATCTTTTAGAAGCTGTTCACGCATTTGTGAAGTAGGAGCAACGCAATATGAATGGAAAAGTAGAACATTCGCATGACAGCTAAGTGATGACAACAGCACACATTCAACCTGTCTGATTGTTACTGTGCTTTTGCAATAATGACATAATGAAAAGTATTGTGTATTAAAATGAGACGCAGTGGTCAAAACAGGAACCGTGTAGTTACTTGGTAAAGGCAGCTCAGAAACGCTCCAATGGACACATTGGATGAGTTCCAGTTGGACGGAACGATAGATGGAACTGAACTCCAGGCTAGTCTGTACAGGCCTCTTCCGCCCTGCGTTCGCTTCTGCCACGTCGGCGCATCAATCGATTTTTTCACACCAACTGCTGCTTTTTTTTTTTTTTTTTAAATCAAGCTAGTCCTTTGGATACCCCAGTAAAAGGATGAATCAAATTTAAAACGGGGAAAGGAAAATAGAGCAAAGGCTTGCACTCTCTAGGGTTACATCAGAAACGACTTGCTTGAATCTGTTGCTTTTCTTTCAGCTTTGAGTAACTCGGAGCTCTGATGGCCTTATATAAAAACAGCCTTGGAAATGTACTGACCTGAGACTCTTGCCTCTCGAGTGTCGTAATTGTTTTGGAGTGCAAACAATGTTCTGATGTTTCATAATGCATACATAGTCACCACATTCCCCTTCAGACCTGTTGGCCTTGTGGAGAATAAAATGCATATTGACAGGTGAATTTGATCTGAGCCATGTACACGCTAAGCAGCATTTGATCGCTATCTTTGCCCTGAGCTACACGTTTTTGCATTTTAAATTTACTGGTAGAACTGATGTTTTGTTTTGTTCGATGTCAGTTGCAAATCACGTTCAAGGACCGAATACAAATTGTGGGAAAATGTCAATGATGATGATGATGATGATGTTAATGATAATGGTAATTAATTGCTGTTGGTGAATGTGTGATGCAGGAGTAGTTATCACTTTGAGGTTATGTGAAAGTAGATCCCCAAGTGCTACTGTTGGGCCCTTGTGCAAGGTCTTTAAAGCTTGACTGGTTCAGTGACCTTTTGATTCCACTTTCCTTCCAATTTCTTATATGCAGCATATTGCATGTCCTGCATTCTATATTTTATTTACGTATCGCATCTATCGCACACTGCTGAAGTTCTACATCCAACAAGGGCATCACTTTGGTGCCGGACCTTCACAGTCAGCAGCTCAGTCTCGGAGATCATATATATCAAGCCTGAACCTTCACACTAACTCCTGGTCTCTTCTCTACAGGTTCTCAGACTCCACGTACTTTCGTAGAGCTGCGTTTTGTGCTGGAGCCTCAGGATGTGGTAACAATACGAGGTGGTGTGCTACAGCTGGACTGCCAGGCGCGATCTGACCGCGGCCTTCCCTCCATCTCATGGAAGAAAGACGGCGTGCTGCTGAGCTCGGTGGTGGACGAGCGGAGGCAGCAGCTGGCCAATGGATCGCTTCTTGTGCAGAATGTGGTGCACTCGCGTCATCACCGACCTGATGAGGGCGCATATCAGTGTTTGGCCACTCTGGAGGGTGTAGGGGCCATCGTCAGCCGCACAGCCAAGGTCACCGTTGCTGGTGAGTAAAATAATCCGGGTGTTGAGGGTGGAGTTGTTGCTGCGACATGTTCAACTAGGATTTAAAGAAATGCATTTACTAACGGTTTCATAATTTCCCTAAAAGAAACAGCAATACATTTTAAAGAACGGCAAAAAAATAAAACTAAAGATAAAGTGGTTTATTTAACCATTTAATTATGAGCAGTGCACCAGCAAAGTATTACATAATTCCCTTTAGTACCTCCAGGAAAGGGCTAACTAG
The DNA here is from genome assembly GCA_025674565.1 of Synodontis membranacea. Lineage (NCBI taxonomy): Eukaryota > Metazoa > Chordata > Actinopteri > Siluriformes > Mochokidae > Synodontis > Synodontis membranacea. Next base: position 3,167,729 of record JAOVYU010000036.1, on the reverse strand, counting down.
CACAATAGAGTACAGCTTGGAAGGCCAGGCAAGGCTAAAGTAAACACTTTATTTTACACTGTCTCTTTTTTTAAGGCATTGTTTAATTTCTTCATATAGCCTATAAAATATCAGTAGTCCAGACCCCAGAATCCCATGCACTGCACTTTCTAACATTTTTCTATATTTTATATAATTTCAAAGTGTATTTGGATTTAAGAAACACTGGAAACTTTTTTTTTCTCACCTTTTTTTTTCACCTTTTTTTTTTTTGTTGCAAATTTTGCTCAGGGACTGTGTATTTTCACATCAAAGTATGCTGGTTGTCACTCAAAATTGTCATCACACAAAATATACAAAAAAGAGCAGTCATTTTTTTTTTTTTTTTTTCTGCGCCAATAAAAACGGCAGATGAGCCAGTTGACATGCGGGCCTGAAATGAGTGACATTTGCGTAGGTGATTTGAGCTGATACTGAACTGGTACCCGTGGAAGCCTTTCCACCATTATTAATCTCTCGACTCGGTTTTCTCACTTGAAGCCTGCACTGACTCGGCGCTGTCACTTTCTGTCAAGGTGAATGCAGAACTTAAGTTCATTAACGGGAAATAAAATCCATCATCGCATGTTTGACTTAGCTAACGTCAGACAAGTACAGAGTTAACACCAGTTAGCCGTATTTATCACCTCTACCAAAGAGGGTTTTTTTTAAGCAGGATTGCGCAAAACCTACCAAACCAATTTCCGTGAAACTTGGTGGCAGGGTGTAGCACGGGCCAAGAAAGAACCAATTACATTTTGGAGAGGATCTGAGTCACGGAGCAGCTCCATGAAATTAGTTTCTCGTTCCGAACGTTGTGAGATGTGGCAATTGGGCTTGGCGGAAGTCTGCACTCAACTACCCCATGCTTTTTTTAAAATCTAGTAGATGGCAGCAAAGTTCAATAGTGCCGAAACAATACCGGTGTAGAAATACGACTCTATAAATGAAAATCTATCCGGACAAATAAAGTGGTTGCGGTTGCTGATTTTAACATCATAGTAGAGTTCGCTGTTGTTCATGGCAGGGGTTAATTATAATAAGAAAGTAGCTAAAAATGCTCCTATACTGGCATTTATTCAAGACTGTCGCAGCAGAAATAGTGTTTATATACAGGGTTTAACAGTTACCACCAAGCATTGTGCCAAGTGACAAAACAAGCACTCTAGTTAGGATGTAGACACTAGAAAAGTTGCTGAACATAACTTCTTTTTTCCTAGAACAGGAAGAAAGAAAGAAACAAAGAAAGAAAGTAAACTTTTCTACTTCCCTGCATGTAAAATTATCTAGTGCCTTCCCCCCAAAGTGCCTGGTGGTTACTGACAGTAATATTTCAAGAACTACAGCATTACGGTGACCCATGTTAGTCACATGCTGGAAAGGTTATTGGCTCTTCACTTCCCCATGCTGAGTCCAGAGATGGAGCAGACCTTCTGTCTCTCTGGACTGCAAGCTGCATTTGGACTCTGAGCTCCTTCACAGCTAGGTCTGTTCTTCTTGCTGTGAGATGGAATAAGAAAAAAAGAGATCTCTTCTCAGTCTGCATATGCTGTCTTGGCTCTAGGATGCGCCATAGACTTGGGTGTGAAATTGAATATGTTTCGGTCCAGATGTCTAGGACTGACGTCATTCATCCTGGAAAGGGAGTGCGTATCAAAAATCAGAGTCCATCTGGTGGGATTGAGTCGGTGTGACAGTGTTAATCCATTTGTGTTTGAAGAACGCAAGTAGAAGTTACGACCGATGAGTCAATATCTTTGTATGGCCACTGATGTGGTAATTATGGGGCATTAAAGTAGAAGTAACATTCACTGGTGTCTTTAAAAAGTTGCCAAATGGCAGCACAGTGGGGCTACCTTCTGAATTGACGACCAGATTGAGGCTTCGGTGCCAATCTGAGCCTCAGTCTGGGGGTGGCAGACGCCTTGACAAAAAAGACTTGATTTTGTCCAGTGATGTATTTGTTGCAGTTTCAGGAACTAGACAAAAAAAAACAACCTTGCAGCCATACAAAGTAGACTTCATGAGGGCCAGCAGACATTCGTGTCAAACCAGACATGTTGTTTGTACTTGTACATATTTAGGTCCTTTTAGTAAATGAAACCTCAGAAGACTGAAGATAGCAGTTGCACTTTTGTGTACTTGCTGTACTTTAAGCTAATTATAATCAGTATCATCTGTGAAGCGAGTGTGTGGCATTGATTCCGATTGCCAGCAAAACCATCTGACTCCTAATCTTTTCAAGCTATGTATGCATCAGTGAGGTCGAAGAGTTGGTTGGAAACCGACTTCACGGGGATACAGTAGAGCAAATGATCTCGAGGAAGACACCCATCCTATGCATTTGCTAGAAAGCCTCATTTTTTTTTTTTTTTTTTTTTTTTCGCCGAAGGGAAGGCACCGGAATGAAAGTCTCGATTTCATCCGCAGATGCATTTTCACATTTTCGGGTACCATTACTGTGCCGTCGGCCACAGTGATCTGTCTGTGGCAAAAGAACGATAGTGGAAGTAGAGAGTATAATAGGCAAATTTTACAGCCAGACCACAGTAACCTTCAAAAGAGACCTGCAGGCATTCTTAATGTCAAACATGTAGCTTGTTTTGAATTTACAGTTCTTTAGAGTTTATACCTTAAGGCTTTTAGGTCTTTCTTATACCAAATGAAACCTCTGAAGACTACAGATAGCTTCTACCTGTAGTCTATATTGCTACGTATATAAGATAGAGCTTGGTCATGTATTTTTCTTTTTAATGATTCTTTGACTTTTTCATTGGATGCATTAAAGCTTCTAATTGCTTAGGTTTCTATCGTGATTATAGTTTGTTTTTGCTGTAGGCTGCAATGCGAGGGCAACATGAGGTAACTGTTGGCGAGCACTGTAATGCATTATTCACAGTGTCACTGAGGAGTCTTGTGCTGTGAAAGCTTCAATAAAAATGTACGATGCCAAGGCCAGACGCCTAGACTAAACATTCGCACTGTTCCTCTGTGATTACACAAACAAAACAGCATGTTTTATGACAGAGCTGTGAAATTCCTCACCAGATAGAAGACCTGAGTCAGATGGTGCCTTCATGGTATGCGGTGTTTAGTCAGTTTCAGTCAAACCCTGGTGTGTTTTCAACAACCGCGAGGTTGTTTAGGTAAGACCACTGCAGACGCACTTGGATGTGGACCATAACGGCAAAGAGTATCGGACCAAAGTGACCTCTAAGTTCTAGCAGGGTGACCATTTGTCCTCTTTTTCCAGGACATGCCCTCTTTTTGGGATCTAAAAACTGTCTGGGGCAGGATTTTTTGAATTGCCAAAAATGTCCAGGATTCGGCTTTGCTCTCTACAGTCACTATTCATGTTGTTGATGTCCATCTGCTCCAGGCCACCAACCTGTCACCAGCGTCCTCTTTTTTGAAACCAAATGTTCTCATTACTTCTAGCCTGGTTCATCTTTCATGATTCGACACTCTATCCAACTGAAACGGAAACAATTCTAAATATAATTGTCTATATTTGAGCCAGGGTTTGAACTCTGGTTTCTCAGTGCTTGGTTCATTTTTGTGATTTCTACAAGCACTTGGTAAAGATTTGTTTAGCCGTTTTTCACATCTCTGATCAAATAGACTAATAGGTGTGAAAGTGTCCTGTGTATGGAGTCGGGAGTGACGGTGTCAACGTAAACACTAACAGGATGTTGAGAATATCACTGCTTAATCGCAAAGCCATTTAGTTCCTGGACCCCAAAAGGCCGTACCCCAAAGCAAGACACTTAACACCCTAACTTATATCCTGAACCTCAGATAAAATCACTGGAACGGAAATGAGGTTCATGCTGGCATTTTACCATCATCATTTTCACAAAGCACATTCTGAAATATTCCTAAACCTCTTTCTAGTGAAGCGCAGCCTTGATTTCACCTTGGGAGGTGGGGGAGCTTGATAATCCTCACAGCCTTACGTAAACTCCTAATTTGTTAGACAGGCCAACACGTTTTCTCTCCCTCGTAAATAAAGCGAAGGCACACAGGACAGACAAATCAGATTACAAGCGCATCACGTTTAGCACTCCACCACATTCTTCGCCAGCTTAATCCAGTTACCATCATGAAAAGGTCCCTTGATGTCTCCTGAACGCGGCTTACGCGCTCAAATGAAATGAGGCTAGCGCTTTTGCTGTCGCTAACCCGTTTAATGACCACACAAAGGCTACGAGGTTATTCAGTGCTTCACCAAGGGATTTTTTTCAGAAGTTTTATACGAACGACAATTTAATAATTACAATGCATTAATGACAATTAGTTTTCATTTAAAAAAAATTCAGGCTACGCGGAGTGGCGGTACGAACGAGTCAATCAACTGCGTGGTATTCTTGAGCTTAATGAGCAAACAGGAAGCTGCACCCCCAGCAGACGTAATTACATAATGCACTTCCTGGGGATTTTTTTTTTTTTTTTTTGATATTTTACTAATGAGATCTACAGAACATGACTCATTCACTAAGATCCTCTGGGTGTATCTTGGGCCAAGGAGCTGAAATTTACCCTGCTGAAAACGAGTAGAAATGTGCTGGTGGTAGATGAAAGTGCACATAACGCCAAACAAAATGATACAGAACTGAAGTTAAATAAGAAGTAAATCCTCGTGGAACTTATTAACCGCTTGCTCTCAGATCCTAATGCAGCTCCAAAGGAGTGCTTAATTAGAGGCAACCAATGTACTGATGTTCAGAAATAAAGGCCTCAGTCGTTTATGATTACATCTATATTGTTCCGGTTAAATAGTGTCATTTCTAATTAATTCATTAAAAACAACTATTTCTTGATTCTTAGATGCATACTCCTTGGTTAGGTGTTTTTCGAGGAGATCATTTAAGCAAAATATATAAAAGCTAAATATATGTTGTTAAAAAAAAAGTTCACTGCAAGTTTATAGTTTATTTATATTTTATATACTGTTTGTTTGTTTTTTTTCTTTATTACTGTGATGGGCCAAATTGTGAATTTTAGGTTTCTACATGTTCGTTAAAAAAACAACAACAACAAATAAATAGATAGCAAAGCAGTAGATAATATATCGCCAAAAAACTATCACAATATTTCCAGACGTAGGATACATGATGCCAGGATGTATAGTTTTTTTACCAACAATGCTAATGTGGTGCATTTAAATGTGAACCTTTTAAAAGGTTAATTTGATGATGCTTTTATTTATTGCCAGCGCAAACCCCGAAAAGGAGAAAAATGTATAAATAATTAACATTCAAACATTAGAAAACTGTCAAATCAGGTAGTTATGAAAAAGATATCACATTATCTCAGAAGTGCATTGTGATATCACGACGGCCGCATGATACTGTCATTATTATTAATATAATGTCATTAAAGTAGGTAAAGCAACATGAATAAAACAAAATGGAAAATCAGAAACGAATGTGGCAGAAAACTCCAGAAAAACACAGGATACTTAAAAAAAAAAAAAAAAAAAAAAAAAAAAAAGACCAGCTCGATTTTCTTATAAAACTACACAACCGTGTATCTGATGGAACTGATCCAGTTTTAAAGGCAAAGGGTCATACCAATTATAGACATGATTTAGTTTATTACTCTGCTCCTCTTTTTCTATGTACAACCGTCTCGTTTGATTATTTTTGAGGGCAGTTTAGAAGTTACATTAGCTGATCTAATTTGCGTCAGAGCTGGTTATATGTAATATATGACACGGTTTCCCAGAAAACACGAAGACATTGGCGATATTTCAGAGAAAACATGATTTTGTGGCATAAAAATCTGACGCTCGCTTACAGCAAAAATCGTTGGACTTTTAAGTGTCTGTTTCCCTTCTTAGTTTCAGAAGTCTCAGATATACATTTTCATTTGTCTGCCACTGTGAGGAGTGGAGAAACAGATATTTTTTTCCAAACACTGGAGAAATTCTATACAGATGTTGGCTATATGGTGGTGTTTTATTAATTTGCAGGCAATATGCTTTTGAATGGATGTAGATGTAAGTGGTATATCTTAAAAATGGCTGCTTTCTTGAAATACAAGTAGCCTTCTGGAAAGTTTGGGAAAATTTTTTTAAAAATGCTTTAAATGAATACATTGTAGTTTATTAAGGATGTACATCTCTTTCACTGAGATATGCGATATGTTTCTTGATGCGTTGCCAATGATCTGATGCTTTAAAGATATGAATGCAACCACGCAATACGAACACAAGATATGAAGCAACTACTAAAGCGATGCGATTCACCCCATGTCAGTGCAGTGCGATTCAACACGATTTGATTTAATTGATTTTGATTTATGGTAGCCCTTCTTCCTCCACGACAGTCCTCCGCGTGACCCGAGGAGGGCCTTTCTTTTGAAATCCCGTTGGTACTATGGCAAGCGAGCCACAGGGACTTTTATTTTGAAATCCCATTGGAGCAACACCTCCCAACTGGTGTGAGACTTTTCCAAGTGACGATGACCAGAATTGGCCAGACAGCAGTGGAGATGAATGAGTGTTTTTTCAAGCAACAGCTTAGAGAGGAGGAATCAATCTAAATAGAAAATTATTGGTCACCTTTCTAAACAATAAAGGCATAGGGCCTTTACTAATAACTGTATATTAAAAAATTGAAGTTTACCTATGCAAAGATGTTGCATTCCAGTTTTGTTCCGAATTGTGTCAGGGGTACACTTTCTAATCGGGGCGATCGCATCGTGATCTTTTAAATCGGTGCACAGGTACGAATTGGTGAATCCCTAGTTTGTGTATATAACATGCCCAGGGACTTGTATTGCAGATGCACCACTTAAACAGATAACAGTAACCCTGCTTTGGGACAACATTTTCCTACAATAGTATGCTTTCTTTTCCATACATAATATTTATCAGATCATCATTAAAATTATTTTAAATGTATTAATAAACTTGTTTGCTATTCAAAAAAGTAGACTACTGTCCTAGTTTGGGGAATGATTATAGGTGTGGGGGGGGCGGGTGCATTTAAATGAAGCCTGCAGCATATAATGAATATTCACAGTGACCTGAAATGTATCCCTACTGGCTGACAGTGCTCTGAAAAAGAAAGGAAAGTGAGGAGTTGTTTTGATCAAAAGTTCGAAATGGAAATCCGCTGGCAGCCAAAAAGCCACCTATGTGGCCCCGATGCTTCATTGACACATCTGACACCTGGACCTGGTGGATTGTGATGTATTGAGTGCAGAATTTCAGTGAGTCAGGAAGAGAGAGAGAGAGAGGGAGGGAGGGAGAGTGATGGCACATGGATGGATGAGAGAAAGCAGCTGACAGCGACAGACACGGCCAGCAGGAGAGTGATGAATTCAAAGAGAGAGAGAGAGAGAGAGAGAGAGAGAGAGCTGGGGAAGGTGGCATGATTTAGACGAGTCCGGACCTGCCTGCAGAAAGTGTCTTCAGTAGGCGGAGTCACGTACTGTATGGTGTGTGTCGTATGACAAACAGCAGCAGGACAATACTGGATGGAGTGCATTAGGAAGCAGCAGATGGTCCGGGATGTTTAATATTGCTCCGAAAAGTCTAGGAGCAGGTGTGTGAGGTGCAAAGCCGTTAAATAAAAGCCATCGAACGGGATGACTAAGAAGACACCCTGCACATTCGCTCTGACTGATTGCTACAAAAAGCTGACTTGAGCTTTTTTTTTTTTTTCTCTCAGTGGCTTTAGCTCCTGGAAGTTTCTCACCTATTCATTATCTCCCTAAATAACAGGTTTATAGCTTCAAACCAAATCAGTCAGCTACCAGATTTTTTTTCCAAGCACCAAATTTCTTGTACTTAATGTCTTGCAAAGGAATGATCTCCAACTTATAGCACAAATTATGTTATAAATCAATGTCCCTCCATTCTTAAGCTCTTGCCAAAAACTCTAAAGCCATTTAAAAAAAAAACACAAACAAATTCTCCATTGCTAGCATTTTTAACCCTTCGAGGACATGATTGTTACATGATAAGCGGTGCACCGCCGGCTGTCCTCAAAGGGTTAAATGTGTATTTTAGTGCTTTGTAATTATCATAGTTTTTACATTAGATTGGAGTCTGCAGTGGGTTTAACAAACTGAACAGCTAAAGATTAGAAGGTTATTTGAGTTACTGTACCCTTCTAGTCAGTTTGAACTTCCTCGCTGACCTCTCTCTCCAGCCGTGTATTTCCACACACAAAACTAGATGTTTTCTCCCCCGCACCATTCTCTGGCATTTTAACAACACAATATTGTTGTGTGTGTGTTTGTGTGTGTGTGTGAAAATCCTAGCGGTTTCAGAAATCAGAAAAACCAGCACAACAACCATTCCATGGTCAATGTCAGTGAGATTTGTTCCCCTCTTCTAATTTTAGATGCAAACCTTAACTGAAACTAAATGGATAGTTGCATAATTAAGGTATTCCTAGTACCATATTCGGTGAGTGTGTATACAGTAGTACAGTAGTGGAAGCTAATACGAAGCTAATGTTTAAGAATAATTGTACCTAGGGATAGCATATGTAAAGAAAAAAGCAACAGTCTCATGAAACACCAGACTTTATGTTTGTATGTGTAGAGAAGTCAAAATTAACATGCAGAATCTGAAGTAGGTAACTCGTATAGGACCTGAGCCAGGAAAGAGGTGTTCATTTAACTCCAACAAAGGTCTGTCTAGAAGGAAATTATGATTTATGGTATCACAAGTGGGACTGAGATTAGGTCATTTACTACTTTAACCAGCGCTATTTCAGTACTGGGATGAGGTATAAAGCTTGAGTGAAATGTGTGTGTGTGTGTGTGTGTGTGTGTGTGTGTGTGTGTGTGTGTTCAGTTCTGTTTCCATGGTTACAGTAATGTCCCTGATTGATACCTTTCACTGCTTTTAGCGGACTTCGGAAAATAACTGAACAAAGTGTTTCTAGTAGGTCATAGTAAGACTCAAATTTCTTTTGGCAGGAATAAAACTCTTGGGAACGTGCTGGGATAGAAAAATAATAAACGGAGGGGTGGCGTGAGGTGGCCTGATGTGAAGTGAAGTTACTGTTACCACCGCAATGTTGAATATTTTACAGTGTTTCATATACGAATATGTTTCATATATTTAATTACCCCTTTAAGTCAGTGTCATGGCTCAGTCCAGCTAGCCCCTTTCTTGTGATTTTTGTGAGTTAAGTTTTTCTCAATAATTCAGCACAAAAATGTGTTTCCAGAGAAGCATCCTCACCCACCTGTACTCACTCGGACGCCACCGTGCTGGAATTTTTTCCCCCCTCCTGCCGCTGCTTCACTTTCATTAGTTCCAGCTCCTGCTCTTGCCAGCTGCAGATGGCGATGCTCTGCTGGTGTGTGTGTGTGTGTGTGTGTGTGTGTGTGTGTGTGTGTTTGTGTTTGTGAGTTTCGGCATTGATGTGTGTTGCTGGCCTCTGTCCCACCACAAACACACTCTCTGCAGCTAGTGTGTTACTGACGTCCAACAGTCTGTCTTACTCTTGCTGGGACTTTAAAGCCATGGGAAAGCAGACACATCGGTGCACATCGGCCTTTTCTCTTTGCTAGAATGCATGAATATTTTAGAGTTGTCAGGTGTTTGTGTGTGTGAGAGAGAGAGAGAGAGAGAGAGAGAGAGAGAGACAGAGGGAGATAAAGAGAGAGTGAGTGCGAGTAAGGACTGTAAGAAGCAGACCATCAGGGAGAGATGGAGATGTGGAAACGTTGTGGAGATATGTCTTCCGGTTTTATGGATATTTTTTCTCTCTCATCACGCAAACACACACAAGCAGTGGCCACTACACCAAGAAAAACAGTGTTTTCCCAACCACAAATATTATATCGATGGGAATAAAAGCCATTTATTAGTAGTTTAGGAGTAAAAGTAGTAGTAGTCAGATTTACAACCCACTATTGAAAAATTCGGCAAAATGTGCCATTTGAAAATTCTGAAGATTACATTAAAGTAATCAATAATTTTGATCCTCATTCATTCATATATTTATTAATTTTTAGTAAGCTCTTTATCCTAGTCAGGGTTGTCGTGATGTTTAATGTTGCTTTTGTTAATTACGTTAAGAAAATTTAATTGAAAAACTTGTAACTTTTTTAATTACATTAAGAAAAACTTTTTCGAACAGCACACGAGTTCTTCTACATCAATGTCATTATTTATTCAAAATACCAGTTTCTGTTACTCTTTTTAGCATTTCGTCATCATCATTTGCAATATATAGACATTCTTCTGAATTTTTTTTATTTTTTTTTATCACATTTTCAAAATTTGCATCAAAGAGCTGGATGAAAAACCTTTTATTTTATCTGTCAGACAAATAGGTTTGGCAAGCTTTAGAATTATTTGCGCCTACAATAAGCAGATGTTAATTATCGTTTGTTTTTCTCATTTTGATCAGTTATGGCTTTATGACAGTTCTGTTTCAGTGTAGTGCCATGTAAGTTCCCTTGCACACTAAACTAGCTGCTAAATGAGGCAGCAGAAAAGAAAAAAATCCAGCATTTAAACTGTGACGCGTTATGGAATATAAGCATATGTAAACCCCGCATTAAATCTGAATATCGTGCTCACACACTATTCATTTTCAAACCGATGCGTTAAAGAAACCTGCTCTGTCCGAAGACACGTCACAGGTTTATTTGACTTTTATTTGTTACAAAGAGCGAACACCGGAGACCCCTTAAAATATGAAATTACTGTGCATATTTTAGTGTGACGTCAAAAAAAACCCAAGCATATTCTACAAAATAATATTCAAAAAATGTAGCATATTTCACTTACTTTTTAAAAAAGCCACTCCTTTTTAGAGACATTCTTTAAAACTGTTTCAGAAATGCTGGGCCTGAAAACAGTTTTGCTCACAGTGAAATGTGGCACAATGGTAACAGCACTGCTGCTGCCCCCAGTGGCTTCACTATAGTATTACATTCTGCTCAGAGCTACGGTAGAGGCACGTGCACCAATAAGATTCCTTAAACAAGGGGTCCCCCAAATTTGAAATGTCAAGGAGAATCCAAAGCACAGCTCTTTCTTATTTTCCGCTACCCCCCCCCCCTTCCCCGGTCCGTGGATCATTTGGTACTGGGCCGCAAAGAAAAAATTTCGTTGTTAAAATTATGGTTATTTTTCTTTCATTAATCTTCCGGATCTTATTTTGAAAAACGACTGTTTCCAGCCTCGCCTCACTACCACACTTGACTCTGGCACGCCGTTTCACGCATCAGCGACACAAACTAATCCTTGAAAAGAAATGAGCCGAAAACTAAATTCATTGGAGAGCTTTTTCGGGAAGGAACAAGCAAACGATGGGACTACAGAAGGGCCACAGACTGTCAGCAAAGAGAAAGCTGCATTTAAAAGAAAATACCCAGATTCCTACCTGTCTCAACAGGTGATACACAAGCTCCACACCTGCTATGCGAACCGCCGATCTCGATCCGCCATCATTTAATTTATTTAGTGACACAATGACCTCCTGCGTGTACATCACAGCCCCCAATTTAAGAACAACAGCTCTAAATAAAACCCCAGAGACCAAATTATTCCCTAAAATATTTGCATTAGGCCTAAATAAATTAGCAGGAAGCACAACCAATAAACAAAGATCAAATCCAATCCAAAAGCCAAGGGGAAGAAAAATCTGTGCTCAGTATGCTTCCTCGCATGTGGTATATTTTCTCATTCTTTAAACGAGACTTTGGTAAATTACACACATCGGACGAGGCCACGAGCATTCTCTCAGTCGTTTGAAAGATCTCGCTTTCTTCCTGTGCTACGAGTCGACTCTCTTCTTTTTTTTTTTTTCTTCCTTGAATGCAAATTTATTGTTGATGCCGAATATCGTTTGCAGTCTTGGTGGCTCAGCAGGTGTCGAGTGGCCTGCTACTTTTCTCTCTGTCACACAAACGCACACACAAACAGTGCTTTACTACTCTTCCTTCTGGGGGTTTCTCATATGCATCCTGTTGCTGTTTGATTTAATTATCTTGTTTTTACATTTCTACACATGGGTTTTGGAGGCAAAGTTGAAATTCAGAACTCGGTAAAGGATCAGCACATGGTCCTTACAGTTTTTTTTTTCGACCAAATCTAAAGAATGTGGTATTTGCTTAACAGTAGTAGACTTATTAAAATTAGTAATGCTAATTAAAATTTGCTCTGCCACTGCTTTTGGATCTATCTTGCTTTTTTGGGGGTTTTATGTCCATTTATTAACTATTTGATCTCACAAAAAAAAATAAAAAATTAACACTGACAGAAAAAAGTGTATCGTTTTTTCGCTATAGTCGTCATCCTGGATGATTTTATTTAACTGGTGGATGTGTCTAATTTTTTACCAGGGCAGTTTAAATCTAAAATAAGATTTTAAGTAAGAAAGTAAGGGCTCACACCAAACGTAACTATTTATAACGTTTTGCGTGGGTCCTTTATGCATTTTTTTTTTCACGTTACTTGTCATCTCGTCATCCCTTCTTTCTTCCTGATTTCCTTCTGTTTTGATTTGCTGCGAGTGAGTCCAGATTGCAGTGCCGTATCAAGTTACCAAGCTAATTTTATGTACCATATGTATACCATATGTCGTATCGCATTGCACGACGTAAATCGGAAAAGACATACGGATGACACGGATGTGCTTTGTTGCTGTGCGACCTTGTTTCTGACTGATTTCTTAATGGGTCACAAAGGTGTTTTTATTTTAACATTTATGAGAAATCTGAACAATTTGACTAACGCAAGGAAATTAAAATGTATAGCGTATAATAGCATTAAAAAGTAACTGGTGAAGGTTAAAAAGTATGATGTTCTTTAATTAATAAAAAAAAATGTATTTATGGACAAACTGAAGTTATTGTTAAAAAAAAAAAAACAACTTTTTGCATCACATGTTGCTAGCATCTTGGCTCACACATTTATCTTCGACTTCACCTTTCATCCTTGATCACCTCTGCATCATCACTTGTGAGACTAGGCATCTTCTCCTCAAGCTGTTGGGGGACTTCATGAGCTTTCAAGAGACTGGCTCATGTTTCCGTTGTTCACTTGCTGACTGGCAGACAGCGATGCACAGCCAATTAGCTTCAGAGATCTGTCTTGGCTAATATATTTTATGGGCTCGTCTTTTCCGGGACGGACATGTGCTGTCGCTGGAACAGAACAGAATTAAAGGAAAGTACAGAAAAGTACCAGGAAGTAAAGAAGTAGAGCATCGAAGTAATTTGAAGTTAGTAATTGGTGTGAGGTTTTCAGTCCCCAAGTAGTCCCTCCACTCCTTGTTCCATAAAAAATGGCCGAGTACCTGCCTGCGCGGATCGTTGCTTTTCTTACACCGAGTTGACAGTTTATGAGTTAATAGTTTGGTATTACTAATAATTGGAAATGTATTGCAAGTGCACTTTTATAAGTGCACTTTCACTGAGCCGACTACAAAATGGCAAAACTATCAGAGAGAGCTATAAGAAACTATAAGAAAGAGTTCTCCACCAGGGGTCCAAGCACAGCCAGGGAAATATGACTGATGTAGTTTGTTACTGTTGTGAAAATCACAATCCATCATTAGCAAAGCTAATTTTCATTTTAGATTGAGTTTTTATGGTAGTCTTTCAGTCGTGTGATTTTTTTTTTGGGGGGGGGGTGGGGGGGGTGAATTTCTGGCTTCACTCCAAAACATGAACCTACTAGAAGTGAACGATGATGAAATATACTCCTTTGTGTAGATGAAAATAAAGTGCACAGTGATCATTGTGTGTGTAACTGCTGATTTTACTTAAACTAGAGTTAAACTTAGGGTTTTCCTGATATAGTTATCATATACAGTACAACAACTCTTTTCCCTATTGTGGAGAACATTAAGCATTTAGAAGGACAGAAGCCTACTGTCTAAAAGTTATTTAGTTAGATATAACTAACCTAACTATTACTATTGTCTAGCAAAACTTAACAAGGTCAACTTTGTAGTTGTCCCAAAATGCTATAATTCAACATGCCAGTGAGGATCCTCTACACTGTAGCTTGTTGAAGGTGTACTGTATGTAGTGAAGTTTATTATGGCTGTCATTTATTATTATAAATGAAAAAGGATCTTCTGAACGAAGAAGGACTGGTTTCAGGCATGAAAATGTTTCCGCGGACCGGGTAGAGGCGCGGCGGTTCGCATAGCGGGTGTGGACCTTGTGTATCGCCTGTTGCGATGAACCCGTAACTTAGGAAGGAATCTTGGTATTTTCATTTAAATGCAGCTTTCTTTTTGCTGGCAGTCTGTGTCCCTTCTGCTGTCCCATCGTTTTCTCGTTCCTTCCCAAAAAAGCTCTCCAGTGAATTTTGTTTTTATCTCATTTTTTTTCAAGGGTTAGCTCGTGTCGCTGATGCGTGAAATGGCGTGCCAGAGTCAAGTGCGGTAGTGAGGCGAGGGCGGAAACAGTCGCTTTTCAAAATAAGATCTGGAAGCCTAATGAAAGAAAAACAACCATAGTTTTAACCATGAAATTTTTTCCTTTGCAAATGATCCGTGGAGCGGTACCGGGGGTCAGGGACCTCTGCTTTATAAGATCGCTTAAATAGGCGGAAAATTATTGTACAAGTTTAAGTGATATTTGAACTGTTTGAGCGAATAAATCAGCGCCGAGGGTGTCAGTGGAATTTATTTTACAGTTAAAGGAATTCTGCACTGTGGTAATGTCTTAGTCAGTGTTCTAGATGCAACGGACGAAATGGAAGCAAAATAATTGTTAAAAAAAAAAATCCGTAGGTAGCAGTTACCTCAGGGCTTCGGAAACTATATTTACCTCCCAAATAAAATTCTAGACAGTGAGTTATGCACCAGACGCGGACACTGTTTTCTCAACCTCCTCCAGACACTGAATCCTTGACATTTTCTAAAGCTTTTCTTTATCGATTGGTTTCAGCGACGCTCAGTGTAATTTGCCTGCCTAACTATCTCCTTACTCTGACACACTTTACTGTTTTCTAGCAACATTCAAGCTGTTTCGACTAGTCGTGATGTAGGGAAAAAAACAATAGTAGAGTACCGATTGTAACACCACTGTCCAACTCTAAAACCTTATTGAAATGAACTAGTCGAAGCAGAACAGATGTCGCTAGTCAGACAGTAGAGCAAGGCTCTATTAAGCATATTGATCAGACAATGAAGAGGAATCGCTATAATTATTTCGCTAGTAATGAATTAATAAGCCTATGCCGAGTCAAAACGGCATCAATATAGCTGGCTAACGGTAACAATAAGAACAACGTTGTGTAATTGGACTCAGATGCAGTGCTAGCACTGATCAATAAAGAAAGGTTTCAGAAACTCAGGACAGATGTTACTAGCTAGCTAACGTGATGATTGGTGAGGAGGTGTGAAGTTACACTAAGGGGTAATTTATTTAGCTAGCTGAAATTGCACTTTTAAGTAACGGTTTAAAAAATAATCTGATTCGGCCACTCAGGAGACAGCCTTAAACCTAACACAGGCAGAAAATTGTGTGTTTTTGTCCGTCCTTGTTGCCTGAATGACATTTTCTATGTGATTTGAGCTTCAGTGTTGATAAGTAGCAATTATAACGGAGGAAACAAGCCCCATTAGCCGCATTGTTTTTAAGTCAAGTGCATTCTTTAGTGTCATTGGTTCTGGTTGTTATCAATTTAAAGCATTTGCATTTCAAAGAGCGTGGAAAGTGATATGATGGAATGGGAAAAATACTGGAATTAATTGATCAGATACACATCAGGTCATTTTAACTTGTTTTTTCATACATATCTGTTTTTCTACATATACAGTAGGTATGATTTCTTTTTTTCTCCCCCCAGCTTTACAAATTTAATTTTATTTTAATAATACTATTTTTAATAATACTATTTTATATTTTATTTCATTTTCTTATAAGAAAGCACGTTACGTTCCATTTTGATGCCTGAAGGGTGCTGTATACTGTAGTGTAAACCACTGTTTATGAGAGAAACGTAAACGCACACTGCGAATGCGTCAAACATAAATGTTCATTCCTGTACACTTCATTTTAATTCTTAATGTTTATTAAATGCTAATGATATTTGTACCATTAGGACGTGTTGGTCTGCTTATGGCTCCAATTAGAGAAAGAAAGTCGCCGAATAAGCCGCCGAGAGCAGGCAGCTAGACGCACTTAAAGGCTTAATGAGTGCTTTTTGGATGATAAAGTGGCAATGAATTCTTGACTGACGTTTCAAATAACATGATTAGAATTCAGATGGTTGGCCATTTGAAGGAGGGAGAGGCTGACTGGGTGGGTTAAAAAGCTCTAAATGCTTTGTTTGCATTTTTATCGCGTGTAAACACTCGAATCAAAAGCCCTCTTCATTTGACTTGCAATGAGCTATGATAGTGGCTCTGAACAAACGCGGAATCAGAAACAGGGCATTTTTGCAATCAGCGGGCGCACGCCATTGAGCCAGTATAAACAACACTGCAATAAATGGCTATATCAGTTCCCTGGATGCAGCTTTATGTATCCAAACAGGCACTGCGAGTAAAACCACTGCCATTGTGCTCCTACCTCATTCTTTGCCTCCGCCAGACACTGAGCAATGATGCCTCGACATTTTCTAAAGCTTTTGTTCGTATTGCCGCTTTACATTTGAGTAACGCTGGCTGTGCTGCTGAGTAAACACTACCTTGTCTGGCTGTGATGTTGCAGAAAGTAGAAATACAAAAGTGTTTCATTTTGTTTTGTAATACAGGACGTGCATTTCCCAACATAAGATCCTGATTTAAGATAAGGCTTTAAATTTCTGTTAGTGAATTCTAGTAGAGAATAGTCGTTCTCCCAGCCATCCACTGAAACAAGACTATACATTTTATTATTGCACAAACAGAAAGTCAATGAAATGAATATAATCAAATAATAATAAGCCAAGATATTCTGTCCTATAGTGCAGTGGTCCCCAACCATGTTCCTGGAGATCTACCATCCTGCAGGTTTTATCTCTAGCCAGAATCTAACACACCTCTTTTAGTTGATCAGGAAGTTCTTAAGGCAGTGATTGGATAGTCAGGTGGGCGGCATTAAGGTTGGAGCTAAAGTCTTTAGCGAGGTGGACCTCCAGTGTAATATATAAGCAGTGGTTACAATAAACACATACTGTAAATTTCAATATCAGACAGGGTTTTTTTTGTGAGACCTTTATGTATGTATTTATTTATTTTTTAAATAAAGCTTACAGTGTACGTAGCTGTCCAACGATGACTGATCTTTCTGTCCTGCCTCCTACTAGGTTTTTTAAGCAAGAGTAATTTGCTTTGGTGTCCAAATTATTTTACGCATCATTTTCTTTATTTTCTTTATCAGGGATCCAGATCAACAAATGAATGTTTGATGTGTTTTCAGTATGAAGAGGCATATGATTAATTCACACTGCCGTCATCATGGACGTTATTCTACATTCATTTGGTTGAATCCCAAATGATGAACATACAGGCTTGAGAAACTGTTATATTAATGCCTGTGTGGTGCGATATATAATGAGTCTCTGAGCTTTATTGCTTTTGGTTTTTTTGGGTTTTTTTTTTTTAAATACATAAATAATGTTGACCAATCTACTGTATGTTGAATAGAAATGGTAAAAGATAATATAATATATATATATATAATAATATAATATAATATTATGTATTATTATTATTATAAGGAACCAATGCCTTTTCCCACTATTTCGCTGGTACTGACTCACACAGAGGCCACACCTACTTCACTGGTACTGACACACATAGAGACCATGCCAACTTCACTGATACTGACACACACAGAGGCCACGCCTACTTCACTGGTACTGACACCCACAGAGGCCACACCTACTTCACTGATACTGACACACACATAAGGCCGTTCCTACTTATCTCACTGACAAAAAAAGCCCAGCAACGCCTGCACTTCCTGAGACGACTGAAGAAGGCGCATCTCCCTAGACCCATCCTTAACACCTTCTACAGAGGCACCATAGAGAGCGTCCTGACCAGCTGCATTACAGTCTGGTATGGAAACTGCCACGCCTCCGACCGCAAAGCCCTTCAGAGGATTGTGCGGACCGCTGAGGGCATCATCGGCAGCTCTCTGCCCAGTCTGCAGGATATCTACAAATCACGCTGCATCCATAAAGCCACCAACATCTTGGCTGACCCCCACCACAACTGTTTCTCTCAACTGTTTACTCCTCTTCCATCTGGAAGATGGCTCTGCAGCATCAGCAGCAAGTCTGTGAGATTGTGCAATAGTTTCTTTCCTCAAGCAGTCCGGCTCCTGAACACCATGCTGCCCTCCTCCACACTGAACTCTCTACTCCACACTGGACTCTCTACTCCACACTGGACTCTCTACTCCACACCCTTCTCTGGACATAAACACTCTCCTTCCACTTATTGCAGCTACAAGTGTGTACGTTTACATTCATGCCTACTTGGACATTGTCAAACGTTTTGCACAATTCACACACATTTGCACAACTCTTGGCACATTTGCACAACTTAGTGGACAATTTAGCATTCCATAAATACGTACACTGTTGTTCTACCCTCTCCAATATTGCACTATTCTGCATTGAACTGTTCTATTTAACCACTCCACTACTGTACTGTTCTTGTGTTGCAATGTTATAATGTTAGATCTCATTTCATTTCATTCATTCTTCGGTATTTATTCTCACATTCCATTTCTATTTTATTATAGTTATGTTTGTTATGTTTATATCTTGTTTTTTGTTTGGCACCTTTTGATCCAGGAGGACAATGTTTCATCCCACTATGTACAGAAATGTATATTGTTGGGATGACAATAAAGCTCTACTACTACTAGTACTTCACTGCTACTGACACACACAGAGGCCACGCCTACTTCACTGCTACTGACACACACAGAGGCCACGCCTACTTCACTGCTACTGACACACACAGAGGCCACGCCTACTTCACTGCTACTGACACACATGGAAGCCATGCCCCCGTTACTCATAGGGCTGTACACAAAAGCCACACCTACTTCTCTTGTACTGGCAGTCACAGATGCCATGCCTCCTTCACTGTTACTGACACACGTGGAGGCCCCTCCCCCTTTACTCGTACTGCCATTCACAAAGACCACACCTACTTTTCTTTGATTGGCAGTTGCAAAGGCTATGCCTCCTTAACTGGTACTGATAGATACATAGGAAACATCTACTTCACTTGTACTGACACACAAAGGCAGTACAAGTGCAGCACAAAGGCAGTACACTTCACTCTTACTAATAGGCAGAGGCCATGCCCACTTTACTGTTACAAATAGGCACAGAGGCCACGCCTACTTCACTTGTACTGACTCGCACAGGCCACGCCCACTTCGCTGGTACTGACAGACTTTGAAGACACACCTTCTTTGCTAGTACTGCCATACAAAAAGACCACGCCTACACACCCAATAATAGCCACATAAGCCACACCCACTTCTCTAGTATTTGCAGTTGCTATTTCTTAATATAGTCTGCTTGACTCAGTGCAGCTGCATCATAAATAGTGAGATGATGCGATCCATGTCATATCCCACAGCTCTTTTGCCGTTCTCACCACTGCTGTCTGTCCCGCTGTGATATGAGGCTAAACAGCGTGCCTCTGCTTTCACTGAAGCCATTTATGTCAGAGAAACACTCAGACACAACCATGCACGCCACCTACTAACACATTCTCTCCAACATACTGCTAGGTTTTGAGTTGCTTCATCGCTAGCGTTTCAGGAATGACTTATTCCACCCTCACTACTTCACCTTGCAGGGCATGAAGGATTTCGGTCAGTGGTTTAATCCAGACTCGGGGCTTTCCTCTTTGTCTCTCATTGTGTTGCTGAACAAGGCAAAAGCTGGAATTTACGAGGGCTTGCTAATGACCATGGAGAGGGATGGAGTAAGAAAGAGATGAAGAGTGAGATTTATATCTTTCCAGCCCTGAGCAACTCTGCATCTGTGCTAATGCACCCCGTCCACGCTGCTGTTCCGACCCGGCTAAAGTGCTGACTCAGGCCCAGGAAAAGCGACATGCTAGCCTCTGCGCTACGCTCCCAAACTAGCCGGCTGTAATTCACGTGTTCATGTTAATCCACATTTCTCCTCTCATTGTCTGCGTTTGTGTTTTGTTTTGTTCCTGACCTCCAGTACTCTAGTCTCCATCTTTCGTTCACGTTAATTTGATTTAGCGTCACTCCCAAATCCCCCCCCCCCCCACCCCCCCACCGTGCAGTGGAGCTATTTTTTTTCCCTCCTACACACACACTGCAGTGGAGCTTTCCATTACAGCAGGTGTAATAAGACAAATGCATTTAATTTTGTTGTAGTGGGTGTAGAGGGCTGTGTGTCGAGGAGAGGTGAGGATTCAGACAACAGTGGAATAGCAGGAAAGCTATAGCAGAGCGGAGTAAACAGCAGGACTTTGCTCCGTGTGGGCGTGAGAGAACATTCGGTATTAACTTTAGGTTAAAAAATGATATCAACGCTTATTAATGACACTCACACCTTTGAAATGCAGCTTAGTTTGTATATAATATAACTCAGTTAAACTCAATATGACTCAGTATAAAATATACTAAGAAGAACTAATAAATTTAAAATGATGTACACTTGATCATTTAATCCTTTTTTTTTTTTTTAAACCTACATAAAAAAAAAAAAAGTAAAATATCAAATATTTGTTCTGCACTTTGGAATGAAACACTAACATTTAAAATATATTTTTAAAATATAT
>JAOVYU010000036.1:3078549-3091227 GCA_025674565.1 Synodontis membranacea | reverse complement strand
ATTAGTGTATATAGGTGTGTGTGTGTGTGTGTGTGGAAATGCTCCTGCAAAGGATTTACAAATAAATTTCTTCATATCCAGTTTGATAAACGAGACCCAATGTTCTCATCTACACCCCGAGCACCATCCACACTTCTGAATTCACACCGATCACTTCCCTCATTTATGCATTGCTCCTAGTACTCTCATTCTGCATCGCTTCCAGCATTGAACCCAGTATTACCCCCATGTCTACAATGTTCTTTATTTATGCTCTAAGCATCACTCTTAGTTCCGCATTTGTCCTGAGCATTTCTCTCATTACGCATTGCTCCTAGCGTTGCACCAACGTTATGCTGCCAGTTTGTGAATTCTGAGACTGCGAGTGAGCTGCAGGTAGTCTCCTATCTGTCTTCTTGATATCTTGTGGCATGGGACACACCTGGCTCTGAAATAGAAAACAGAACAGCATCAGAGTCCAGACACTGCCCTGGTCCCTGTTCCTGTCCTCCTGGATTGATCTGCCATCTCTGCTAATGACCATCCTCCCTCCACACACCCCCCAACGTCTCTGCTCTTTTCTGCCATTAAAAATGTATTTATCTCAGGAGCGTTGGGCGGGCATGATGGAGCTCGTCCCTACGGCCACGCCGCCTGAGACGCAGAGGGAAAGCAAAACATTTCTCCCTCCAGATGTCCATTTCATCCTGATGTCCCTGCACCATCCAGATGTATTGATCAAACGAGAGCACGAGGCTGTTTCACGTCCCAACTACGACGCATCAAAGATTGATCTGGTCCGTGATAGCTAGAAGATTTTTTTTTTGTCTTCTGCCAGGTCAAAAAGACTAATGCTGGTGGTGGGAGAAGAGAAAATTGAAAAGAGTATAGATGCACCTTGAGATAAGGGTTCGGAGGTTTGCTGTTTTTTTTTTTTTCCTGGCTTCCAAACAATGTGGAAAGAACGGAATGGCGATAGCACTGAAAGGAAAAAGAAAACAATCTGTGGGTGTGTGCCAAGGTTTTTGTCTATTGTAAGGCATACAGAATGTGTATTTTCCATCTTGCATAGCAGAACAATATGCCGTGACTAAAAATAAGCTCGAGGTAAAGAATAAGCTGCAAGGTAAAGAATAAACAAGTGTTCAATTTAAAGGGAAAAAAAAAACACCTGGAATGATTTGTATATTAATCTTTATAAGTACCGTGTGAAAACGTCTTTCACTGACAGCATGGTGTATGATTACCAGTCTCCTATATTACTCTGAGATTTAACCCGTACGTCATCTCTACCTAAAGAGAGCAATGCAGCGGCACTTTACTTCTTTATTCTGTCCAGTTCTCTCCCTTCCTCATGTGTACATTCGGCTCAGACAGATCATCTTCCAAAGCAGTCAACAACACAGTATAGCCAAAGAAGAGTCTCGAAACACATCACAAACATTACACTAGAACACATTTAATGTATTTCTGGATGGTTTTTCTTTAAGATTCCAGATTCTACCCATTACTCCCTTTTGCATGACTTTCCTGCTGAATTGCAATTAATATTCTTCCTTTTTTAACAATGAAAAAAAAACCTTCCTCCCACCCTCTTTATACAAAATGAAGTCAAAGTTTATATTATCCCATTAGCCCTTAGAGGCGTCCCGCGGGATGGATTAAGCAGCGATGTTCAGAAGATGGAAAATGTAATCATGTTCGTGTCTCCGTCCATATCTGCCCCCCTTCAAGATGAATAGTTGGCTTTTTTGCATTGGCTTTAATGGCCGTAGGTTAAAACCTGATATGTCCTCCTTACTGATCACTCAATGGATATGCCGGTGGGGAAGTCACCGAGGTCAGCTCGTACTTGACAGCTAACGAGAAGACATGGAAGTCAACCCTTCAAACGCCAAACAGGTCTAAGATCTTCCATATTCAAAATAAATATGAAATGCCAGTTTTAGCAGATGTTCCTTCAATATCAGAGAGGTCAATTTTACACTCATTAATCAACTGAATTATTATGAATTATAGCAACTTATACCACAGTGCTGTCGAATTCTTGATTCTGATTGTTGACGGTCTTATCAGGAGCATTTTGACTGATATTAATACGTTCGTCTAGATTGTTTGTCATGGCACATCACATTTATTTCCTCAGACCTCAGAAAGTGACTAGATCTGTCATGATCACTTGTGCTCTAAGGAAGCATTTCAAGGACAAATACTGCTAAAGTGTTAGCATGTGCTGGCTGCATTTTCAAAGTCTGACCTGAAACGCGTTAGCAGTCATTTAGATCTCGGAAAAAAAAATCTGAACGATACTGCAAAACTGCACCACAGCATTTTTTTTTTCTTGGCATGAAAATACTACTGTACTTCCAACTGTCACTCAGTGCAGCATTTTTCCCTGCGACTGCTCAGAGATGCATCCGGATTCAGAAAAAGAAAGGGGGAGAAAGAGAGAGACTATTGAAAATAAGCAGCAAGGAGAGCAGCTGGCTTTTGATGATCTGATATGGAGCAGAATGGAGGCCAGAGACAAGCCGTTAGCCGTCCCTTATGCTTTACCTCTTTAGCCCCAAGTTTGCGGGACGTTGCGACAATGTATAACACAGATTACAGATCATAACTTTGTGTTTATGAGACTTTGTGGAGTGCTTGATCAGCACTCTGAAAAATCAAAACCCTTAGCATGACAGGCAAATGTGTTATGCTAAAATTAGCTCTTATAATGATTCTACCTGTGACGTGATCTTAGGTGACATGACGTGATCGGGTAATTGATATGACACGTTTGAGGGACATGGTGCATATTTCAGTGGCTTTTTCATGGTAGACCCTTTTGTCATCACTGCATTCAGGAAAAGTAGTCATCTTTTCATCCTTGGGAGGCACCAAGAGTTCTCCTTCTCTTCTAATGAACAACACTGAAGCTATTACAGCGACTCTGGTTTTTCTAAATAGCTCCATTTAGAAGCTGTTCGTGTCTTTTGTATATTTTGTTCCTTCAGTGCTTTCTATTTTGAGAGGAGGAAATGAAGACCAGGAGATGTATGTGACATATGTTTTTCAGAATATTTTAGTTGAGAAAGCATTTACAAATAGAAAGACCTTATGAAGTAGCGATGTAGAGGAAGAATAAGACCTATATTTTTGTGATGAGCACAAAAGAAAGGAGGAAGATGGGGAAAAAGAAAAGGCTAATGGCTCCAGAGACTCCATTTGTGACTAATGGGCTCTTTAACCTGAAGTACTTAATTGGTTTCAAAGCACTTTAAAGTACATGAAGCATACAACAGTGGGTGATAAGAAGAGCCTTGTTTCAATCAAAGACTTTTCTTTATGCAATCACTTCCAGTTCACCTATTTGTTAAATTACTCGGTCGTTTTCTTCCACTAACGAGCATCTCAGGCTAATCCTTGCTTAGCGTTCTTCCAGGGCTCTGTAAAGTTTAAAGTTTCCTCTAGTCGTACAGCTCAAGTAGTTTTTGTAATTTTCATTTTTATATTTTATTTTACAGTGATATGAAATGACTACAATTTAAGTCTGCTAATACTACTACTACTAATAATAATAATAATCCAGGGCATGACATGCTGCAAAACTATGCAATGTTTGAAATGTCAGAGAGTCCATTAGTTGGCTGATAAGTCATTCAAAACCAGAGGATAGTCTTCAGATCCCATTTATCAACATTTCAAAGCAAAGTTATAAAGCCCATCATTCAAATTATGCCCAAACTCTTCTGGGGTCCCACAAGGGTAAAATGTTGGACCGAACAAGACTGAGGCACTTCCTTAAAATCTTGCTCCCATCACTAAAATAAAACATCAATGGGATCTTTGTCTAGACGGATTATTTGAGCCATTGTTTGATTAAGCGATGGTCTTACCTCGGGTAAACATGAACACACTTCCTGACAGTCCTGTCAGTCTCCAACCTAGAGTGGTCAATGATGGCTGGAACTATGGGGTCCCAGGGACCTTGAGACCATGAGACCAGTGCTGATTGCATTTTTAAAAACAACCTGGTGTTTAATAATGTGGCAGCAATTCGAGGATACAACAAACAGTTTAGGTTGAACCCCTGATGTTAAGAATGTTTATTTATTGTTGTCTGTAGAAAGATATAGAGTGGAAGGCAGCTCTGCAGATGACAAAGTGGAATAATTTCCCATTGATTACAAATTACACAGTACAGAGAGCACTTCTGAGCACTTCTGTATACACTTCCTTCTCAATTTCTGGTGATAGAGGTGTTTATTTAAAAAGCAATTTTTTTTTTCAATGTGACACTGAAGCATCTCAAGCCTCAACTGAGTCTCCACTATAACATGGTTTCACTAGAGACATCATCAGTGAATGTGTATGTTTTAGCAGCATGGACTAGTGAACATGCCATTTGAGTCAGAGTGGACGCTCTAGTTTTCTCACTGCTTCTTCAACTTGAGTGAGATTTGTTGTTACTGCGGACATCAGACAGCTCGAGAGTGTGTGTTTGCTGGGCCGTAGCACTCATTCCCCAGGTGAGAGTGTGTGAACTAGTGTGTGAAGGTAGTATCTGACATGAATGTGTCTGCTTGAGAGAACATCATCGCAGGTGTGAAAACAGCATCTAGGGGTTTCAGCTCATCCTGCCATAAACACTTCCATGTATGAATCAGGGTTTTAAGGAGTGTGGAGCTTTTATTTCACAGGCAAGTAATCCTAGGAGCCCCTCTACAATGTCCATCCCTCAGAAGATATCTAGGTTGTGGACCCAGGAGCTCCAGGATTCATGACATACTCATACTACCACCAAACAGACACCCATGTCAGTTTCACTGTGAATAATCCGAGTAATATCTGGAAAGCGGTAGTTCTGTGGTACTGACAGATGTGGTGGGGGGGGGGGGGTGATAAGTTATGCATAGCAAGTAAGCTTCTAGAATTAGCATTTATGGACACTTTATCATAACTGACGTTTATTCGTTTGGCAGATGCTTTTATCCATTGTGTATTCAGAGCACATCAGACATAAATTTCCTTTCTTCTCTCCAACTTCTCATCGCATTCCTGTCTGGTTCAGTGCAATGCGTTGTGGGTTTTTCCACACACCACTGTTCTCGTCATTCATTGCTAACATCAGCATGCTTGATTGAGTTGTGTGCTGTATTGCTGAATGTTTCTTTAACGTTGGGCTGTCTCATTTTGCTCAGTCCTCCATGCTTCCTCTGTGACGTTGACTAAGTACCCTGATCTATGATGAGCGAAGGCTTTCTAGTCTGTGATCTTCCTTATCTTTCTTCTTTCTTTTCTTCCTGGTCTGTTCTTTCTTTCTTTATTTCTCTTTCCTTATGTTTTCATTCCATCTGTCATTGCTCCTATTGTTTCTTTAACCCCTCCCTTCCTACCCTTATGGCTTTTCTCCCCCTTTTTCCTTCACCTCCTTCCTTGCCCCTGAACCTCTTCTCTTCTCTGCTCTTCTCTTCTCTTCTCTGCTCCTTCTCTCCACTTCTCCTTCTCTTCTCTTCTCCTTCTCTTCTCCTTCTCTCCTCTTCTCCTTCTCTCCTCTTCCTCCCCTCCCTCCTTCCCTGTATATGACTAATGGGTCAGAGGGCACTCCAGCTGTCCAGCCCTCTGATCCCCCCGTTCCCCACACTCCTTCGTTGACTTACTCCTCTCCTCCCCCACCAGTTGTCCCGAGCTCAGGGGCCCTCCCCTCCTTCCCCCGGGATGTGACCCCCGTGCTTGTGTCCAGCCGCTTTGTGCGCCTCTCCTGGCGCCCCCCAGTGGAGACGCGTGGCACCATCCTCGCCTACGGAGTCTTCTACATGCAGGAGGGCATCAACAGGTGAGACAGGATATTATTATTATCATTATCATTATTATTATTAGTAGTAATATTATTATTGTTATAATTATTATTATTATTATTATTATTATTAAGAGGAAACAAACCATCAGCAGGGTTTGTAATTAGTGGACAGTGGCCATTGCTGATAAGAGAAGTGGTGTGAATCAGCCATATTTTTGAGTAAGCCTTGATTCACTAGGCTCCTCTAAGATGAAATAAATACATTGTTGTTTAATATAACCCCAGACACATAAAAGCATAAGCATTTCTTTGATTCTGCCTATTAATATGGACGGAAACACAATTTTCAGTCCATAGATGGAAATAAGAGCAGGACTGAATGTGCCAGATGGGAATGTCGGCATGTCCCTGCATATATCGACTATAAAGTGCACTATATGGGTCGTTTTTACATGTTTTGCAGTCAGGAAGCATAGTAGAGGATCATGAGGGTTTATGCAATTCCATGACATACAGCAAATCCCTACAGCTACTGAATACCCATAATGCACTTTAATGTTTGGGCACCTTTCTAAACACAGGGTTTGAGGTCATAAATCAGCAATATGGGAAGACATTCGAAGAAGATGTCACTGGGACTCTTTACTGTGCATGTATTTAAACCTGAAGAGTTTTTTTGAGAGAAGCAATATTCCGAAATGTAAAAAAAAAAACAAAAAAAAAAAACTTTTTACTGCTAATATTAGATAGTTGGCATGAGTCAACTTGACAATTCCTTCGAGGAGTTTTCAAATCGTATCTATAAAGTATCTAAAATGTCACCGTTACTGCTAAGATAGTTGGCTAATGAGCTGACAGCAGAATTTCTGAGGGGAATTTTAAGTCAAATTTTCAAAATCTTCACTGTCAGTGATAGATAGTTGACTAACAAGCTAACTTTTTGGGCTTCATAATAAATCTAGAACAACTTTGAGGTTAGATATGGGCTTGGTGACAATCCAGGTGGTCAAAGGTGGCTTATTAATAGCCAAACTATAACTTCTACTAACTCCCGTAACAGCATGAAATGAGCTTGATATGGTGTCATCTCACCTTGAAGCATTTTTGTTATCTCTTTTATGAACAGCTGGCTGCTGCAGTGCAGTCAGGCACTGTAAGTCAGTAGTATATTATGCTCTCTTTATTGTTCCCCTAAAGCATCTTTTTTTCCTGTGTCTCTGCTCATTATGTGGCGTATAAAGTCTGGGCTCTTAAATAAAGCAATCTCAATCTTTAGTTTATTTTGACAATGAAATGGAGGATACTTGGCATGATTTTGAGGATGGAGTCGTGTAAAATTCTTGAAGGGATCTCAGAGTTGTGTTTTAATTGACACTCATGACTTCTTACAGAGAGCGTTCAGTGAATGCGACAGAGCTGGACAGTCTCCAGGTGACAGTAAACAATCTGAAGCCCGAGGCTGTGTACATCTTCAGGATGGTGGCTTACAATGAGCAGGGGCCCGGCGAGAGCTCTGAGCAAATACGGCTCTCCACTCAGCCTGAACGTACGTACACTCGTCACACTGTTTTGGACAATATGAAAGTTTTTGATGACGTGGAGTTTTTCTTTATAGTTTGCCCACTGTTTACAGTTAAATAAGTAAAAATATTAATATCTGAATCTTTGTCTGTAAGGGCTTCTTCGATATCCACTCTCCGCTTAATTAAAAGTGAGAATTTGACGTAACAGTTACTGCAGGTTGATTTAATCAAGGTTTGATCTATTAGTTAATATTAGACAGTGTTAATATCAGCTCTGAGACAAATGTTCTGTGCTAAATACCTAATTAGAAAGTCATAAACCTTGGATCAACTGCAATGATCTGGAAGACGATTTTCCCAGATATGGATTTATGAAATGCCTGGATACACTGTGTGGCCAAACGTTTGTGGACACCTGGCCACAAAGTTGGAAGCACACATTTGTCTAGGCTGACTTTGCATGCTGTAGCGTTACGATTTCCTCTCACTAATGCTCTTGTAGCTGAAGGAACGCAAATCCCCCACAGCCACGCTCCAAATTCAAGTGGAAAGCAGTCCCAGAATTGTGGAGGCTATTTTAACAGAAAAGGGTGAACTGAATCTGGAATGGGATTGGTCACAGATCATCAGGTGTCTACAAATGTTTGTCTATAAAGTGCATGTTGTGGTTTTACACTAAAAGAAATACACTATATGGACTAAAGTTTGTGTGTGTTGTGGATGTTGACCAACCCATTCCGGATTCACCTCCAACTTTTCTGTTAAAATAACCTCCTCTCTTCTGGGAAGGCATGGCTGTTGGGATTTGCATTCATTCAGCCACAAAAGCATTAGTTAATGTAATGCACTAAGCGTTTCCAGCTCATCCCAAAGGTGTTCAGTAGGGTTGAGGTCGGGGTTCTGAGCAGATCATTTGAGTTCTTCCACTCCATCATTGGCAAACCATGTCTTCATGGAGCTTACTTTGTGCACAGTGGTACTGTCATGATGGAATATGATTTGGGCCTGTTATTTCCAGTGAGGGGGAAACTGTAATTCTACAGCATGCAGACTCATTTTAGACAATTGTGTGCTTCTGTCTTTGTGGCAACAATCTGTGGAAGAACCACATATCAGTGTGTTGCTCACGTGTCTACAAACTTTGGACCATATAGTGCAGGTTCTGAAATATTCCAGTTCATTTTCTTGTCAGAAATACTAATAATCAGACACAAAATATGAATAATTTCATTTCATTTTGGGTAAATAATTTTTACTGGGTCACATAATATAATTTGATTATACTCCATGTCTTTGTCTCCTATGTCTGATGTTGGCTTCCATTATAGACCTTTTAGTACAGAAAGTTTTATCCAGACATTGGCTTTTCACCTTTTTAATGAGGCTCTGTGGAACTGTTGTACAGCTTGACCTTTTCTTCATACCTCACCGACAAGCTTTTCGCCCATAGCTCTAAGTCGGTACAGAAAGAACATGCATAGACTGACAAAAGAAACACCCTGGAAAAAAAACTTGCATTTCAATTCCATGAGCACTTTGCATAGAAGCAGCTGCTGTTTTACATTCTCTTCATTTTCTCATCTCTCCCTTCACCTCTCTATTACCTGTAATTTTTTTTTTTCTGTGAAAATGTCCCCAATGCCAAGATTACCATGATTTCAAATATGTGCATATATCAATATCAGACCTAGGATACGGACCTTAACTCCAGATATTAACTCTGGCCGTGCAGGAGCAATAAATTGACCTTGACTCTGCAGATTAGGCACTGATCGAAATGGCGGCATGTGCTAAAATCATTTGACATGGAGAATGTGGCGTGACTGCTCAGTATGTTTTGTGAAGAAATGCAAAGCAGTGTTTATATAAAGGTTGTTGTAGGATGGACGGCCTATGTCCAGATTGTGCTTGCAAATGTCAACGATGGCCACCATGAAAGAGCATTCTGAATGCTCAAGAGTAGTGTGAGTGCTTAAGATAGAGTTATAGGGCTCTACGACTGCAGTGGAAACTTGGGGTGCAGGTAGACTGAGAACTCCATGCTTAGATTTTTTTGCCATAGTCAACAGATAGGCGGTCCATCAACGGAGAAGTGAAGCCAGATCCAGTCCCACCACCAAAGCTGTGAAATATCAGGAATCCTTGCAGACCTGTACACTGGTCAGTTATTTTTCGCATTTGATCAAGAACAGAGTCTACAATCTCCTTGCCAATGGTGTAGTGGCCACGGGCATTGATTAGTTGCTATGCATGGTAAAGTTGACGATAATGTCCATTCCTGATCTCATCTACAACTGTTGGCTCCTAGTCAATGAATATATATACAGAGCGTTTTACAACGGATGCCCTTCCTGATGCAACCCTCCCCATTTATCTGGGCTTGGGACCGGCACACAGGAATACACTAGAGCGTGCACCCCCTTGCGGCTGGGTCTTTGTACAGAACCTGGTATTCCCCGGCCGTGTCCCATCCAAGTACTAACCAGGCCCGTCCCTGCTTAGCTTCTGAGAACAGGTGAGATCGGGCGTTCTCAGGGCAGCATGGCTATATCTATATTAATTACTTGTTTGTTCCTTTGTAATGAATGCAGTATGAGACATGAAGATTCCCTAATACCTGTACCTATAGTCTGACTCTGTCTGTCTGTGTATTTGTATGGAGCAGTGCAGGTGCCTGGTCCTGTGGAGAACCTCAAAGCAGAGGCCACGTCCCCAACCTCGATCCAGGCCTCATGGGATCCTCCGGCTTACGCCAACGGCCCCATCCAAGGCTACCGGCTCCTCTGGACCGAAACCTCCTCTGGCAAAGAACAGGTCTCTACAGCAGTCCTTCTGTAGACCTCAGTCAGCATTAGGCCAACTGTATTGACAGTCTCTTAAAAACATGGCAGTGCGATGTGGAAGTGTGTGGTTTTAATAACTTTTTTTTTTTTAACATCCCTGCCGTAGACGGAAACGTGGGCGTGTTTTCAAATAAGAATAAGGAAGTTTCACTGGTTTTGCTAATATGAGCAGACATGTTTGATTAATATATAATAAAATTTACATTTTGTAGTTTGGTCTAATTCACTGCTAACACTGAACAGCTAGCTAACATGAGCTAACGAGAGGATTTCTGACAGGAATTTTAATTACTTTTCTTCAGTGTTCATAATTTTTATTGCTAGCATTTTTCCCCGAGCTAACTTGAGCTAACTTGACATGATTTCTGACAGGATTTGTAATTGTTCTCATAAGTATTCATAATCTTCAGAGTTAAAACTAGTAACTCTGACAGGATTTATGATATAGATAAATTTGCGTAATCTTTACTCTTAACTCTACACTGCTAGGTAATATGAGCTACTCTGACACGATTCCTGGGATTATATATATATATACATCAGTGGTTTTAATCGTCTCTGATAATATTTGTTAGCTAGATACAAACAGTGAACAGTGATAGCCGTTAGTTGTAACTGTTGACACAAGCTAGCTGGTTATAACATTAGCTAATCTGACAGGATTTCTGTGAATTCTTTATTTTATTCCTAAGTATTCATGATGTTCACATTTAAAACTAGCTAATTGGCTATCGTGAGCTAATCTGACAGGAATTATGATTAAATTGTTTAGTCATATTTATAAGTATTCTTAATCTATAGTCCTACCACTACATTACTAATATGGGCTATTCTGGCAAGAATTATTGTTATACAGTACTAGTATTACAATACTAGTTATATAATACTAGTATTACAATACTAGGGGCAGATGGTGGCCTAATGGTTAGAGAAGCGGCCCTATAACCGAAAGATTGCAGGTTCAAATCCAATGCCCAGCAGGTACCACTGAGGTGCCCTGAGCAAGGTGCCGCCCCCAAGCACTGCTCCCCGGGCGCTGAAATAATGCAGCCCCCTGCTATGTGACATGTCACATATGGGTTAAATGCAGAGAAACGATTTCCCTTTATTAATTTTATTAATTTTATTTTAATAAAGCAATTAAAATAAAAAAAAAATAATAGTTATACAACACTATTATTATACTACTAGTATTAGTAACACAAAGTAACTTGCCTTGTTACTTTACCTCATTAAGCGCAATTTAAAAGATACTTTTAAAGACTGAGCACATGCTAAAAACATATGAAGTTTGTGTGTGTGTGTGTGTGTGTGTGTATAGATTTACATTCCTTTGTGAGGACCAAATGTGCTCATATTGCTAGTAAAATCTGACAAATTTGGATGATCCTCACGACTCAATAATTCACACAGTGTTTTTCTTAGTTTTTTTAAACAGAAAAGAAAAGAAAAAATAAAAGGGCCAAAAAAAGTGAACTTATCATTAATAAGGTTAAGGTTAGGGTCAGGTTTAAGTGCATAGATTTAATTAACTGCATTAATCATTGTCAGTGGATGGTCCTCACAAGGATAGTAAAACTAAAGTCTGTGTGTGTGCATGTTTGTTGTCCTTGAGTTCATTTATGGTTGAAAGTTTTCTCCTGTATCTGCAAAAGTCTAATTCCCATAATCCTTTGCTGTATATAGACAGAACACTGAGTACATGAGAAAGATTGTGCAGCTATCTGCAGGTATCTGGGATTTGATTGCTTTTCAGATTCATGACTTTGCGGTGTGATCACAGTATCTGAAGAACGTGAACAGCAGCTGTGATCAGTACTGCAGCTTTTTAACCAAACTTATTTCAACCATGAACACACTTTATATGTTGTTTAGCACCAAAGGGCATAATTACAGCACTGCATGCTCATGCTTTCTTCAGCGATCTTAGCACGGGTCTCTGCAGAGTGCAAGGTGTCTCATGTACTGAAGGCTTGATAAAGCAGCAAAAGCAAAGTGGAAAGTTTAGTGGTTAAAAAAAAAAAAAAAATCAGCTGAATAAATATTTAACATGTTCACCCTCTCACTTTCCGACAGCCGCTTTTTACTGTGCCAGTTTGCCTCTCTTTCAAAAAAGAAGCTAAACTAAAATATAGACAATAGCTGATAAGTAGGACTGGAGTCTTGCCATGAACTGTGGTTAATTCAAACAGCGAAAAGAGAGGAGAGAATAGGAAACATTTCTGTCATAATGGGTGCTGATGATTAATGAAAATGAGATGATTTGACAGTCTCGCTTTCTCTCTCTGTCTTCCCTTTTTTTCAACACCGTAATCAGAGCATAGAGGTGCTCGGGCAAAGCTACAAAATGGAAGGATTGAAGAAGTTTACAGAGTATTCTTTACGCGTCCTGGCACTGAACCGCCATGGGCCAGGCATCACCACAGATGACATGCTCATCACAACCTTCTCTGATGGTAATGTATTTCACAAAGTCCTCCATATATATACAAAATTATCCTCACACACACACACACACACACACACACACACACACACACACACACAC
>JAOVYU010000036.1:3038547-3050664 GCA_025674565.1 Synodontis membranacea | reverse complement strand
AGATGCATGGTGAGATGAATAAAACTGTGGACACTGAAGATTGGATGGATGGATGGATGGATGGATGGATGGATGGACAGACGGACAAACGGATAGACGGATGGATTGACAAATGAATGGATGGATAAATGAATATATAAATCAACCTACAGATAATCATGAATAGATGATGGATGGATAGATGTGAGTTTAGATGCAGTGAGGGCAGGAAATTAATATTGAACACTGAAAAAAATAATTAGTACTGCAGTGTTATTATTATGAAACCTACTGTATTTGCCTGAGCTTTATAGCACTGGTTCTGATCATAGCCATGAAGCTATTCCCCGTACACATAAGAGCACTATTCATGATTTCTATGTATTATTAAGTCCATAATCACACCATGTCTTTGATGAAGGACAAGCATAATGGATAAAAATACTGTGCTAACCTATTCTATTAACCAACTCTTTTGTTCAAACCACACAGTGTTCAACCTAGAATGCAATAAAGCACCAGGTGACTGCTGATTTTCTCTGTGTATATGTGTCACAGACCTGCAACCGCATCAGGCGACAAAGCAGCGTTTAAATTGACATTTTATACTCTTTCAGTTCTATGCAAATTAGATTTGACTTGGCAAGTTGATTGTCTCAGATGATGCCAAATACCCCTTGACTCCATCTTATCCTGTAGTATTCAACTTCTCTTTGGAGATATCTATCCATCCATTGATTATCTCGCATTACCATGTATTCATCAAGAATGCAGGGAAGATGGAGTCAATCTCAGAGGACTTCAAAAGAGAGGCAGCGTGAACCCTGGGCATGATCACTAAAACAAACAGCCAATCACACTCACATTCACGCCTATGGGCAAGAGTAGTCAGGTGACCTAATCTGCATGTCTTTGGGAGGAAACTCACACAGGCATGGGGAGAACCTGCACCCTAACCTGCTGCCCTCATTGAAGACATTACAAAGAAAAATAAAGCTGGGAAGGAAGTAGCAGCATTTGTTGGTTCCTTGTTATGCCTTTGATAATCTGCCAGTGAAGCTGTACAAAGCCTTATATATAACATATAAATCAAACTTAAATACTTTTTAAATAAAAGTGGTATTTATAAATCATATAGTAGACTATAGGCTGTACATTTTGGGTACTTATGAACTGAAAAAAGAAAATGCTGGATAATGTACACTCTCAGTAGCGATCGCGATATACCCACACGAGCCAAACTACTGTACAAGCAGCACTCAATTGTGGTGTTGCCATTTGCCCTCTGAGTAATTTGCACTCTGACTCAACTCCGCCAAAGGCATGAAAAATCCAGGTTCGAGAATGTAATCCTCATTCATGTTTACCACAGTGAAATATAACTTTACTGTATGTGTCTTCTCAATCTAGGGGCGTTTCTACATTCTGGGCTAGAAAGAAATCAACCCCAGCCTCTACTTCATACCATTTGTTCCGTTTTTCTCAGTCTTGGTTGTGTTATTGTGCAACCAAAATGCTGATCCGGCCCCAACGAAATGCCTTTATGTGAATTCCTGTGCTAGTCTTGTTCTCATTCTGTTAAGAATGCATGATCTGGTGTGTTTCGTCCTCTGTGTTGGTCGCCTCTCTCTTTTCCTCCCTCCATCTTTTCTACACACTCATATCGCCTCATGTGCAGGCTGGGCAAATACAGATAAGGGGAGGGGTTTCCCATTTTCTCACAGCACACACACACATGCGTGCGCACGCACACACACACTTTTGTAACACTGCATCAGTATTCGATAGTGTGTTTGCAGGTTATTGGGATGATGCTGAGTTCAGATTATTAGCCAGACACTTTGTTTATCTGTTTGTCCACCTGGCAGAACATGAGCTCTTCCCAGAGACAAGAGATCGCTCCCTTTTTCCGCGAACACATCGATTTCATTGACAGGCCCTGTTCAATATGCATGATCAGTGTGTGTTTGAGATTGCAAATACGCCTGTGGTGTGGAAAGATGTGGATACCACGACGTCTGTTCGCTCGCTGAGGGAAACACTTTGAAGCCTCAGTCCTCAGTGTAATTTGTGCAGTTTTATTGTTTATTGCTGTCAGATGTTGTGGTTGTAAGCTTTGGCATGATATATTTGTGTTTTTAAGTCGAGGGGCAGAGAAAGAGACGTTTATGTCTGTCATAGTGATGCTGAAATAAACAGAGACAGGTTTGATGTGGAGGGCGGGGTGTATTCTTTAAATAATGAAATTTTGCATGTGCTTGCGTCTGAACATTTCCAATATGCTGTACTGTTTTTTTTAAATAAATATCTAATGAATTTCCAAAGACCCACGCTTTCTTTTTTTTAGGTTGTAGCTGATTTATAGCTCAATTTATAGCTGAGGTTGTGACACTATGACACCATGTTTTTAGGGTAAAGAATGTTTCTGGTGTTAAACAAGTGCAATATTGAATGTGTACACACTTATTAAAAGGGTTCCTCAAGGGTTCATTGAACAGTGTATGAAGAAACACTAAAGGGTTTTCTCAGACGGACAAAAAAAGGACATGTTATTGTGCTAGATGGAAAACATAAAAAGCTGTGCTGAGGATGATGATGACGATGATGGCAATGTGGGTGGATAATATGCATGAAGATGACAACTTGGTTAAAAGTGATACTGGTGATGAGGATAATAAGGATTGTGTCCATGAGATGATGATGACGATCATCTTCTGGAAGATTGTGATGGTGGTGATGTAAACGAAAGTGACATTTTTCAAAAGGGTTCCTTGAATTTTAAAAAGTTGCTCATGAATAAAATTAATACCTCTTTATGGTGCTAGATGCTACTGAAGAGCTGATGATGATGATGATGATGAAGGTGAATGATGTGAATCATAGTGATGTCATATGATAAAGATATGAATGATAGCAATGATGTTGATGACATTAATAAGCATGCAGTGATGACAAGGAGGATGATTGATGATGATGATGATGATGATGATGATGACCACAATATTAAATGTTTCTACACTAACTGTCTTCTCTCTGTCCCTCTTAGGTGTGTCCTCTAGCTCTAACTGGTAGTCGCTGCTTTTTTCTGTGTAACACTGTTTACCTCCAGTCTTTTTCGCGCTGACCGTTTTTCTCTTTTTTCCTCTGTCATTCCATTATTTTCTTTGCTTTTTTTCCTTCTTGCTCATTGTCATTCGGTTGCTGCATGCACTCTCTTCATTTTGCTTGCTTGCACAACACATAATCTCCCCTACCTTTCACAATATGTGTGTGTGTGTGTGTGTGCGTGTGATGTCACAGATCCCGTTGACCCATCAGACGATGATTTGTTCCATCTGTTTGATAATTTTCCCACCCCCATCCCAGATACGTCCACTCCCATGATCCCCCCTGTAGGCGTGCAGGCTGTGGCTCTCTCCTCAGACTCGGTCAGGGTGAGCTGGGCCGATAACTCCATGAGCAAAAACCAGAAGAGCAGCGAAACGCGCTATTACTCTGTCAAATGGAGGGGCAGTCACTCCAGCAGCAGCAAGTACAAGGTAAGGAGGGATGGAGGGATTCACTGGCAGACAGATGGTTGATTGTACAGATGTGTGAATGGATAGGCAGGTAGTTGGATATATGGATTAATAAAAGTATGCAAGTCTGAAGATGCGTAGAGAAGGATTGACGGTTGAATTGGCAGATGGCTTGATGACCACAGAGCAATTGCATGAATGAATGGATGGATGGATTTGTGAATGAGTGGATAGATGGTGGGATGATGATGGACAGATGAGTACACAACTAGATGGACTTGATGGATGACTGAATGGGTTTATAAATAGATGGATGGATGGACGGGCGGGTGGATGGATAGATGGATGGATGGATGGATGGGTGGGTGGATGAATTCACTGGATGGTCAGATGAATGAGCAGAAAGACTGGATGAACAGATAGATGGGTAATTGTAAGTGTGAATGCTTCACAAATGGATGGATGGCTGGATTGATGGATGAAAGGAGACATGGATGTTCACGCAGATGGACAAATATCTAAGTTCTGTGGTGAGTTTTATTGCGTTCGTGTGTGTGTGTGTGTGTGTGTGTTCAGTCTGCAGACACCACAGGACTTAGTCACACTGTAACAGGGCTGAAGCCCAACACCATGTACGAATTTGCTGTCATGGTAACGAAAGGCCGCAAGTCGAGCACATGGAGTATGACTGCGCACGCCACCACTTATGAAGCAGGTACACACTTCACACACTGTGCGAAAAGAACCTCGTCACTGTCAAGACTTGTATATTGTGCTTGGAAGCGAACACAATGTAGATGACTCGTATTCTCTCGGCCCAGATTTGATTATGTTGCAAAATAGGCAGATTACAGGAAACACATTGCTACATTCGTTAACGTTTCTATATTTGAAGAATTAAAAAGTGCACATCAGTTTTTGTTTGATTTTGCTCCTTGCTTCATTCATTATCACAAGACTCCCTTTTGCATCTTCCATCTGAGGCTTTGTTTGGATTTTAGTTACAAACTCTGGGATTTCTCGCTCACCTTTTCTCTTTCCACTCATTACCCAGAATGCACTTCTGGTTAAACAAGCAATGATTTCGACTCTGATTTGTAAAACCTCTCATTGTTACGCTTCCATGCTGCGTAGTGCCTCATTTCATTGTTTACCACAGCTAATATACAAAAGCCTAATTACACAGTTTCCTAAGCAAACACTCACAGAACGGGGGAAGAAAACACGTCCAAAAAGACCTTGTGTAATTTCTGCCAGCTGTGTGTGTTTTTTCCTCCATGATTTAATTTGAAAAGCCTAATTGAGGTTTTGTTGTATAGGTTAAGGTTTGGTGCCTTCAGGCCACAATATTTAATCTGACCCGTATTTCTGAGCGGACGCTTTACTTCATGCCTGTGGATATTTTCATTTGTAGGAATTGGCGAGATTTTGTTTTTCACAGCACTAATCATTTTTGTCACGTTTTCGTTTTGGCTAGCAGTGGACAGTCATTCAAAGTAAACAATTAAAGGGTTAAAAGTGTTTCTCAAGATAGTAACAGTGGGATTTCATTTCATAACTTTCAGGTCACTAGCAGGGAACGTTGAGTAAAGTGAGAATTAATGAACGCACTAAACTCTTTTTCCTCGCGTCTTCCTACACATTTGTGTTTGGCGCTGGCTAGCTCCGAGCTCCGCCCCGAAGGACCTGACCGTGATTGGTCGAGAAGGTCGTCCCAGATCGATTATCATCAGCTGGCAGCCACCACTCGAAGCTAACGGCAAGATCACAGGTAAGAATACGCGTCAGGCTTCTTCAGCATCTAATCCGGCGTTCAAATTTACTATGACATTTACCATCCGACATGAGTTTGTATTTATAGAGAAAGATTTAGGAAGACACAGACTACACCAAACATAGTACACCAAAACCATACCATATAGAAAGTGTATAAATGTGCATCCTAATCATTTTGTGTGTGTGTGTATGTGTGTGTGTGTGTGTGTGTGTGTGTGTGTGTGTGTGTGAGAGAGAATCAGAATTCCCTCCTGTATGAGAATAAATCTTCGGCAAATATATCCTGCTTCTTCTAAGCTAGTTTTCATCCCTCCTGTGTGCTGTGGGTTTGACTTGACAGAATGGTGTTTTGTGTAAAACTTTTACTGTAGTTTATACTTTCTCAGGCTGTCAGACAGAATTTCAGTATTCAAAAACAGATCCAGAATATTTCCCTTTCTGAAGGGAATGTTTATTTATTTATTTATTTATTTATTAGTATTGTTTTTTTTTTTTTAAAAAACCCAGGTTTGAAAAATTTTGTGTAGCATCATGTCCAGGAAAAAGCTCAGGGATAAACACTTGTATGTCTTGCCATGTTTCAGCATAGTCTCTGGTTTATCATCAACTTTCTGTTGCCATCTCAAAAGAAATAAAGGGATGTAAAATAAAAGTGATATTACATCTATATTGGAGTCGCTTGTTTACTGTGGATTAATGGCAAGTGTCTTTCTATTGGACCTGTAGTGCCCTAGGTAGGTTCCACAGTCCCACTATTATATTACACCCTATGTAGTGAGCATGGGAAGTGAATAGGAAGCCATTTTGCAGTCAGCTCTACAACGTGGTGGAGGGATATATAAAATAAATAATGTCTGTGTGAAGCTCCCAGTATTATAGAAATGGAATTTTTTAAGTACAACTACAGGCTCTTTAGTTCGATCCTGAGCTCGGGTTACTGTCTCTTTGGACTTTGGTATGTTCACCCAATGCGTGTGTGGGTGTGATTGAGTGTGTGTGTGTGGGCGTGGATGGTACCCAGCGATGGACCAGCGTTCCATCCAGGACATATTCCTGTCTCGTCCCCAGTAATCCTGAGATAGGAATCGCTGATAAATGATGGATATGAAAATGTTTTTAGGGTAAATTGATGACATCATATTCTTTGCCTAAGGAAGCAACAATTTTTCGTGTACTGTCAGCACACACAAACACACACACACACACAATGTAACACTCCTAATACTCACTCGCTTCATGTGGCACTGTAACATTTCAGCTTTGTTAATATTACAGCACAGTTGCATTCTAAATCTCTTGACTAATTTACATCCAGATGCAATTTTATATTGTATGTTTATTGTATGTATTATATTTTCTCTCTCTCTCTCTCTCTCTCTCTCTCTCTCTCTCTCAGGTTATATAGTGTACTACACATTGGATAAAAACATGGCCATCGATGACTGGGTGATGGAGCCCATTAGCGGAGACAGACTCACCCACCAGGTCATGGATCTGAATCTGGACACCGTCTATTATTTCCGCATCCAGGCCAAAAACGCCAAGGGGGTGGGGCCACTCTCTGAGCCGGTCCAGTACAGGACGTCCAAAGGTACCTATACACACACACACACACACACCCACACACTTGCAATCTGTACCATGAACTCATTCATAATGTGCAGATTAAAACCTGCTTCTTTGCTATTTATTAAAGAAAACCATATAAAGTTTTCTGTAAGGAGAAGAATTTGTTTCTTGGATATTCTACAACATTAAACGGAAGTATAAACAGAGAAAAAGTCCATTTAATGAATAATAATGAAAAAAAAACAATCTAGCACATTTCTGTGGTGTAGAAGAACAGTTTAATGCTTTTATAGGAAAATAATCAACTTCAGGGTGGTATAACAGCAGAGCCAAGTCCATCACTGGTTATGTTCTCCTAAAAAAAAAAAAAAAAAAAAAAGCAAACCTCCGGGGAGTTTTATTCCTTAAGTAACACACACGCTTCACTGTTCATGTCTGGTGAGTCAGTTCTGCATCAGTACATCACACCACAGCAGCATCCCGATGAGGTTTATGGCACTCTGAGATTAATGAAGAACTGCTGCGTTGTGGGTGTGAGTTCACTGGCTCTGTCATCCATCTTCATCAGGACGGGTTAATGACACACACACACACACACACACACACGCAGACTCAGAAAAGCTTAATTAATCTGATCTCTAGCATCTGGCGTCTCCAAGCTCTCTCTGTGTGTGTGTGTGTGTGTGTGTGTGTGTGTGTGTGTGTGTGTGTGTGTGTAAGGGTCCTGAGGGTTTTGTTTAGGTCTGCCTAGTTTGCTGTCTGAGTTTGTTAAACAGGTTTATCGTTACGCAGGATGCTGGAAAGTGTCACCTCTAATTGAACAGGAAACGTTAATTAGGTTTACACTGTTACAGGAGGAGAATCTTATGCGCTTACACTGTATATGATGAGATGATCAGGTTATATCAGGGTCGTAGTAATGATGAAGGCTGAGTGCACCATCTTTGTGAAAAGTGGGTGTGGCACTCTGGAATTCAGACATGTAAAAAAGTTCATTCCCAAGTTTATTCCTAAAACGGAATAAAATTCCTTTGATTGAAAAATCTAAATCAATCTATCTATCTACCTATTCCTAGATAATGATGATGATGATGATTTATTAGTAGTAGAAGTAGTTTATTTAGTTTTTTGAAATTCTTAATATCTTTTTTTAAAGATATTTTAAGATACCTCTGTACAGCCCTTTGGTGAAACAAAGTTGTTTTCAATGTGCTAAATAACAAAAAATTGACTTGATTATTAAAATACTATTAATATCATTTAACATCTAAAAGAATTCTTGCCCAGTGTTTTTGCATGTTGGTCATTTTTGCAGGGTTTATTACATTATTTATTATTTAGTAGCCTACATCATTTTTTATTCTATTTTATTTTGGCTTGACATACATTAATATAGTTTATTAGCATAATCTAATGCTAGTATAATATACAATATTATATAATATGATTTAAAAATGGAAAGCAATTCATGTTGGCTTATAATTTTCTTACAGAATATTATTGTTTTGTCGGTGCTTTATTTATACTTTATTTATAAGCCTCAACATAGCAACAGAGAACGAGTGAGGAAATTTAAATGGTTTATGCACAAGTAAAAAAAAAAAAAAAAAATTCTTAAAAGTCTGTGTGTATTTTTATTTCTAAATATTAATAATGTTGAATCCTGAATCAACATCATTATGATTTTAACTGGTAATGACAGTGAAGCTCTTAGAAATGACAAAATGCAAGTTCATTGTAGGGTTTTGGTTTCTGATCTCAGTCACTACATCAGTTGATTTGCCTTCAGGCGATGGTCAATCTGGTTTTTTTTTTTTTGCTTCATCGATTTTGTCTTTTTGTCTCATTTACTGCAGTTGAACATCCAGACAAGATGGCCAATGACCAAGGTGAGTGAATTTTTACTGATTTATACGGTGTAAAGCTTAAAACGTTTTTTTTTTGGGAGGGGGGGGGCTAAAAATTAACAGACAGACACACTAATTATACAGCCTCAAGCCCTGGCTACTTGCTTTTTCCACAATTCAGCGAGTTTGTTCTTAATTAAGAAGCTCAATTGAGTGTAACTTCTGTTAGACTCCTGTTCTCCTACTCACTGGTTGTCCGTGTATCAGTCTACACCAGTAACTGAGTTCTGGCTGTACTCTGGGTAAATGTTCTGTAATGAAACCCTTGGACACTATCATTCAGTAAGGTCAGAGGGTTTCCATCTCTATCTCTGTGGTTAGATACAGAATGGATGAGAGATACTGACCCTTAAGTGTTTCTCATTTATAGCCATTCTAACAACTTGCCTTTATCACACCTTCCATTAATGCATCTTTTACTGCAGGTCATTACCAATTAGACAAACCTGAAATGAGGCTATTTAAGAGGAACACTGTCTTAAGGAGGCCACGAGTGATGGAGGGAGGTGGGGTGGGGTGGAGTGTCGACCTGAGATTGTCTTCATATCTCAGCTCGTCACGGGCGGACTAATGACAGTTCATATAGGGTTTTGTTTTAATTAAGACTGGAGCTTATTACAGGGGAATCTGCTGTTGCTGTTAATGTATACCGTACACAAATAAGTCAGAGAGAGAGAGAGAGAGAGAGAGAATAACAGATACACAGAGACAAGGAAAGGAAGAGACAGATGGAAAGAATGAGAGAGATAAAGAGAAACTGAAATGGCGAGAGACAGGTTGAAAGAATGAGACAAAGACTGGCAATAACAGACAGAGATGATGTGAGACAGAGAGAAAGAGTGAGGGGGACAGAGAGGGATAGATAGAATGGAGGAGATAGAAAAAGCAGAAGAGGAGATAGAAAAAGCATGCAGAAAGGGACAAACAAGCAGAGCGAGATGGAGAGAGAAAAAGAGAGTGACGGGTATCAGAGTGATGGAGAGACAGAGAGAGAGTCAGAGATGAACTGAAGGAAGAAGTGAGATGGAGAGAGAGAGAGAGATAGAGTAGTTTAACATTTATCCACACATTGACTATCTTCATTTCTCCTCCATCCCTAATGTGCGTTTAATAATAATTAAGAATAATACAGTGAC
Organism: Synodontis membranacea; assembly: GCA_025674565.1. Classification (NCBI taxonomy): domain Eukaryota; kingdom Metazoa; phylum Chordata; class Actinopteri; order Siluriformes; family Mochokidae; genus Synodontis; species Synodontis membranacea. The sequence goes on along the minus strand of JAOVYU010000036.1, from coordinate 3,040,779 downwards.
TAACCAGGTGTGTGATGATAAAAGGCTTGGAGCTGTGCTCTGTTTAACGTGTAGATGGACACGGCATTGAGAAATGTTCTTAACTTTCTCCTTTCGACACACTGAAGGACAAACAAGCCTGCTTTCAAACGAGGGTATTTTTCATAAACAACAAAGCAGTCATTCTTCTTCATGGACTACGAGATTGCTGAATGCCAGACAGACTCCTGCCCTCCGGATCAATGTGCACACACCGGCATGGGGAACACACTCGAGGCCCGACACTCTTTTGACAATACAGCTCACACACATACGAGCATGAACACACTCACACATTAATTGTTCATATAATAAGAAAGATCCTTTGTAGCTGCACCCCGGTGTGTATGTGTGTGTGCGTGTGTGTGCGTGTGCGTGTGTGTGTGTGTGTGTGTGTATGCGTGTGAGTGTGTGGTAAGTTTGTTCATAGAAGGAGTCCTACTGTGTCAGTGCTTTGTACCAATCTTCATAATGAACATATAAAATTGGATAAGCAGAATAAAGTACAATTATAGGAATATGATACAAAAAATAATCACCTGTGGGTTGGCAACAGTAGTGTTGTTGATTATTTTCCCTCTAACGTCACATCCCAAAAACAGTATAGATGTGAAAGCCGTGAGGTTGATTAGAAGTAGATTCGCTTTTATTCTACTTTTAAATCAAAAATAAAAACAAAAAACATAAAAACAAAAATGAGGCTGGGGAAAAAGTATCTTCTGTTTTCTCACTTTGGGCTATTTTTCTTTTCCTCTGGAATCTCAAGTTATCTGACTAACTAGCATTAAGGCGTAGCTAGCTAGGTTATATAACGTAATAACCGCCATGGCAACCTGCGGTATTTTAAGGTAGGAGCCCTCACCAATGACCAAAGATGGAGTAAAATAGCCGCTGGTGTAAGCGCAGGGTTGTACTCGGACAGGATGAAGAACGTGTTTCTTTGTTGTTGCCATGGTAACGTTGAGACGAAACTGCGTGCTCATAACAAGCGTATAAATAGATTTTAAACATTCTTATATAAACAAGACGACAAATCTAGACGTGTTTGCATATAAACACAGCAACTGAGTGACATTTGACGTTGCAGTGTGTTTGATTGATGACTTGCATCAGCAACAAAAACGTCTTGTTGTGGTTTCTGCTCTGACTAATGCGACTCATTCTTTACTCTCTCTCTCTCTCTCTCTCTCTCTCACACACACACACACACACACACACACACTGGTGTTCTGTCAGCAAATTTTTCCTCACCCACTTACTCCAACTAACACACACATACGAGCCTGAGGATGAAAATGAGTTACAGGGGAGCCGTCTCATTGCAGAAGCAATAAAATTGTGCATACTCGAGTGGCGAAGCTACACAGAGAGGCGTTCAGGCTCCCGGTCCTGGCATGATGCTCTGTAACCCTTTGTCCTGAATTATTAGACGAGCGAGGAAGAGGAGACACCTGAATGTTCCCCCACTGTGCCATGTCTCTAATAGCCTTGAACTCAGTGAATAATATATCTTTTTTTTCCCTTACACTGTAGCACAGTACAGAGGGATTGAAGGAAGTGCAGGAAGATGACAATGTCTGCTCATGTGCGATCAGGACTGTGATTCTGGATAAAAACAAACATTTAGGAAGCAGTGAATTGGGTGCAGTGATTTCCGCAGGCTGCAGTTTGTATTTGAAATCACACCCTTACTCACTCTTACGCTACTTACTACACTATACAGACTCTTCTGAATAAAGTGATCTAAAAAAAAAAAAAAAAAAGCCAGACAGTGGGAAGTGTGGGAAGAATATTGTTTACAATATTTGAATAGTGTTATATCAGAAAACAATTTTCACACACAACACTATCTAGAGTCTGGACAGAATGGTTCAAAAAACATCCAGTTCTTTGGACGTAAATGATTTCTTGATGAGAGAGATCAGTAGAGAATGACCAGACTGCTTCAAGCTGACAGGCAGTCTGTAGTAACTCAAATACTCTTTACAACCGTGGTGAGCAGAAAAGCATCTCAACATGTCAATCCTTGTGGCAGATGGGCTATGACCAGGGCCGGCCCATGGCATAGGCAGTATAGGCAAATGTTAAGGGCGCCATCCATCCAGGGGGTGGCAAAAACGGAGGAATCTATACATCCGGGGGGGCGCTCCCCGTCAGCGATCGCTCGCCAACTCCCTGCCGCGCCCGCCCCGTCGGCGATCGCTCAACCCCCCC
>JAOVYU010000036.1:3001394-3025499 GCA_025674565.1 Synodontis membranacea | reverse complement strand
AATGAAATTAAAGTGCTTTCGGAGCATGATTTAGGTCATATTTAGGGTTTAAACTTTAGAAATAAGCATTTATTAGCTTTTTTGGTGACTCCACTAAACATTCGTGATTTTCACATATCCGCGCCGGGGTCTGGAACCTAACCCTGCGAATGCACGAGGTATCACTGTATATATATATATATATATATCGAAGGAGGTGTGGCCTCTGAGTATCAGTTCCAATGAAGAAAGTGTGGCTTCTGTGTCCACTAGTCCAAGCGAAAGAGATGCGACCTTAAGATCCATCACTTCCGAAGTAATCAGATGTGGCCTTTGCGTCCGACTGTCCAAAACGAAGGTGCGGCCTCTGTGTCTGTAGTCAGTGTGAAGGAGGCGTGGCCTCTCTCTATTAATTCGAGGAAAGGACGCGTGGCCTTAACTGTATCACATTATCATCTTAAAAGAGCTATAAACGGTTAAAATCATTAAATCAGTGTTTACTTCAAATGCATAGATTATTGATTGGATCACTAACGTGTAGAACCCGAACCCACCCTCAAACCCCGCAGGCTTGTGTTAGACAGTAAATACAGATCATCTCTCTCTCCGGCTTGCTTTGACTTTCAGACACGCCTCTATGGCACTGCAGCTCTTTGGCTAACGTTCATAATAACACTTTATCGATGGACCTCATCAGTCAGTGCAAGCCTCGCAGGACAGTGGACCTCCTCTGCCACAGCTGGGGAAAACAAAGACGCACACACGGGCACACACGCGCACGCACGATAGTCCAACAACAGATCGATCAAAATCAGACGGCAGATGCATTTTAACACACTGGCTTGCTCTCTGGAATGGAAAGAGAAGCAGAAAGAGCAATAAGACTTGATAAGTGTGTAATGAATTGCTCCCTGCAGGCCTGACTGCTGTGTGACAGCGTGGACTAAAGCCAGGCCAGTGTTTCATTTGGTTAAGCCTCTTAACTGCCCAACTTTCAGGAGAGTTTTGCAGCAGTAGTGCTGTTCTTGGACTTTATTCACTTTGATTTGTTTACAGTTTATGGTTTCTCTTGTTCAGTCTCTTGCTTAAGAGAGGATTTGATTTTCAGTAGACTTGGAGTGCACATTTACCTCTAGGGTAAAATCAGGACGTTGTATCGCAACCGAGTTTGTGTACAACATAAAAAACAAACAAATTAAATCAGACAAAAATGAACCTTTGATTAAAATTGCTAGTCCAGTTTTGTCCATCCATCAGTGAAATATTGTACTTTTCAAACTTATAAAAATTAGAACTGAACTAAGCTTTCTTCCTTTATAAAGCCAAGTGCAAAAGTTTGCATCCTAACAGAAAAAAATCTTTTTTTACATATATATATATTTCACTGTTACTAAATAAGTGTGATGTTAGATTGTTGTTTTTTTTTTTATTGCTTATGTTACTGAAAGTACATCCGTGGAAGCAGAAACACTAAATACGACGGAAGTATATCTGGAATTTAGACACATGCCTGGAATTGATTATATTAATTTACATACAGTATTAAAACTTCCATTCTAAATCTACCTATGTTGCTTGGTGTATTTGAAGGTGCCGTGAATCGTCTCCCATCGAGATCTCGTCTTTGGCTGGAATATAGTTTTAATCTGCTTTATCTATAATACACACGCACGCATGATAAAAGTCTCAGATCATCAGAGAGTTAGCAGATGAGAGCGAATAGATTGAACTGTTTATGAAGTTATTGGTAGTCAAAGGCTGATTCTGAGCCTCAGGAATGATTCCGTATTATTCACGATAACATCAGGGGGAAATGAAGTTTTTCTGTGCCTCTGGGTTATCGGGTTATAAAATAATTGGCATCTGCACTGAACAGGTCAGTGGAGAAAGTGTGGTGAATATATGTGAAACACACACACACACTAAACGTAAAAGGCTCCCTCTCTCAGATATGAGCTTTGGAAATAGAAAGAATTAAAAAAGACTCTCAGGTCTCAAGGCAGTTTAAGTGATAGCGATCTCACCACGCTTAGCATTTCAGACACTTCTGGCTTTCATCACAAGGTCACGGATGGAGGAAATGCTAACAGTGTAGCACTTACCTAAAGGCTCTCTGACCAGAAATCTTCTGGGTTTCTATAGTTAGGCGCTTATTGATGTTTTGGCTTCTCATTTAACTACTTTTATTTGCTTTATTAGAGACGTTTAGGAATACAGCGAGGCATCTGTTTGAATTCTGGGCAACAGGGTATGTAAACTTAAGAGTATGATAAGTGTCCGAACCCAATTAAAGTTTGGACGTCAGAGTTTATCATTTTCGTGTTTTAGGCAAATCAGATTGCATACAGTTCACGTCATTCCAATTTATTCCATCAATTATATCGATATGATCATTTGTTTTTCTTGAAATTCGGGACATGACTCATGCCTTTTATAATTCAGAGAGTCAGAAGTAATAAATATATTATAGGTAGTTACATTAGAATGAATTTGCTTCATTTGTACGGCTTTCAATCTGACTTTTTGCTACTAATCTGTGATTAACCAGTCCAGTGTAATGAACTCATATTGGAGTATTTGTCAGATACTCCTCTGTTGCTAGTTTCTTTGCTAACCATCTCCTTCTGTTTTTATCCGTAGCGGTGGTCAGTGCTATCCCGGTTCCTACGCTGGAGAGCAGTCAGTACCCGGGCATCCTGCCGTCTCCCACATGTGGCTACGCCCCTCACTCTAAATTCACCCTCAGGCCGATGCCCTTTTCCACGCTCACTGTGGATCGAGGCTACGCCGCAGGTGCCCTAAAAACATCCTCTTCCTTTCTTTCCTTCCTTTCTCTTTCTTCCTCAATTTGTCCGGTTCCTCTGCTGAGCAGCCCGTGTCATGTGGTGTCAGTCTCCAGAGCTCATCCTCTGCCCTTACATTTTAACAAGCCTTCAGGTTTCATCCTATATCTCCCAGATCTCCTCTTTTTTGCTAGCCTTCGTCTTCTTTTCCGTCCCGTGACTTTCATTTAGCCTCGTTTTTACATCTGTTCCTTTTTTTTTTTACTCTCTAGAGAAGACGTTTCCCTCCCATTAGTGTTGGCCGTCTCTAATTCTATTAGGGTGGCGCACGAGTTTGTGGCCTTTTTGAACAAAGTTTCTTTGCGATTTTCTAAACTAATACACAGAGTCAGTCTTAAAAGTATTCGCTGTTAGATTCTGTGACTTTCTGCTGTTTATCTGGCAAAGAATGAAAGAGTGAGGAAAGAAGCTGTATCCGGTGAGGAGGCTGGATACTGAAAAATTCCAATCCAAGACATAAAATCGTGTCTTTCGTTGCTTTGTGTTGTCATGAGAGATGATGATCATAGTTCATTGACTTTTTTTTTTTTCGCTAAATTTGATCAGCTGGTCAGTGTAACGTTCAGCGTTTGACAGTTTCTCCAGGACGGAGCAGCTCGTAATAAAGGTGTAATGCTCTTGTAATGCAGGTGTTAACCTGTTGAGTGATGTTTCTCTCTGAGAGTGCATGTGGAACCACCTAGCAACTTTCAGAATCTTTCCTGTTGCCTTCAGATGCCTTAGAACAGTAGAACGATCCATATCCAGACGTCTCGCAGCTCTCGAGTCCATTGTGTCGCATCTTCATCCGACGGTTTCTGCAGCCCCTCATCCTCCGTTTCCTTTGGTCCACCTTTTCCAAACAGTGAACCATTTCTTGAGTGCGGAAATGTTGATCGTGGCGTCGCCATAAACTTTGCAAATTTCGTCTCTTCTGTTGATTTTTTTCCACTATTGAATAAGAATAGAAGGCAATGATGACTATGAATCTTGCTGAGCTCCATGCTTAATTGATAAACTACCTAAAACACCTGCGTTTATGGGGAGATCTGATGATAAATTATATTTACTACACCACGAACTTGTGCTACATCCTAACATGTTTTACTGTTTCACAGACGGCCCTGTTTGTTAAAGCACTCTTAAGGCCCACTGTGCGTAATTCACAATGAAATGCAACTGCAAGTCAATGCGAAATTAAGGTGTATAATTATACAGATTTGTGTTTTGAATGTTTGTTTACGTACTTACTACTGAACACGCAATTATAGAAAAACAGAGGTTGCCGGAAGATGCTTTTTACATCAGAAACTCAGAAATAAGGATTTAACATGTTTTGTTGTGCTACGAGACATCAATGGTCAATAGCCAAACGCGTGTGTGTGTGTTTTTTTTCCACAGCCATAACCACAGAGACTCCACAGCCTCAGGCGTCTCTGATCCCTTCTGTGCAGCCTGAAGCTTCGGGGGCAGAGGAGATTCCAAGCCGCTCCATTCCCACGGCGTGTGTAAGACCCACACACCCCCTGCGTAGCTTCACAAACCCCCTCCTGCCCCCACCCATGGGCACCATCGAGCCTAAAGTCTACACTCCCATGATGTCACAGCCAGGTGAGGTGCTCAGTGCTGAGAGCAGCATGAATGGAGACTTAACTATGGTGTGTGTGTGTGTGTGTGTGTGTGTGTGTGTGTGTGTGTGTGTGTGTGTGTGTTCACACACTCCAGATGGTTATAATATCATTGCTGATCTGAGTGCATGTTCAGTAGGAGGATGTGAATTTTGCACTACTGTGACAGCTAGTAGAGGGAATGCGATTAGAGATGCGCCTGGCCAATCCCTTTTATTGTAACAAAATCCTCAACATGACCACACTCGACTTTACCCTCAAATTGTTTTTAATAGTTGTGCACACTGCCCCTTGAGGCTGTCGGCCTTGGAAACGAGTCACTGTTTAACGGGATTATTCAGGGGTAAAATGAATTTGAACGTTTTTATTGGCTGTCCTGTTATCACTGTATATAGTAATTGCATTTGCAGTTTGTGTTAAATGGAAATGTCATATGAAAACCTGAAACGCGACACAAAGTAGAGAATCGAGAAAACCCGAGATCTGGCCCTGAGTGACTTCTATGCTTTTCGACCACTAAAGGAGGCGTTGCGAGGTTAAAACCTTAACGGTCAGATGAAGTAGCACAACAGATGGTGTGTCGGTTGTTCTCACTGTTCTTATACCTCCATTCATCATTTGGATGTTAAGCAGTACATCCACTAGAGGGCAGCTCAGAGTCAAATGTTTCTGACAACAACAAACATGGCAACAGTGGGGGGTGGGGGCAAGGAGAAGTGGAGTATCATCATAAAGATGTTTCAGATTTCTTTCTAAATCGCAAAACAGCTTAAAGATTTTTTTTTAACATCGCTTGCTTGTTCTTTTTGGCTATACTGCCCCCACGATTTCCAGTGGTACTGCTCCATTTTGTCCGCATCTTTTAGCTGCAGGTATCCTTATTCTTATTTAACGTTGTGCGTAAAGTCTTTTTATTATTATTATTATTATTAAATAATAGTATATATTTATGAAGTTGATCACTCTCCTTCTTAAAATGGCTGCTTCTAGACACTTTTTAACATCATGATGTCTGTGTGTCCTTTTTTTTTTATAGGTAACAGAAAGCCAGTTTGAGTTGTTGAGGCAATGTGATTTAAGTACGTGGTTTGGACGATGCTCAATTCCTTTATTTGTTAGCTAAGAATAAGCATTTCCTGACTACATTCTATTGCTTTAATGTTTATTTTGAGAAATTAAGTGTGTGTGTGTGTGTGTGTGTGTTTGTAGGGAGGCTGGTTCTACAGAAATGTCAGCCCTGATGCAGTTCATTTCTAAAAACTTTGCTCTCATTCTGTTTCATCTCTGACCTCGTAGCCATGATCGTGGACTGTAGTCTTCTCCTCTTTTCCTCCCCTAAACACTACACACACTCGTACACACTCGCTCCAGGCTTCTCCACCCTCCTGGGATGTCTCTCCACCCACACTTGCCAACCCATCCAACCCGTAACCAAAATATTCTTCGACATCAGCCGAATGCCTGTAGTTGCAATTTAATTGCTTTTCCTCAAGACGGTTTTTCCTCCATGTTGCTCGACTCCGTCTGTGCAAACAGACACCTGCGTCGCGACACCGCCACACCACCACACCACAAATAGAACAGCTTGAGGGAATATGCTACTTTTCTTGTCAGCTGTTGTTGAAATGCATCCTTTTAAAACACACGGTGCAGAAAAGCCAAGGTGTATTACAGCAGCTCAGCGGCAGAATGATGAATGAAAAACGGTGTGTGCGGTGGATTATACGAGATCATGCTGAATGCTGGAATCTGATTGTTCAGGAGGTCTGTATGAGCAGCTATGACGGTATTTCCAGCCGTAAAGCAATTCACAGGTTTATGTTAATGCTCTTGGTCTAATACTTTAGCGCTTCTGTAATAACAGCTAATTCACGAGGACTTGTATGGTGCGTGCTGCACGTAATAATCGGATTAAAAACGTAGAATTGTTATAGTGAAGTTTTCTGTAAGTTGATTTTTTTTTTACATTGCTTACTTGCTACAATGCAAGTAGGACCAGGAATAAACTTTTCTAGTGGAACATTCCACAACAATGAACATGACTATAAACAGGTTAGTGTTGTAGTACTCGTCTCGAGGCCACTTTTTGAAGGTCTTTGTCTCGTCTCAGACATAGAGGACTCGGGATTTTATTACCAGACCAGTGAAGACCACTACGGTGCTGACATCATTAAGCTGCCTGCGCTTTTGTCTGATTTATCATCGTTACTGAGATTGGATCCAAAACCAATAACAAATGCTGAATGAAGACCTTTAATTTGATTTCAGACCAAAGTTTGTTTGGATTTTGGGGTTTTTGTGTGAATGTGGGTCTTTCTGGTCCATTTAAGAAGTGCCTATTGGTTTGCATGTTGTACATTTTAAGTGGTTCATGCTGTGTGGGTCTCGTGCTGGTCTGGTCTTGACTTGGGCTCAACCCCTCAAAGTCTTGGTCTTGTCTAAGCCTCCAAACACTCTGGATTTGGTCATGACCTGGTCTCAGTTTAGGTAGTCTTGACTACAACACCGTAACAGATTTTAAAAAAAATCCGAATTCTTTATCAAATTGTTGCGGTGTAAGAAAAACGTTGGAATGTGCTGTTACTGGAAAGCAATCCACCGTCCCATCGTTGATTATTTTGAAGTAGTTTATTCCTTACTTGACCTTGTTCCTCAACATGTTTTTCGGTTCACAGCTCCACCAGTTAAGCCCTTCCTCCCTGCTGACCTCGCCACGTTCAGGTCTAATTTTCTCTATATAAATCTCAGAAACAACTCAACAGAGGAACAGTAGTCCAGTTCGAGGAAACGCTTTTGTTTCAAAACCAGCTCCTGAGGACTCGTTTAAGCTGTGTTTTACAAAAGCAGTAACGATTTGATGTGTGTGTAGAGAGAAATAATAAGACGTTAATAATGGCACACCATTTCACGCATCAGTGACACAAGCTAACCTTTGAAAAAAAAAATCTGCCAAAAAATTCACTTTAGAGCTTTTTCGGGAAGGAACAAGCAAACGATGGGACAGCAGAAGGGCCAGAATGGGACTGTCAGCAAAAAGAAAGCTGCATTTAAATGAAAATACTAAGATTCCTACCCAAGTTACAGGTTCATCGCAACAGGTGATACACAAGCTCCACACCCGCTATGCGAACTCCTGCGCCTCTACCCAGTCCACGGAAAAATTTTCATGCATGAAACCGGTCCGTGGTACAAGAAAGGTTGGGGACTGCTGCCTTAGAGGAATTAAAATGATGTGATGTGCTGTTAGTTGAAAATCTTGTGGGTTGTAGCAGTAAAACAGCCCTGTTAATTATTTTCCTAAAACAGCAGTTGTTACTTTGCTAAGGTTAAATAAAGACGCTATAAATCTAATAAGCAAAGGGAGGGAGGATGAAGTAGAACACCTTGTTACTGTAAATCCCCAGGCTGAACACGCTACATGCACTGAAAGCATGAAAAGGGAAATCAAGCGCTTTAGACTTTTGTATCTCGCTGAACTGCTGTCCTTGAACATTTCTGGGAGTTTGTACAATCCTTGCAACATGATGAAAACCCACAGAAGCCGGTAGGGGTTTGCCCTCCATCACGCGGCGGCGGCACAACAGCCACTCGACAGAGCTGGGAGCCTCGTCTCGTGCTGATGGAAGCGTTTCTGATCGTCATTTCTATGCATGGGATCATCTGAGTGACCAGCTTCAAGCGCATCGGCTATTTCACACTCCACGGCACACACACGGGCTCAGCGCTGATTGTTCTCACAGTGTGGTGAGTGCAGAGCCTGGGCTTGACTTGGACCGGAGTGATATCAAAGGCATTGTTGGTAAATTGGTCCATCAGTGTTTTACGAACACTCAGAGGTTTTTCCATCAGGATCCTCTTTGTGATTTTCAAACACAGCAGGTCCGAGGATGTTCGCTTGTTACACCGTTTCACTGCTCCTCCATCAAACCGCCATGGCCATCTTGGCGAGCTCCAGGCCTTAATGCTAACACGACGCTAGCGTTAAACACTCACACACTTCGTAATAAAGGCTAACTGATGATTACATCACACACAACTATACACCTTTCTGTTTATGAAGCTGTCTGTATATACATCTCTCTCTCTCCAGCCATCCATCTATCTACCTACCTCTATCAAGGTATTTCTAACCCTCTCGCTTTCTCTAACCCCATCCCTCCATCTCCATCTCTCACACCATCTCTTCATCCCTAACCCTACATCTCTCTATCTAAGCATCTTTAACCCCATCTCCCCATCCATCTCTCTAGCCATCTATCTAACACTATCTCTATCTATCCATCTGCCTCCATCTGGGTATTTCTAACCCTCTTTCTCTGTCCGTCTCTAACCCTATGTCTCTAGCCTATCCCTTTCTCTAACCCCATCTCTCCATCTCCTTATCAGTCTCTCTAGATAACTTTCTATCTATCCATCAATCCATCCAGTTATGAATACTATTCATTACATGGTTAAATGGAATAAAAGAGAGGGAGAAATGGCCAAGCCAGTAAAAGTGGATTCTGCAGCAGATGACATGTAAAGCATAAAAACTTTTATTTGTTTACAAGACTTGAAAACATTTGTGAATAAGTATTTGTCCTTGATCATACTTTGGAACTGTATTCACACAACATATCTGGAGAGATAACACTTTTTGTATTTCCACGCTGCTCTCTTTCCGTGTTGATTCCTGTGATTACTGAGTCCACTCACGCCGCAGCATTTGCATGTAATCATTAGAAGGAGATGTTCCGAGTCGCTCCGTGTGCGCGCGCGCGTGTGTATGTGTGTGTCTGCATGCACAGCTATACCTTTGTGAAGTCTCAAGTGATTGAGAGGACACAATGGAGATGTTTTTCATGTGTGTTTCCACTTTAGATGTCATGCTTGGCTGCTGATTGCCGTGAGTTCTATAGGCATGGCTCAGCTCAATAATAATAATTATAGCCTTTTCTCAGAATTATTGGCACCTTTGCTTAACGATGAATAGATCTGTGTTGATAGATCTGTGTTGTTTATTAGCTTGATCTTGTACCAAAACACTACGTTTTGTTTTAAGTGATCTAATGTCTTTAAGAACAACAGGATTGTGCCATAAATACAGGCACCCACACGTGTTGCGTTATACGGTAGATTATAATAGGAGAAATATATTTTTTAAACCATGAATAAAAATATTGAGCTTGTATACACAAGGCCCCTGCTCGATTTATCGTTTTCCTTTTCTCCCCCCAATCTAGTCGATAAACTTTGATGGCGCGCGTACAGTACCAGCAGGGACTAATAAAAGCCAGCGTGAAGGAGGACGCGCTCTATTACAGTTCATCGAGCTTCCCTCTCTCTTTCTCTTTCTCTCTGTCTGTCCTTGAGCAGGTGCTGGCAATTTCCAGTGTTAAATTATGCAGATAATGCCCAGGCCAGGTATCTAATTAAGATGAAGCAGAGGGTGGTGGGTGGTTATAAGTTCTGGAGCTGTACAGCTCGCTGAGATCACTGCTGTCCGTCAATTACACACACACACACACACACACACATGCCCAGTCATCTGAGAGCAAAAGGGCCGGCTTATGGATGATTAGGGGTCCATGCACACCATCAGCACGTCCATCTGTCTTGCCTCACCTGTCGCCAGACTGACAGATCTCGCGATTTGCACCGTCGTTAGCCAACTCCTGGGCGAACCAGAGCGCCTGGCGTTCAGCTGGATTCATTTGGTTTGAGCTTTACGTGGTTGTCAGTTTCAGTTAGTCTCGCAGCAGTGCTGATTTGCAGCGATTTAGTAGTGTTTAATTTTGTACAATAACGATGAATTATACAAGCCTTTCCTTTGAGGAATGTATTTGAGGAGGAGATGATAGAAATGACTCTGGCGTGAGTGTTACGGTGGCTGTGTTTGAATATCTGTTAATTAAAATTTGCGTATTCGTAGGTGGCAGTCTCCCTAAACCCCAAGTCAAGACAGCTTCGTTAGGACAGGCTGGGAAAGCGAGATCACCGCTACTTCCTGTCTCTGTTCCGACAGCACCAGAAACCGCAGAGGAAGGGCAGAAACCAGCAGAAGACCCCGCAAGTGTGAGTCTCTCTCTAGCTCACGCACACACACATACAGCTTCAAACACCTTGAAACAAGAAACCCATGCTCATTAGGAATGCATCTCAGCAGGAAGGCTACGCTCTGACTCAGGAAAGAAGTCGTTAATTGTGATGCTCTAAAAGAGCGTCTGCTGTGTCTCATTTCCATGTTAAAGTAGCAGTAGGGTTACAGACAGCAGCTCTACGCTTTAACACCGCAGGAGTCTCCAGGAAGCTCTCTAATAAACAAAATACTTATTACTGGGTCATGAACTGGTACTTCTGCGACTCTGATGCTGTGTTCGGATTGTCCACTCACTCATTGTATAGTGTTTCTGTGTAGAAGACTCACTAGGGGGTAAGGACAGACGGCTGATGTTACAACAAGTGTGTCAAACAAATGTCGGAACATGGATACAAACGTCGCTGCTGTTTGGAATAAAACTACAACTCACATGAAAGGGCTGCAATGGATGATGGTCAAATGGATGATGGTGACGCTTTTGTAGTGCACTATATAGTAAATGAAATTTAGAGCTGAGAATTCAAACAGCACTACAAAATAGCGGGTGAGTGGATGTTCCAAGCACAGCATAAAGGCCTTTACACATACAGGGTGACGTGAATAAACAATGTGACGGCGTGAAAAACAAAATCAATCATTGACTGGTTTAGCACAACATTAAAATTCATATTAAATGCAATTCTGTAAAAATAATCCTGTGAAAAGGGAAAAAAAGAAAAAATTGGGTACGTCCTCTCCTGACAGGTAGGTGAGAAGGCGGGGTGAGGTTCACTGCTTGGATCAGGAGCTGAAACTCTGCCGTGGTCTTTAAACTCGATCCGTCTTCACCACAACCACTCCTCTCCTATTTTTTTCCCCCAGACATTGTCTTTAATGTCGTTATCTTTAATTTGTGTTGCCCTTGTCAAACAGCACAGGGTTTTGGGACAAAAAAAAAACAAAATTAATGAGTTTGATGATTCCACAACCTGATTGGTTGAATTTGTCCAATTAACGGACAAAATGTCAAGTCTATTGTGAAAAAATAAATACAAGGGCATTCGTCTTTGATGTGAAAGTCTTTATGCAGGGGATAGTTGTTCTAAGAAGAAATAAATCAGTACGACTAATATCACGCAGTATGTGTAAAGACCTTAAGACACAGACCCGACCAATAGATCTTTTTTTATTTTTCACTGCAGTTTGTTGAGCGCCACTTTAAAGGCACAGTTTGTACATTTCAGAGTGAAGAACAGTAAATTGCAGTGAAAAGCTAAAATGAGTCCCAGACTCTCTTAAACCCAACTTAAATGACCTGGAGGTGGAGCTTATTTCTGGCCAGGGGAAATTCAGAGACTTGTTGATTTACGGAAACCTAATTAAATAATGGATAAATGAAAATCATTCCTCTGAAATTGTTTTTTTTTTTTTTTGCATTTTTCTACCTATAAAATGTCAAGAAAAATCTTTGTGACTTATTTTGAATTTTTGTTAATATTTAAATGCCTCGTCAATTTAAATTGGGTTTAAAAAATAAAGTGTAAAACGTATGCAGTTAAACACTATAGATCAGAAACCCTAGCTGACCTCTCGGTTTATTAATATTTTATAAATGAGGAGCTTGGGTCATGCCGGTGCTAAAGCGAAGGTCATACAAGTATATTAAAAATGCTATATGAATAAGTCACAGCGCATGTACACACACTGACGGCAGCTTCAGGGATGACGAGGAAAAACGGAACTGAGAAAACTACAGAGGCGATGGAGAAGATTGCTGGTCCTGGAGGTCAGCTGATGTCTCTCCTGATATCTCTCAGCTTTATAACTGCTCTGGTTTGAGGGGTTCCAGAAAAAAGGCTCTTAATGCATTCAGCCCATTTATTCCCACCAGCTCATACGGCGGGATTTAATCTGTCACAGCCGCTCCTGAGAGCTTATGGTATGATTGTGATGCGTGATCATTAGTTTGGGCATGCCTTTGTAGGTACACTTTTGCTCTCCTTACACCACAGCAGCATGCCAACGATTACAGTTTTTCATTTAATAAATAACAATGTCAGATATTTTAACCCTTTAGTTATATTTTACGAGGTTCTGAATATACCTTTTGCAAAAACTTTATTTGACAGTTACAAACTCTTTTTCTACTGTTTGAATCTTTAAAATTGTAAACAATTTTTTTAACTTTTTTATAGATTATAGATAGAACTGAATGCTAAAGCTTATTTTTTTCCAAGTTGCAGCCCTACTGATTTATTGGCAGTTTGGCAGGTGACCTGTACATCATGATCCATTTTATCATTTTTCACAGAGCTCTAATGTGAAAAGTCCACGAAATAGTTATCAATTACGTTAGAGTAGCTATAAGCCTTCGTCCCCATTACCACTCTCTCTCCCTCTTTCTCGCTCACAAAGAAAAAAAAAAAGAGGAACATAAATGACACTGCTGTGATGTTCTGGAAAAATTATTCATCATCTATGGTTCTGACTTTAATCAAGGGGTTTGGTTTGTGCTTGTCTTTTCTAAATCACTCTGCTGATAGCTTGTCTCTTTCCCTGCAGGTATATGAGCAGGATGACCTGAGTGAACAGATGGCAAGTCTAGAGGGACTGATGAAGCAGCTGAACGCCATCACCGGCTCAGCATTTTAACGTCGGGGACCAACCGGCGGAAGCTGTGATGTAGCGGAGGGAAGGGACGCCATGAACTGGGCCACCCACCTGTGACTTTTCAGACTCTCTGGTGTCCCGTGTCCCTCTGCTCCGGCCTTTATTCCACTCATGCGTTCATCGGCAAAAACCCCGCGATGAGTCAAAAAAAAAAAAAAGGGAAAAAAATAATGTCAAATCACATGCAAGACTCGTAGAAGGGAGAGGTTTTTAAAGACGGAGCTCTGTGTAGAGCTGGGCCACCACCAGATGATTCTTTCACCAACGTTTTTGTCTTTTCTTTGGTTTCCAATCACACTGCAGCTTTGGCGAATATAAATAAGATGGAGAAGACCGGGTTCAGAAAATGACACTGTTTTCTCAGGTCCACCTCTGCTGCTCTGTCGCTCCATCTTTCTGAAAAAAAAAACAAAACTTTGCTGCGCTTTTCCAAAACACACATCGCGACTTAAATACTGCATACTGCTCTGTGACAAAACGAGTCCGCACTCGGTGGATCAGGAAATAAACGACCCATTTCATTGCAAATATACCTCCATTTCCTGACCAGTAGTTCGACCTACTATGACTGTGTTATAATGCACAACTTATATACACGTATCGTACCCTGGATTACATCACGTTCATTTTTTCCCAGAAACACGATGAAGCCTATAAGCAGTAAAACACAGCGAGACACTACAGCACCACTGGGGTTTTTTTTTTCCGTCCTAGCTGGACGGAGAGGCGAGACGTCGCAGCTGTAAACCTGTGAGCGAAACGAACGACTTCTGTTATTTTACAGCTTTCCGCGTCTACGCTGCGAGGCGTGATGGTGGTCGTGTAGATGAAAGATCCCGTCACATAAAACGGTGTCAACAGCAAAACGTGCTGCTGCGCCAACACAAACCGTGTTTTACTTTTCTGTTCCTTTCCCCCGTTTGTGCTTTGTCAAATCTTGTATCTTTTATTTTTTATTTTTTTTTTTTTTAGACACGAGTGGGAGACAAATATTTGGATGTGCCTCGATTTTTTCCCCCCCTTTATTTATTGATGCTGTCTGAAAGCATCAGTGCATATATTACTTTTTTTTTTGTTTATTTTACTTTTATTTTAGAATTGCACTTGCGCAAAACCTGCCAGATAGAAAATAAGTGTTTGCGGGGCAAAATATAAAAAAATAAGACAGAAGGAAAAGAAGAAGAGCGGCCATGTCCTGCCATTCCTTACGCCCAGAACAAGGCATGGCGCCTACAATGGATATTTTTCTTGTACGCTGTACATGTGTAAACTTTACCATGGACAAAATCATGAACACTGTAGCAAGACAAGAAAATATGCTGGTTTTTTTTGTATTGTACAGTACCATAGAGCAATTGACGGGGAGATCATTAGTTAGGTGGTTTTAGGGGTATTCTTTTTCGAGGGCTGGAGGGGGGGGTATTAGGGAGGGAGGAAGGGCAGACTGGGGGTTTTTTAAACCAGGAAATTTAATATATTATTTCAAGTGTTCCTCAGTAACTTATCATCAAGATGGTGTCTCCATTTTATAAATTATTTCTCCAGTTAAAACAAACAAAACCAGGAGGATGAAAGGAGTGCCTACAGAGTCCCTTACGCTAGTACGCACTTCCTCGCTCCTGAACAACGCAACAGAACTCAGTTTTGCACAATAATGCGTGGTTCACCAATGAAGGGCCAGACACCGATCAATCTAATTTGAATTTTTTTTTTTTTTTTTTTTAATTGGGTGTTTAATCATATCAGGTTGCCAGGTTGTTTGCAAACTGGGCGTGTATTAAGCTAGTTATCAGATGTATAATGTAATTCCCACAATTTGATTAATAAATTGACCTCAGTAAAATACCACGCTGATTCTAACATTTCTAACCAAACTCCAATACTGCGACAAACTTTTTATATAATAAACCGAAGCCAATATCGAACACGTATTTTTCCATCCTTCTTAAATTGTCCAATTTTAGCATTGTTGACCGAACTAGAGTAGACATTGAATGGTACACGTGAACATTTTGTTGCCATTTGAACGAGGGGGAAAACGTTCCACACCTTCGAAAGTGTGAAACACACCCCCCCTTTGGCCATTTCTACCCACGACGTTGTATACAATTGCTGGTTTTGTAATGCACTGTAGAACAGTCTAATGGTCCTTTTTTATATAGAAACCTTATTTCAATTGTGCATTCTTTTGGTTTGATAAATAAAGTTTTTGATAAAAAAAAAAAAAACAAAACAAAAAAAAACAAGCATCACTTCTTGCAGTGATATTTGATTTACCTTCTGTCTGGAATCCCTCCATCATTGACTATTTACTGCTGTTTATACATCCACCCATTATCTGAACCACTTATTTGTTAAAGGTCTCAGGGAAGCTGGAGCCAATCCCAGCTGACTTTAGGTGAGAGGCGGGGTTCACCCTGGACAGATCAGCTATCAATTGCAGGGTTAGCACGAAGATGACACACAAAACAACACACTCACATTAACACCCATGGGCAGTCTGGAGTACAGTTGACCTTTGGGGGGAAACCGGAGCACCCAGAGGAAGCAGGCACAGGGAGAACATGCGAACTCGGCACAGAAAGGCCCGAGTCGGCCAGCAGGTTCAAGCCCAGATCCTTCTTTCTGTGAAGTGACAGATCTAACCACTGCATCACCGTGAAGCATTTGTATAGATCAGTATACGGAAAACCCATCATGACCTGCTGTTAGATTAACTATCAACTAGGCACGGGTCTCAAACTTCTTATAGATAATCTGTCACACTACAATTAGTCTATCAATATTACAATCCATTTTTCAGAAAATTGTGTGACCAACCCGGTTTCATCATGGTTGGGAGGTAAAGGTTGTTGGGGTTGAAGGTTAAAGCAAGAAAACAAAAACGTTAACATGATGAACGTTACAACATTTATAACGAATAAAACATTTAATTGCTGATATAGTTATAACACACACACACACATATATATATATATACACAATTTACATTTTACAGCAAAGACAAAACAAGCTCCTTATCTTTATTCCATCTGCATTACTCAGAATAATAAGTAAATAAGCAGTTTCAAGGTTATTGCAAAAACAATTGTAGTTTTAAGACTGTGTTCGTTTGAAATTGCCCAAACAGTTAAACTTAAACCCAAATTCACTTAAAAAGTCGTGGTCTATTTTACCACGCGTCCTTCAGTGCAGTGTGTCCTGCTGTAACTCTACTCACAGACCAGCTGCCTGCAGAAAGTCACCTTAATAAGGGTTCAGTAATTAGCTCAGGAGCTGGAGATCAGGTGGTTTAGGATTCGGGAAATTTGAAACTGCAGAGCAGTTAAGAGCTGGGAAACCTTGTCTTATCCTTCAGTACAACAGAGAAGAGCATTGTGGCTTGGACTCGGCCCCTCACCCTGCGACGTGTACCTGCGGCAGGAGAACAGATGCTGTATAAATGGGTGTGATTAATGGGGGTGTAGTCTGGCATATGCTGCACCAGACGCCTCAGCGTGGCCGCCAGGAGAGCCGCCTGTAATAGAGCTGCGTCCTGAAGCTCCTCAGCAGGTGATCTCCATTAAAATATGGCACCATCCATCAATAAGCCACTGAATAGCCTGATAGGGAGTGAAATCTTCAACTTCATATGCATTTCTAACCGAAGTGTTAAAAGGTGGACCACCTTTAAAAATACCTTTAATTCAATAAAAGATATATGTACTGTCTCAGGTAAAAGATCAAATCTGTCAAAAAAAAAAAAAAATGTAAACTAAAATGCACTTTATTATGTTGTTTCAAACTGTAAAATTATGCAATAGAGACTGAATCTTGGACTAAGCCAGCACTAGGGAATTCAGATTATTGACTGAATCCAATCCTGCATGAATGTTATTTATTTAGTAGACATGTTGAGCAGATTAACAGATTCACATCTAACCTTGCCTGTATATTGCATCAGATTTTGCCAAGTATATTAGAGATGTTAAAGCAGCGGAATCCTCCTGGATGTTCAGGACAACATGCGCAGCAGGAAGTTCCGCAGCCTTTGATTCCTTTGGGGCTGATCGGATGCGGGTTTTGCAACTTAAACAAAAATATTTCTGTACGCGTACACGATTTCCATAAAAACAGCCAGCAATGCAAGTAGATAGCGAGAGAAGTACTTCCTGTCACTGAGCTGCTACATTAATCATAATTTAAAAAAAAGCTGTCTGTCTTTCATTTGACTAGATGCCCCAGTTTAATTGCAACTTTATTATACGAGTCAAATAATTAACTTAATCAGTCCAAGGAACTTTACAGACCTTATTCCAGATGTGTGTTCACAAACACATTTTGAGAAGACACTGGAAATGTAGCAGGATGTTCTGTCCGTCTACAGTAACGTCGTCTTATAATAAATAAATAAATAAATGAGTCAAAAATCACTTACAATTGTATCCACATGGATGCCTCTGCTACCGAGTTAGTCTAGTCCAGCTTGTTACTAATTTGTATGCCAGAACTAGCCTTAAAATAGAGTGCAAACGTGAATGAAGCTAATGAAGAAAAACGATTTCAGATGTGACCTTGTTTGGAACAGTTCCACAAGTCAAATCGGTTCATCTGCTGGTTACAGTGATAATTCCTTATAAATCCTGAAAACATTCGACCACTCGTTCTTGAGATATGCTTATGAGAACAGTGAATTCTGGCCAGATACACGGACGCATGCATGGACGGACGGACACGTGGACAGATGGCAAACATCGTAACTAGTCAAAAATGCACGTGAATAACATCATTGTATAACAAACAGGACAGAAGCTATTTGACCGCAGTCCTTGCTTGGATCAATTCCAAAATCAAATCAGTTCGTCTACTTGTTATGATGATAATTCTATACAAAATCTACGAACATTTAACCACTTGATCATGAGATTTCACTCCAACGGGAGTCTCAGATGGTCAAACCGACAAGCAGGAAACATAGCGCGTCCCCGACTCGGTGGCCGAGGCAGAAAAAAAAAAAACGAGTTGTTTTTAAGATGTTGCATGTGCTTGTGGTCTGTTTGGACTTTCCAAAGTATCTAAATAAGGTGCAAATGATCAGCTAGACTGTGCAGCTGCTGTAAACATGTCCAAAACACATGGTGTCCAGAACATCTGTCCTGCGTCCATTTAGCCAATTTTTGCCCGTGTTACGGCCATTTGTTGCTTTGTGCGTTAAAAGCACTCAGAGTCACTGTGTCACAGGGCTATTAGCTGTCCAGGCTGCCTGTGTGTCTGTGTGTGTCTGTCTGTAAGCTCGTATGTATCTAGTCAATAAACATACACATCCAAATAAACACTTGTCGAATGTTACCCAAGACAAGTCTAGAAAAAAAAACACATATTATATAAAGGTTTTAGCCATATGACTCTTGGCATCGATGAAGTAAAAATGGGCATGTTAATACTGATGAGTATCTGTGGACGTGGATAAATCACCAGAAAGCATGAACATTTTTTTGTCACCACTTGCAAACACCTGAAACGCTCCATGTTGGGAGTTTAATGTACAGTCACTCCTGTTAAAAATTCAGGCAAATTTTATACCCAATATTGAAATACATTAAAAAATTTCAATTTCAATAATTTCATTTAATTTCATTTAAATTTAAGTTTAGCATGTTCATGTTGCATAGAAACACATGAGCTGTTTTGAGCTGTTCGCAAATTGTCACGTTCTTACTTTAAAGGTGCATTTATTTGGCTTCAGCAGACGTTTATTATGCGCTTTTGTTATTAAATCCATTTAAAAAAAAAACTATTATGGACTGCATTATCTGAAATGCTTGGTTATGTTTGGATGGACCTTTTATCAGTCATTTTCTAGAAACTCCCCAACGTCCCTTCACTCTGCCTCATGTTCATTTGCTCTGAAAGAAAATAAATATGGCCGAATTCGGCTAGGGCACAGCACGGCCGGATAATTCTCCTGTGAGAATAAAACCTGTGCTGTGCTTCATAAAAAAAAACAAAAAAAACAAACAAATATGGAGCAATTTATAACTGGTGAAGAGGCAGCTGAATGGCCTATCATTTAATTTAACGATGCCAACAAGCTACTGTTGAAGGTTTAAGGCTCATGAGACCTCATTACAAAGAAAACATCGCTGCATTTCACCACTTATAAATCAGTGAGACGAATTTCTCAGCTTGTCAGGTTGAAAGTGGGTGAGAATAGGGTGGGCTTCAAGTAGTCTTGAATCTACCTGCTTACACATTTAGACCCAATTGTGACTAATTTTGACAAATCTTGCTTAATGCTCCTTTAATACCTCACAAAATTCGTAGGTAGCTTTCTAAAATTTGTAACACTATCCCCAGCATTCAACCCTCTCGGCTGTTCTCCATTTAGGGCGCGTACAAATTATACCATTCGCACAAATGGTACCATGTTGGTTTTCCAGCGCCAGAATAATAAACGAGTACCTCAGTGAAAGGCAGAGAAATACAAAAGTGTTTACGCAAACATAAAAGTGTATTACTAGAATACTGAAAGAAAATACAGGTGGGGTGTAACTGAAGATTCGATTCAAGCAGTAGAGAATCGGTGAGGAAAACGAAATTACCAACTGAAAGATGGTGGTTTTAAGTCCTGAATCATAAGGTTGTTTTTTTTTGTTTTTTTTTTACCTTTCTTTCTTTTTAAAGAGTGAAAAGTAATGAGTGTCTTTATAACAACTTGTCAGACTTGAGAAACGAGAGGTAGTCTTTGCTGAACGCTGAATACTGCAGTCTTCAGCTCAATAAACAATTCAGTAAACAGCTTAAGTTCAACATATCTTATTACTTGATGCAGGTGCGCCGTTTATAATAAAAACAAGAAAAGGCCTTAAAAAATGATGCTATAGACTGTAAAAAGTGGTTCACTAACTTGGTAAAAGTTAAGAATTCCATGCAAGTGCATAAAAAAAATAATAATGATGAAAATTTATAGCATTAATGTAATCTAAATATTAGCAACAGGCAAACTATTTATTACAGAATATAAGAATATAACAAATCCCTTAAACTCCTTGTCTATGCTTCATGGACCCCTGGGGGTCACGACACCTCACTTTTGGCCCTTTTCCACTGCATGGCATCGGCTCAACTCAACTCGGCTCAAATATTCTTGCTTTTGCTATCCCCTCAGTGTACGTGGTCTTCATAGTAACGCTGCACGAAACTGCTGCCTTTTGACACAATACGCAATGGACCGTGTTCATTTTTATTAATACTTCTTCTCTCCATGCACTGAACTTGTTGGCCCTCGAACTGAGAGAGGATTCCATCCATCTTACTAAAAATTAGGCTCTCGACTGGTTTCTTATATGTACACATCAGTTTAACTTCCAGAGGTTTCGGCAAAATATGTGACCTGCAGAAACTTTCCCTATATAATGTTTGCGGAGCGGGGTCCCGCACCCCGAGCTCTGGATCACTACCGGGCTACCAGGAACTATCCACGACTCGGGCCTAACGGAAAAGCCAAAAACACAAGTATTGTCAATACTATGCAGTGGGAAAGGGCCGTTTGAAGACAGCCAGAGGCTCATCCAACTACATTCGGAGCACAAGCTCACACTCCAAGACATTACTTCACTCTCGATCAACGTGCTACTAATGAGCTCATTAACGACTCTCAGTGGTGGACTAAATAAACAAACTATAATCATGAGCACATCGCGAAATCTTGCCGCTGTCTTTGTGCATCATCCAGCAGTACATTCATTCTGCCCTTCATTCATACTACATTCATTCAGCCTCGTAGTATTTGTCTACCCGCATCCCAGTGAGCTCGACCCATACCTGCACGTCCAGGATTTGGATTCATTAAAATAAATCTTTTTTATTTATTTTTTTTAATTCCATGGTCTCACAGGCTGTTACACATGGTCCTAAAGAACCAGACATTACAGGCTTCTTAGATGATAACATTTATAGCATAAATTTATTTTCTTTTATGGGGTAGCAATAGAGCGCTCACAGCTTCAGGGTCTCTGGTTCAATCCTAAGATCATGTTCTCCCAGTGTCCGTGTGGGTTTTATCCGGGTTCTCAAGTTTTATCCCACTTCCAAAAGATGTGGCGGTAGGTGGACTGGCTATGCCAAATTGCTGCTAGTTGTAAATGCAAAATGTTTTGTGGTGGACCGCATTCCATTCTCGGAGGTATTCCCACCTCAGTCCAGTATTTCCAGAATAGGAACAGATCCCGATCCACCGTGACCCTGACCAGGATAAAGCACTGGACTAAATGAATGGACTTTTTTTTTTGTTCTTTAGGGCACCAACAAAACAAAAACAATGTCAAGAATAAAAAAGTCAAGATTAAAAGTGATGAGGAAAAGAAATGGACTGATGAATAAATATTCAGAATTATAATACCCACCATTATAACAGACTGTACATATTAGGCATTTTTGTTCTTACTTAGCCAAGCTAGCCACTGCAGGAGATTTAATTATCCTTTCCAGTGGAAAAAATGTCACCCTTTTGTTTCTCCATGAGGTATTGCGAGCTACTTTGCTTCACACGTTTATATTTCTCTCTTTTCTAATCAACTTTGTTTCACGATCTTTACTTGGCTGAGCTAATTACGTTCATGCATATTTCACCAGATCACCATATGTTATATTTGTGCAAAACAAATATTAGCGTGCACTACAAATCCAAAACTCTCCAGTGCTCTGTCTCAGCCTGGGCCACGGAGTTAATGGCGGAAACACTGTGTTAATCAGACAGCACATAAAACCGCGGCCCTGTGAGCATGATATTAATGAAGAGGAAGCCCTCGGGTGGGCTTTAGTCAAAGCATTAGGAGAAAAAAGCTCTTACACAGTTCACCTGGCTGTTTCCATCGGCTTCTGATCACCTCGTCTCATCCACTTCTTTTTTTTTAAACAGGTGTCAGGGCTTTATGGGAAGTTCCACATGTAATAGGCTACTCTGGGAATATTAATCAAACTACAAACAGGTGACAAATTAAAGGAAAAAAAGAAGTGATGAACGCTGTTCTTCCAAATGATATCAACTAGCTAGTGTTACTATGATGGTGGTCAAGAGCGGTAGCTTCCAATTCGCTCCAAAATCTCGCATAGGCAATTAACGCAATGCCGTTTTCATCCTCACCAAATCATTCAGAAGATAAAGGTGATCTGGAAGAACTTCATATTGGTCCGCAATGACGCTGAGCTCTACTGCGAAATGTTGAGCAAGACCATCATAGCAAAACTAAATACCCCCCTTTTTTTTCCTTTAATTCGTCTCCTGTGTCTACATGGCAAAATCAGCTTAACTGCTTTGAAGCTATGTCCATTGATGACATCGTATTAAGAATCGGAAGTCTTCGATCCAAAACTGAGCTGGGTTCATCGCTTTCCTAACAGAGTCTACTTGTAACACTGTACGGAAACTGTAACGTGGTGGTGATCTGAGATGCAGACCTGTTTTTCCAAAGCTTGTTTATCGATTTATTTATCCACAGCGAATGTCAAATCTCACACAGACAAGGGTTCAACAAGAAAGATCCATAAATATCCACAGGGAAATGTTGAAAGCCTGAGTAAACGTGGTACCAAGGCTTGGATATACTCAGTATCAAAAACATATGGCAAAAATTGTGCGACAGTTCAAAGACGCAACACGGACAATCAGAGAAAAACTAATTACAGACTAACACTAAACTCTATCATGATTCCCAGCTCAGAAGGGAGGAAATCTTTAGGGATTCTCCATAGGGATGAAATGGACCATTAAAGGTTGTAGATTTACCTTTGTATCGAAGCAACTAGCATGACTCAGTGGTGACAACAGTTAGCTTTTAATGCTTAGAATGATTAGTTTTTAATGAATAGTTTTTGACTACAAAAAAGAATTTCAATTGATATATTTGGTTTCTTAGGCAAAGCAAGGTCCAGCAGCCGAGAAACACTGGGGATGACACAAACCTGACCAATCAAGCTCAAGATCAGGATCTTCAACACAAGGGTTTACATATAGTATGTGTTTAAGTCTGTGCTACTCTACACAGGAGATCCTTCAGATCCACTGGCCTGATGTCATCCGAAACCAAACCTTGGGGCAGCAGCCAGTAGAGGCAGAGATCCTCCAAAGGTGCCGGAGGTTGCTCTGGCCACTCAATCGGCAAACCTACATCCAGCATGGCAAGGCAAACCCTCACCTGGACCCCACAGGGTAAAAGGAAGAGAGGCTGACGAAGGAACACCTGGTGTAGCCACCTGGAGTCGGATACCAAGAGAAAAGGACTCTTGACGACGGTCCAACATCGAGATGCCTGGCATGAGATCTCATCGGGGGTCAGAGGCAATGAGATGCAGGTCAAAAGAAAGCAAATGATATCACGGTGCTTCATGTTACCATTTTTGATTAGTGCCTCATTAATTTCAATCATTTCTGAACATCATCGGTTTCATCATCGGCTATTCTTTAACATACGTAATCAGTTAGCAAAAAAAATCTATAGATTAGAGAACAAAGTCTGAAAACTTTCCTTTCTGAGATAACGTCTCTCGTCCTGTAGCTGGTTTCTGATCCGATGGGCTGCCTTTAGCTTTATGTACTGTAAATTGGATACATAAAGCTAAGCTATTGGACAAACCTCAACAGAGGATCTGCTGCCGTCACACTGGTTCACATTTAGAAAACTAAAGGCAGTTATCATCTGTTTATCACTTCTGCTACAGTATTTTATCCCCAAGTAGTCGGTTTGATCTGTTTAAATACTTGGCTGAATATTAGCCGTGTCCAGATGGCAACCTGCCATTTGACAAGCCCTGCTTTTAGCTTTTATGGGTTGTGATGTTGTCAGACTCGTTGCAACTGAAAACGTTTTTTTCTTCTGCCGCAGAGTCACATGAATGGCAATGAATACAAATTTGAGCGAGCCAAAAGTCAGGAAGATTTCAATCTGGGCTTGGGAGTGTGTGTGTGGGG
>JAOVYU010000036.1:2986932-3001294 GCA_025674565.1 Synodontis membranacea | reverse complement strand
ACACACACACACACACACACACACACACACACACAGAGGACCTGAGAGACGGTCACACGCTGTAATTAACATTGGCTTTCCTGCAGGCTTGGGCTTCCCTGTCTGGATTTCTCTAACAAGTAAACAAACAAAATAACTTCTCCAATTTTTTTTTATATTTAAACTCAGACACACAAGAAAAAAATGACATGCATGCTGAAAAAAATGAACCCTTTATTCAGTACAGTAAGCATGTCGAGACAAAGTGTGTTAGGCGATATAAAGCACACTGTGAGTGAAAACTGCTGTGCATCTCATCACTTCCTCTCAAGGCTATACGAGTTGGTCATGTTTAGCTTACCAACTGAAATCTGTCCTTAATACACCACAACGTAGTTAGTTGTCTGGATAAAGAAGACAGCTGAGGCAATCATTTCACCCCAGCATATTCCCTCGCAGTCCTGAGTAAAAGTTTACGCCTTCCGACTTTAATCAGACTTTAATTTGGCCCTGTTTGTCACATCATTTTCAAAGTCACTCAGTCACTGTATGAAACGCAAGACTGTGTCATATACACATCTACCATGATATTGGGCTAAAGATACTTCATGGTGACATCATCATGGCTCTCTCTTTCACTGACCCGCTAATGAGGGCGGCTCCATAAATTTTAGTCTTAAATTACTACATATTATTATTATTATTACAAAACTTCAACCGGGGGAAAAAAAAACATTAAACAGCTTTCATATTTGCACCAAATCCAGAGTGATTACTAAATCTTCAAGACGCAACCATGCTAGGAATTGTCAGGAATTCTGCTATGCAGCAGGATATTTTATTTCCCAACTGGGTGCCTCTAGGCTCCTGATTGGGGCAACAACAAAAACGTTGCCCTTATCATCACTTCTGAATACCGATGATGCCACAGCCATCCGTGACCAGGAGCCAACACAGAAATCCTGGCCTCTGGGTGGGAGGGATGGCATGCTCTCTCACCTGTCAATCACAGCAACAGTGGCCAATCACAGGCTTCCGTGAGCTTGTGCATGCAGAACACAGTATCAAGCGCTTATACAGCGCTGAGTGTGTTCCGTTGCCCTGTAATGCAGCATTTTTTTATTTTATTTTTTTTTTCAAATGCACCACACTCCCCAGGATGGGCTTAAAATCCTTAAAAAGGTCTCTAACCTTGTTAGATATGACAGTAAGAGACGCCGGTTCTGACTTCAGGGGTGCCAATAATTTTAAAGCAAGACGGGTTTTTTTTAAATATATTTACAAACAGTAATAAAGTACTTAAATTGAGATGTTGGATTAGATGATGGCCAAACAGACCAGGACATTTTGAGCTCCGTTATCTCAACTAAGCATAGAAATAAATGAAATGAGTCTCGTTTGAACGTGAATCTGTGTGTATAATGGAGCGTCTAATAGAAAGCTTGCCTTTTTACTATACTCACACTGATGGAAGTGAATTGCTCATGCCTTTAGTGGAGCACCGGGACGTCCAATGCTGCCTGTAAAAACACCAACCCCCCCCCCCCCCCCCATGAGTCAGAGGGAAACCAAGTTCCTCTAAATTGTCATAAAATCTGCAAATGAAGCTCTGTTTCCTTCTTCTTTAAAAGTAATTCAGCTCTCTCACTGCAATTCTTTCCTTCTCCTCCCTACAGCAATAAAGCAACATTCACAGCCGAGTACCTCCAACTGACTTAATTCATCTGGAAACGTGTTGCGAGCACATTAATACTCCTGTTCAATATGCTTCATAAGGACATTTTTCATCTGCATAATCAACTGAAGAATAGGCCAGCTTGGTGCATTCTTCTGGGCTTTATTTTTTTTTCTCCCCTTCTACCGTTTTGTCTCCGTCTTGCAGGAAAGCATTAATAGTTTCATTTCCCGTTGTCGCCGGACGATTGGGTTATCTCTTGATTAATGTTTCCGGACTAAATTAAACCTGGTTCTCCGTGCTTCACCGTAAAACCAATAAACCAAAGGTCTTTCAGAAAATCAAGACGCTGGAAAAAAAAAAAAAAAAAAGCAGTCAGGCTAGCGATGATTAGTGTTGCAAGCGTGTGACCAATTGTGAAACCAGACGCTATGCGGTTCAAAGAGGCTACGCCAAAAGGCGTTCTCATTCCAAGAGAGTCTGGCAGAGTAAAAGCCGAATCAATCACGGCTGCTCCGCAGTCAGAGACTGGCTCTATTTTGGACTCATTAATTAAGAAGGATCAATCAATAGCGTCTCTCCTCCTTCGCTGTTCTACAAAGAAAAGCTGAACCACCAGCTCTCTGCAACGCATTCTCTGGTTCAAGTGTTGTTCAGAGAGAGGGGCTATTAAAGGTTGATTTATTTGAGCCTCCATGTGGCATTTTGGGTAAACTGGGAGCGTTGATCTCCAATGTGGGCCTCCCTCTCATTAAAATGATGGACAGAGGTTTTCAAGCTCGAGAGCTAGATAAGTCTTCGGACAATTATTTTTGAGCTCAGAGTAATGGCCCAACACTGCGATGCAGTTCACCAATTTTATTCGAAAGTGACAAGACCCAGCCTGTCTAAAAGCTGTGATGGATTTCCTGTTGTTTTCACAAATGTATTTTGGTCAAAAGGGAAAATTAGGATCATTAACTAACTCTGTGATGACTAATACTAAAATATTTTAATAAAGCAGTGCAATTAAAGAGATCGGACTAGAGCTTCTCCACGGCCGTACGTGAGAGAATATGAAATGATGCACGCACATGAAATGATATAAAAGAAAATCCACAGTAGGCCGCGGTGTTCCTCATGCTGTCACATGCAGTGAGCAGTTTAATTAAGGACAGCTATTTTCACAGATAGGTTAATTAAACGTAATGAGGCTCCTGATGGGTTTTTGTTCATTTTGAGACCGAATCAGGGACTCCCATCACCTCTTTAGAGTGAATTAACCCAACTTTCTGATTCCTCAAGAACACCTCCATCCTGAAATCCAATCCTGAGCTCGCTCAAGTGTTGTCCCTGTCCGAGGCTTGGCTTAGGGGCTCATTATAGAGTCTTGTGTGCTGTCACATGTTGAACTACCAAGCTCCAAGGCTTAAAACATTACATTTCCTCTGCTCGCTTTATATAATGGCTATATATTTATTCCCAGTGCTCTTTAGTGTCAAGAAGGCCAGGAAAAATCTTACAAAGCAAGGGCCATCTGAAAAAGCATAATATTTTCCAAACCACCAACCTGTAAATGTATCAGGCTGCATTCCGAATGAAACCGTATATTGTATATTGAACCTTTTTAAATCGGGGTTTGAAGATGAATCCCACAGACCTCAATACTCTAGATTATCAGTGGTTATATATTGGCTATTTGCATCCCAAATCATTTTGATTCCTCAAGAACGCCTACCAGCTCAGAATCAAACCCAGAGCTCATTCCAGTGGTACGCCAGTTTGGGTTGTGGCTTAGGGGCTCATTACAGGAACTTCTGGAGACTTAAGCTAACAAGGGATCTTGTGGGCTGTCGCTTTGGGTTGAACTACCAGACCTCAAGGCTTGAAACAATAAATCACTTTATATCCAGATGATAAATTGATGCTCAGTGTTTTTCAGGGCCAGGAAGGTCAGAAACAACCTGACAAAACAATTGGCTGCCCGAATGCGCTTAACATCTTCCAAATCAAGCTAAATCCTCATTCAAATCCTGCTGCATATTGAATCGTTCCAGGTCAATGTGTGAGGGTCACTTCCATTTGACCTCAATTCTACAGTTCATCAGTGCTTACTTTTTTGGCTATTCACATTCAAAATGATGATGTATGAACGTTTAATAAACCGGAGCAGGCTCCTGTGGGATTACGGCCTACGAGATGTAGCACTTCCTGAAAGCGCTCGAATGAAATCTACAACTTGTCGAGCCCAATTTGCCATCTCTCAAATGACAGGTCATAATTTTTTCCTCTCGAGATGCTAAAGAGGACGCATTACCAAAAAAAAGAAAAAAAGAAAGATTAATGAGGAACATAAAATGCGGTACAGCAAGTGATGATTGTCATTTGTCACCGCAGATGCGTTGATCATAGAATGCTTGCTTTGGAAATGTGACCATACATCAGGCGTCATGTTGGACAGTTAGGAAATTGCTCATGAATCACGCAGCACACCTCCAAGTCAGGGCTTCCTTCGACAACCAGGACCTTCAACACCATTTAACATTTCAAAAGCAAACAGTGGTAAATCAAATCTGGCCATACAATTCTTTTAACAAATAAGCTGATTATAATCCCTTAGGAATAAAACACTTAAGGGTGTAGATATAGGAAAATAATCACCAGCAAGGTGTTGTGTGAGGAACCAGAGGTAGTTACCACCACATACTTGATTATTTTCCTATAACGGCACATCCTAAAGTGTTTCATTCCTGTTATACTGTAACAATTTACCAACCATTACTACTTCATATTCTTTAAAAGACAAAACGTCATACTTTTTATCCATTTCTAGTTACGCTGAAGTTGTTGTAGAAGTTCCTGTTAGCACTGAACACTGTAGCAGCTACAGTATGAAGAGTCATTCCTTCACCAGCCTTGCTGTTCTTTCTTTCTCTCTTCAACTGAATAAAACATCACGTTGGCGAGAAACCGGAAACTGACTCTTACAAATCGCTGACACTGGAGACACATTCTTCCAGAAAAAAAAAGCAAATCTCCATATTGATGATTACGTTTTTAACGTTCATGTGAAGTCCCTGTGAACGAGCTGCTCCTGTAGAAACTAACATATTATTGCCAGAGCTGCTTTTATACAAATTAAATCAACACCTTCTGACCAATCAGAACTGGCACTTCAACATCGTAACTGATTGTGATAAACTGATTGTTTATCAAATTTAACTTCAGTCCAGGTCATTAAAGTGCATCTGTTTGAAGACTTGCTCCTTTCTATCTAATTGTACTCATTTCCTCCTGTGTAAAAGACAACAGGTGAAGGTTTGTCTTGTTTAATTCTAAATCGATGCATCTAAAGTCTCGTCACAAATTCCTCGGCCATTTGTTCTCCACGAGCAGCTTGCCTCACTATTAATTACTTCCTCTCAGTCTCCCTGGAAACAGAGCGATCTCCTTCCCTACTTCCATTTTTCCCCCGAAAAGGAGACGAGTGTGCAATCCAAATGATCCATGGCCATGTTAAAGAGGCCACAAAAGAGCTCGATACATGGCCCTTCCTGACCCTGAGTCCCCTCCTCCTTCCTCGATGAGTGAGTGCTCTCCCTGCTGAAGACGCCGCTGGTCAATTTAATGAAAATACAAGTGGAGAGGAAGAAGAAGAAAAAAAACATCGCCTGCCTCTATTCTAGACCAGACCAGTGATCGGCTTTGATTTATACAAGCATGAAGCTCATTTAGGTGCATGGCAGGATGCTTCATGGAAGCTTCCAAGCCATATAGAGGGCAAACAAGAAGGTGGGATGGAAAAAAGCATCATACAAAGACACAGTATATAACAGTGTGACTTAATCTTATCTCTAATGGAGAGCGTGAAAGCCTTCACAGCTAAGATACAAGTGACAGATCAAGGAGTATGAAGCATTTGAGGACGTCCCGCTGACCACACAGGGTTAAAAGGGTATACAAATAGTGTCCCCCAAGGCAGTCCACGCCTCTAAAGAAACACCTTGTCATTAAAGTGCAGATTGTAAATCTAATCACTGGGCTTTAATTATGTATGAAGGAATACAGCTATATATTAAAGGTCGTACGGGTGACTCTATCACTGAGGTTCATTTTAGCCTGTGTATATATTTAAAATAATCCTTTATTATAAGGAAGAAACAAGTTTACCCATTTAAGTTTAAAAAGAGCGAGATAACTTACTTTTCTTCTTCCCATGATCTGCAGAAAATCTGGATGATGCAACTTCCTGTTGAGCATGTGACCTGCGGAAGGACATTAAAATATTTCTTACAATGACCGACGGAAAAAGATCCTTCAAGCAGCAAATGTTAAATCAGTGGATTCATGCATTAATTGTAAAATAAGATATTATATATATATATATGCACATAGAAGGCTGTAAAGGGCACATTTAGCTGCTGTCTTTTTTTTGTATTTTTCTTGAATGTCTATGAAATAACTAATGCCTACATGTAACTCATTAATATTCATAAGTCAGACTATTAAAGGTCACTAATTATTTATTAGCTTCCTAACGGCCTTTTCAATGAAGGAAAATCATTTTACAGGTCAAGAAAATCAAACATCTCATTGGAAATCAGTCTTTTGCAACAAAAAAAAATGCTAATTCGTGCTTAATTTAACAACAGCATGAAATGAATCAAACGTTTGCCCTCTTACCCTCCTGTGTTTTAGTGCTGTTTTGAGAGCGAGTATTAGTTGTTGTGTATGGAAAAATTATGTTGATTTGTCTCTAGCGCATCGAACTTCAAGCTCCCTTTCTCACTTGGCTGTGTGTAATACATCGTCCCAAATTACACAGTAGTATACTAAATAGTGTTTAAATAAAAAAAAATTCATCATTATATGCTAGTTCATACGCAGGAGTAACCTGATATTTGCCACAGATTGGGACACGCCGTGTGTGCCAGGTGTGCTGCAAATTAATTAATTAAACGCCATGAGCCAATCACAGTGAGATATTCAAATAAGGATGACGTTGTCTGTTAATTTCAGCCAATCGGAGCGAGTTGTTTCAATACTTCACTTCATGCATAAGTATAAACATGAATAGCGCCTTCTGCGTTAATCTAATGGTGTTTTGAAAACCTGTTATAAACGTACAGCTTTTAAATCTATAGCAATTACAACAATTAAAACTAAATGAGCAATTTTCTTTATAAGCAAGCTAAAAGTTTACGTCTACTAGGAAACAAAGACACAGTAATTCTAGCCTAGCATGTGTGAAGGAGGAAAAAATGAGGAAAAAAAAATATTTTAACTAATTTGTGCTCAAAATGTTGCTCAAAAAACTTAACGTGAAGAAGGAAGGCACTTAGAACAGAAAAGACTAGAGTAGGAAAGAACAGTGTTTTATCAGAAAAGAATTCATAGCTACTGTAGATTATGAGATTTGGTCATGGCAGCATGAAAGAACTTTTTTGTTTTTAAAATAAAAATTTTTTATATCTGCATATTTACTGTTTTTTTTTTTTTCAAGAACACAGATTAATTAAGCAAAGTAAAGTAGTAGTAGTGAATATTTGGGAAATAGACCTCAGTGAGAAAGGTTAAGGACGGAATAGCTGAAATATTACTCGTAAATTTATTATCTATACCACTTATCCTTTAAGGGTCACGGGGCTGCTGGGGTCAGGTCGCCACCCTGTCACAGGGATGAGTAACCACTCACATTCACACCTATGTGCAATTTAGAGTAGCCAGTTGACTAAAGCTGCATGTCTTTGGACTGTGGGAAGAAATTAGAGGAAACCCATGAAAGCCTGTGGAGAACATGCAAACTCTGTGGCCCCTTCTTGCTGTGAGGTAACGGTGCTAACCACTGCACCACCGTGCAACCTAGTAACTCACTTACTGCTTATACATTTTGGCCAGACGAGAGCTTAATACAGAACAGCATGAAGCAGTGCGCTGGGCTTTACACACTGGAGGTGAACTGAGTGAACCTGCTCTTTCAGCTGTAACGTGAGCTAAAGAGCCATACCGAGTGCAGGAGGGTTGCTAACGTCTGCTCAAAAACCTATGGATAGTCTGTGTTTTTTAAATAAAGTTGTATAAAGGGGTAAAATAAGTTGGCAAATCTAGCAAAACAAAACTTGGATAAGCAGTGAAAATTAAAAGCTTGTTAAAGATCTCAGATAATACACATGGTATATTTAGGTTCATTTTGATGTCGTGCTTGTCTTTTGCTGGCCGCATCACGCACTCACATATACAGAGGTGTAGGGAAGATATGATTCACAGCCTACAGATGAACAGATAAATTAATTAAGTGGATTTAATTAGACAATTATTAGGTTGCCATTGAGACAAGCTAAATGTGAACTTTCGGGTAGGAAAAAAAAAAGAAATTCTGAGAGGAAATTAGCACTCTATTAGGATCTTTAGAAATTAGCAAAACACACGTGCTAGCAAAAAGAAAATAAATATTACATATACATAAGACATCGTGGGGAAAATAAATAAATAAACCTTCTTTTCTACAGACCAAAGACAACTTATCTTCATATTCCTAAAAGAAGCTGTGTCATGTCTAACATCAGCCAGACTTAAAAGTTATGCATAAGTGAAAGACTTTTAAAAATCGATCCTGAAATGCCACAGCACCAGATCAGGTGTAATGATGTATTTGGCCCTCATAGCACTGCCAAATCGCTCACTCAGCCTGACACAAAGACAAAAAAAAAAAAACACACTCAATAGAGCACAGCTATTCATGCTGAAAAATGACAAACCCAGTACAGTGCACACAAAGAAAAAAATGTTCCGATGTATTGTCTTGCATCCATTCAAAAGTCCTCTGGAGGCTGAATCACATAGAACTGAAATAAAAGCTGTCCTCTGTGCTACGTTGCTTGCTCACGGGGTTTTGACAATGAGGTTTTCGGCTGGATTCGTCTGGGGTCAGTCAGATATAAATACCATGGTCTAATGGTGGAAGAGTGCACGTCTATCACCAGTTGATACGTAACATCTCCAACAAAGCCTGAAAACTGCCCACTGGAACCATGGGAAAGGTAAGAATGGGGGGGGGGGGGGGCTAAAAATATTAGCTTTCCATGTTGCTTCTGGAAAAACACGACTCATTTCCAACTTTTTTAAGATCATCTTCTACAAGGATCGGAATTTCGGAGGCCGTTCCTATGAGTGCAGCAGTGACTGTGCCGATATGTCATCCTACCTGAACCGCTGCTACTCGTGCAGGGTGGAGAGCGGCTGCTGGATGGTCTATGATCAGTCCAACTACATGGGGAACCAATATTTCCTCAGGAGGGGCGAGTACCCCGATTACATGAACATGTGGGGATGGGGCATGAACAACTGGATCAGATGATGCCCATGGTACCTTTATTCACCTCACAAAGTATTCCGTTATAGAGGCTCATGAAAATCAACTTTGTTTATGTATGTTACATGTAATGGGATGTGACTGGCCCATCATTTAAAGTAAGTAAAAATTACAACAAGGCAAGATGCTATAGGTAAATATTCAGTGACGACGTGGCGTGATGTGGCCCAACACCAAAAAACAGCACATCCTGAAGTGTTTTATTCCTCTTATACCACAGTCATCCGCCCATTTTTTATTTATTAAACAAAGACACATTTTACTTTGCATCCACTTCTGGTTATGTTTAAGGATAAGATTCTCAAAACAAGTTAGTTCCTGTTTTCACTTGTTACAGCAGCTGTAAACAGTCATTCAGGTTCAACTTCAAGTTCAAGTGAGCTTTATTGTCATTTATGCATGTGTTACAGTACATAGTGAGATGAAACAACGTTCCCCAGGACCACGGTGCTACATAAAAGACTAGGACAAGGTACGGAAAGTGCACGTATGCTACATAAAGACAAAAAGACTACATAAAGTGCTCGTGTGCAGAACATGTGCAAAACATCACAAGACAGTGCAATCACAGTGCAATAGAGACAATATAGCACTAACATCAATTGGAAACAGAGAGTGATTATAGCAGCAACTGGTGAGTAGTAGAAAAACAAGTTTGTAGTGCAAAAAAATTGAGTACACTCGAGAATGGGAACAGAGGTAGTGTAATGACTGTGTGTGTCTCAGTCCAGTCTCTGAGTATTTAAAAGCCTGATGGCTTGAGGGAAGAAACTGTTGCAGAGTCTGGTAGTGAGGGCCCGAATGCTTCAGTACCTCTTACCAGATGGCAGGAGGGTGAAGAGTTTGTGTGAGGGGTTTGTGGGGTCGTCCACAATGCTGGTGGCTTTTCAGATGCAGCGTGTTTGGTGAATGTCGGATATGGAGGGGAGAGAGACGCCGATGATCTTCTGAGCTGTTCTCACTATCCATTGCAGGGTCTTGCGATCTGATACAGTGCAGTTTCTATACCAGATAGTGATACAGCTGCTCAGGATGCTCTTGATCGTATCTCTGTAAAAAGTGGTGAGGATGGGTGGTGGGTGATGGGCTTTCCTCAGCCTTTGTAGGAAGTAGAAACGCTGTTGAGCGTTCTTTTCTATGGAGCTGGTGTTGAGGGACCAGGAGAGGTTCTCCGCCAGGTGAACACCAAAGAATTTGGTGCTCTTGACAATCTCCACAGAGGATCCATCGATGTTCAGTGGAGAGTGGCCGCTCCGTGGTCTCCTGAAGTCAACAACCATCTCTTTTGTTTTGTCCACATTCAGAGACAGGTTGTTGACTTTGCACCAGCCTGTTAGCCATTAGTTTAGCTTAGTAAATAGTTAATAAGACAAAAAAAAAAAATCCCACCTGGTCATGTTTCCACGAAACGCAAACTTCTCCACAACAAAGACTTTTCTTTATTCCAGCTTCATCTCTGACTGGAGACTCCTTCCAAGAAATATTTTGTGTAATCTCCTTAAAGAAATTACACAAGCATGTAATCTGTTTAGTTACATGCATAGAAGTTGCTATAGAAACAATAATGTCTTGGAACAAATGTATTAATATGTAAGGTATGTTCGTCAGAGCTGCTGTTAAAGAGAATTAATCAACACCAAAAGATAAGATAAGAGCAATTTAAAGTGCTCAGCATGCTAGCATCCAGTTTGGGACAACCCACAATTCTGTATTTCGCAGAATTAAAGTAAGTAAAAATGGTACAAGTAAGTGAAAATGGTACAAAGCTTTTTAAACAAAAGATTGATTTCAGGGATGTCCGCTCACATTGAGGTTTGTTTAGCATTTTATTAAGAAGCTAATTTGCCGTGGAAAGCTAATGTTATCATGCTGGCTACTGCTAATGAACTGTGATCTAAACTCTAAGTCAAGATCAAGAGTCAAATAATGAATTGTAATAAATCAGAGGGCTGCTTTATGAGTATGAGCAGGGTGTGGTGTCTGTAACAACAGGCTGTAAGTTGGAAAGGCTGATAAGGACACTTGAGATGTGTTTTTAGAGACGTAGTAAGATTTACACACAAGATTCACGATCCGCAACTGACACCATGATTCATCTATCATGTCCGCTAAACAGTACCACGGCCCCTACAGGATGAGGATGTACGGGAGGGAGAACTTCATGGGCCAGATGATGGACGTGTCTGACGACTGCGACTCCATCATGGACCGCTATCACTGGTCCAGCGGTTGCATGTCGTGCCACGTGATGGACGGCCACTGGCTCATGTATGAGTACCCTCACTACAAGGGCAGGATGTGGTACTTCAGGCCCGGCGAGTACCGCAGCTTCAGGGAGATGATGGGAAGCGACAGTATGAGGTTCCTGAGCATGAGGCGCATCATGGATTCCTGGTATTAAAAATGAGCTGCCTTTAAATAAAGATGTATAAAGCATACCAGGTTGGGGTTTTTTTTCTTTCAGATGCTTGTTAAAAAATAAAATAAAAAAAATTTAGTTGGTGTTAACTTGCAATTTATTTCAGAGTATTGCTTTCTTTGATTCATTTAACAGGAAATAAATTACAGAGAAACAAGAGTTGAAAAAGGCATTCAAACATATCAGATGAAATTTTCTCAACTTCTCAAGCTTACACTTAAACTAAGGTAATTTTCTTGGATTAAGTTTACAACAGGCCATGTTTAGGCGCTAACAATAACGAAAACATCATTTCTATAAGTATGACTCTCTTGAGCTCAATTATGCTGCAATTTGCACCATAATGCTCATAAAGTCATAATGCTCAGCTTAAAACTAAATGCTAATGCTAATGCCAGGGATGCTTTTTCTCCTCGGCATTTCAGCACAGAAGTCTTTTCGTTTACATTTCTCAATATCTCTCATGCTGAGCAGTGTTGCTTTTAACGCTGTTACGAAACACTAATGTATACCTTCTTGCTCACTTATTTTTGAAAGGAATGGAAAAAAATTCCTGCTCAAATACTAGACAAAGTTTCAGAGTGTCAAGAAAGTGCTTTTGTGAGTTTAAAAAAAAAAACAAAAAAACAAGCTAAGGATAAAATATCTGAACGATACATACATAGGTCCTTTATAACACATTATTACAATCAACTTTCGGTTATGCTAATGCTTAAATCGATTCAATCCGTTTTCTGGTTGCAACTTTCAGATTTATGCAAATTACTTGCATGAAGTTTATAGAGATTGGAGGTTTATTTTTTTCTTTTTGAGTAGCAGTTTCCAAGACAGCATCTCCTATAGAACACATTTAAACACACGCACTTACCTTTAAAGCAAAAAAAAAAAAAAATCAGGGATAAAAAATACGGACTGGAGAAGAAAATTTTTTTCTTTTTTTTTTATAAAGCAACATAAAAGCAAGAGACTATTTAGCCAAAGAAAAATGAAAAAAAAAAAGAAAAGACTAATATAATATAAGATATATGAATGAGAAGATGGGCACTTGAAAAAGATTGATTGGGAATCTAGTATATTGCTGATGAATAGTCGTAATTGTAATTAGCACATTCAAAGTACATTTTGAAGTAGAGGATGGAAGGATAAGCTGACCAAGCACGCTGACATACTCAAGTGTGGTTCATAGTTTAATTTATAAAAATATTTGACAAGAAGTGTCTTTAAGATGCATCTCCTATAATGTCCTCTGTGCTGAAAAAACTATGAATTTACACATACATATTTGTGTGTAAGTATCTAATATTTTTGGCCTTGAATGGCATTCCAGAGTGTACTTCAAGCCAAAATATTATTTCAGTGTTACATATTGTGGTTACGTCAAACTATCAGACAGGTGCACTGGACTTATCATGGAAATGGGAAGTCGGAACTGACTAACATTCTCTAGTCAGATGTTCCGAGTAATGAGTTTGAATGCAGCATTAAAGGGGCCGGCTCACTCTTCCCAGAAGCCTCTGAGAATCCACAATAACAGATCATAAACTGTAACATGAAATTGAAGATGCTTCATCAGTCATTTTATTTGAAATTCTTTTGACTGATCCATTCCATTTTCGTATGGTTATCCTGTCATAATGGACTGGAACGGACCTCAGTGGATGGTCACAAACAAAATAAAATATCAGACATATTGTGTTCAAAATGATGGCTTCCCATTTATATTAGTCAAAGTTTTCTTGTAAAGGCCCTATATTCAGCTAGGTACGCACGCACGAAGAGAACTAGCAGAGTAACAGGCATGTGCCTTCAAAACGCTGTGGCCTGTACATAAACAAAAACAGCGAATTTGATTCTGGGATTCTGGGAAGGCCCCTTTAATACTGATTCTCACTTACAAAACTGTGCATTGTGTTGAGTTATATTCGTTATTGTGAGGAAATGAACAAGACCTGTTGCAGATGCAGATGGCCTTCATACATTCCCTCCAAGGCAGAGGTCATACTATTACTGTCTAATAAGATTTCAACTCCAATCCGATATTGTACTTCGCCGACTCATCAGTTTTCCTGTACTCCTGGAGACGTGCACATCAGCCGAGTCAGTCAGGCCACTAATCAGATATGACAACCGATAACAAGCTGTAATTAGGAGCGCTGAAGTAATTTCATGCTGTGAAACTTGGGATCATTTACAAAAACACAGGCTGCCAGAGGAGCAGGAGCGATGTAGAGGGCATTTTAACCATTTCATAAAATGGCTCTGTAAGACACGGAATTTTAAATAATGAGCCACATAAAAATCTGCTGTTTTGTTTATGGGCTGAAATGCCACATCGCTGTCTTCCATCCTGTTAGGATCATTATTGAGTTTTAACGATGGCTCACTCCAGCTGACACTTTAACTAAGTCACTTGCATCTTTTTAAAATTAGAATGTTAAGCACAGAACAAGGGGAACAAATACCTTCCAAGTCCAAAAAATTATGCAAAACATGACCATTATAAGATGCAAATGGATTCGCCGGCCATTTTGTAGGCAAGCTTCAGCCAACAAAAGAGACGGAGGGGGGGAGAAAATTCCCATAGACTGATATCATCTTGGCAAGACCAGACCATTAACGCATGCTAATGACCGCACGCAGCAGCCTCGTGGAACCTGCAGTGGCCGTAATGAAAAGATCAGAAGCCATCCACGTGCGTTGTGTGGATCACAGTGCCGCAAACGACACACTACTTCCAAGAAAAACTGATTTTTAAAGGACACCTGCAAAAACAAAATCATTTTCGAAATGGTCATCTTCTCATATACAGCTAATTTTGATAACACACACTGGCCAAAAAAGTGAAAGTGATTCATTGTCAGTATTGACACACCACAGCACACAGTGCACAACAACGAAATTTGTCCTCTGCATTTATCCCATATGTGAACAGTGACAC
>JAOVYU010000036.1:2956203-2967178 GCA_025674565.1 Synodontis membranacea | reverse complement strand
ACACACACACACACACACACAAACCACATTTAATCTCCAGAGGACCTTTAAAGAAACCCTACAAGGAAACCATGTTGGCATGAAGTAAAAGTGAAACAGAACAATCGTAATCAAGGAAGAACTGGGGGTTTTTTTCCCCCTAGCAATGTACGTGCTGCGTTCTATCACGCTCAGAAATCAGACTTGTCAGGATTGTCATCTGTTTAACCGTAACATCCGTCCAGAGACACGTATTAAGTCACGGTGTTCATGTACACCACTTTTTTAAACTAGCATGTGCTCGTAAAAAAAAAATGCAGCTACTTGCTAACACGCTCATTCAGTTGCTTAGTAGGTTAGCAAGACTCTGACATCACTGTAATTTTGCTGCTGAAGGCAGAGTCAGCAATTCCGGAGAAAGATTGTCGATATTTGAAATCGACAGCCAAATAAATACACACCTCCCTTAGGAAGCTCTGCCCAAAAATTCACAGAGAGACAAGGCAACAACCCAATCAATGATGACATCTCCCCCTCTCCCCTTCCCCGTCATGGTATCAGCTGGAATACGCCCCCTGTTGCTGATTGGCTGGAACAGTGTTGTGTGGCTCACACGAAGACACTTTTTTTCTTTCGCTGTTTACAGAGCCAGGGATGTGTATGAACGCCGGACTGTTTTCTATGGACAGCTAGCAGACTTGAGGAAAAATTCACTGAATTCGACAAAAAAGTGCACTGGTTAGAATCTAGTGTTGTAGTCAAGACCGCCTTATCCGAGACCAGGACCTGACCAAGACCAGAGGGGGTCGAGGCCGAGACAAGACCAAGACTCTGATGGGCCGAGACCGGGCCGAGACCAAGACCGGGGCTGGCCGAGACAGAGACGAGAGCGAGACCAGGGCTGGTCGAGACCGAGTCGGGACCAGACCAATGCGCGTTTTACACCGCATGACTAATAACACTAGCTAGCACAAACCTATCTTACCTTTCTTTGTGCTTCCTTTCTATGTGACGGTAAAAGTTTGATGTTGTCCCAGTCGCCTCCGTTATCGCTGTACAGTCGACCCTCGTTTATCCCGGTTAATCCGTTCCAGACTCTACCGCAATAAGCTTCCGCGAAGTAGGATTCTTTATTTATAAATCGAATATTTTCATAGTATTTGAAAAAACCGCGATAGAGTGAAGCTGCGAAAGTCGAAGCGCGAAGTGGTGAGGGACGACTGTATAGCAGAATTTACACACTGCTGTGTGTTTTCTTTTCCCCGTTGATTTACATGTGAATTCTTTGTGGGATTGAGATCCAAATTAGATTATTTTGCTGACATCTCCCAGACAACCACGACTTCACCGCCAATGCGTGTGTGAAGGGGGCAGGTCGGGTAACCGCGGTCGGCACCAACATCATTGGTTGCATTTGAAGAAAGAAGTTATCCAATCCGACATTAAACAGCTCATTAATAATAATAATATTCTCTGAGCCGTGGTCTTGGCTGGTCTCAAAATAAAATTCCGAGTCCTCTTTTTCCGAGTCCATGACAAGACCGAGTAGAAATGACCGAGTCCGAGATGAGACCAAGACCTTCAAAAACCGGTCTTGAGACCGAGACCGATTTTGAGTACTACAACACTATTAGAATCAATGATCGCACTTCCTTTTACACTCCAATAGTACAGTTTAACACAGCAACGCTGACCAATCAGAATCGAGAACAATGCCATGGTGGATGAATCATCCTAATGATGGTTACAAAATTTATAACGTGACGCGATATTCCAACTGTCACATGAAGTCTGTTTGTGTCAATAAACTGGGAATCTTAATCGGAAATTCAGACTTCCGACTTCAGTTACTCATTGGAAACCCAGCTCTCTTTGTTCAGCGTTACGTTTTTATGACGTCGCTGTCTACAACAAGATCGAACACGTTAATGTTAGAATCCGAAATTGTTTCCGTCATCTCCCTGCCAACCTTGAGTTACGTAAAGATCGGCAACGAGAAGGATCAGTCATGCATGTAGGCAGTAGGGTGAAAAATGAGAGAGCTTTGCTCCGTGTAAAACCCCCTGCTGGGCTCAACAGTTTTTTTTTTTTTTTTTTTTTTTTTAAAGAAAGAGAGAGTATTAGTTTTGTCGATGGCTTTTCTAGAAGCTTCCGTGTGGAGCTTTTCCTCTTTCTCTCTGTCAGCGTGCCAGGTCCCGCATGCCACGAGTGAGTTCTGCTGTTATCTGCTCATCCTGGGTGACACAATGATTAGGGCAGCTGCTGACATGTAAACAACCGCACACACACACACACACACACACACACACACACACACACACACACACACACACGCACACACCCTGGTGCAAGGAGTGCAAAAGTGCATGTGACACACACTTCTTTATACCACATAATCAAACTTCCTGCAACATTAAAGGATTCCTCTGGTTTGAGATATGACTGTGCAGTGTAGCGTTACTGCTAATATTCAGTCTGCTGCAGAACC
This sequence comes from Synodontis membranacea, assembly GCA_025674565.1. Classification (NCBI taxonomy): domain Eukaryota; kingdom Metazoa; phylum Chordata; class Actinopteri; order Siluriformes; family Mochokidae; genus Synodontis; species Synodontis membranacea. The sequence goes on along the minus strand of JAOVYU010000036.1, from coordinate 2,964,711 downwards.
ATTATTAGCCGTGTTCAAATTCTGAACCATAACCATACCTCCTGAGAGGCAGGAGGAAACCGGAGAACCCAGAGGAAACCTGTACTGGGGTGAGGAGAGCGCGTGAAGCTCTGCATAGACAAGAATCCGAGCTCTGGATCGATGCAGCTATCGCTGCGTGGCGCCATCGTCTGTGTTCGTCGCTCCCGAGCGCACTTTTGTCTTTACCTTGGACAGGCTGAGATGTTCGCTGCGAAGCCTCTGTTTGTTTTTCTGCATTTTGCTGGGCATCATCTTTCCCGTGCGGAAGTCGAAGCATCCCAGGTCCACCGTGTTGCCGAGGAATCGGGACAGCTGAGGTTTGCTTCTGAACTTCTTCCCTGATGGACTACAGAAGAGGAACAAACGAGACAGAACGAGAAAGGATGAAAATGCAAGGTTGGCAAATGGCGAGAGAAAGAAAGAAAGAAAGAAAGACACGATTGTTATGACACTGAGAAAACACGTTTAATTCTCTAGTAAATAACTGGAACAGATAAGGATGTGTGGCTGATCCCGCCAAACCTCAAGGCCATCTCCGTACACGTGACGGTCACGTGTACTGCCTGACTAACAGCATTTTGATCATGAACTGATGACACGCAAAAGGGAAAATCACAAATCATTACTTTGCTTCACACATCAGTCATATGAAGCCAGGAATCGTCCCGTGCCTCCTTCGCTGAAACAGGTTCTGCTGTAGAAGTGAAACCGCTGCTATTAAATGCAAGGTTCGAGATGGTAATCCCGGCTCGGCTTAAAGTGTAAGCGGAGACGGAAAGGACGTGACCCCTTTACAGCGGAGCCGGTTACGGCACGTACCCGGGGGCCATCTGGATCAGACGGTCGGGGTGGAGCGAGAGAGAAATTCTATTTCTATTATTCCTCAAAATTTGACTCATTATGTAAACGGAATGTATCTTTTAACCTTAGGTCAGGACGGGGGGGGGGGGGTTGTTTGGGTTTGTTGTTTGGGTTTTTTTTTTTAATCAGAGAGCTAATTTGCATTTTAGATCCATGGCTACATGCAAATTCTGACTTAACTGACCCTAGACTGATGACACAGACATGATAGCTATGCGCGGTACAAGGAGGCGTTTTTTTTCCCCTTCAAAATGGCACCTTAAAGGAGCTTCAGCGATAAAATGGGGTTCGTCAGTTACACTTCTGAATAGCGCTGAGAGAGCTGCAAAGCCGCAGCGAAACAGTGCAGAAGCAGCAGTTAACATGGTGGCTAGATGCCTATCAGGTGGTACGGCTGTGTGTGTGTGTGTGTGTGCGCAAGACACACAATGCTCTCCAGAATTACGAATAATACGTCACTATTAGGCTGTGTAGATGATTATTAAAGAGTTAAGTACGGCTTACGGTCGGTCAGAACTGTGTTTGTCCACAGTTTGACAGACTTACAAGCATGTCTGGGGTTTTTTTTTCTGGTCAGTAAATAAGCAGACATGCGATGAAATGACTGTGCACGGATCAGATCAGCGGGGTTAAGGCTCACCTACAGAGCGTATGAGTCACGGATGAGTCAAAACGAAGACAGAGAGAGAGAGAAGACAGAGAGAGAGAGAGAGAGAGAGAGACCGAGAAAACCACATGTATGTACACAAACACTGCACCTCAGACAAACCCGCCATCGTCGAGAGCAGGGGGGACAAAAATAAGAATGCATAGCGTCGCATGCTTCATCATGCGGCGTGAACGCAGGAGTGCGAGAGAAATCACAGGGTGAAGTTCCTCTAACTGAAATGCGCAGCCATATGGACGCGGCGTGAGCCCTGGAAGCTGACGCTAACCCTTTAAAACAAATCACGTTCCTATCTCCGCGCAATCAATAGTGGCCTAAACCCAAGCTCAGGGTAAGATCCACGAACCTCCAGGGCACTTCCCGGAGGGCACAGTGGGAGTCGGCTGCGCCGTTAAAAGGGCGTAGGCCAACCACAAGAGCAGTGTGGTTACACTGTGCAAAAAGGGGGAGGGGTGAGAGAAGAAGAGAAAGACAGACAGAGAGAGAGAGAGAGCGCGCATGCGGCAACAGTGTCACTTGCTATTCCTTGCTCTCGACTGGCCTACCGCACAACCCATACACACACACATTTTAAAGTCTGCAGGAGCAACACACACACATCCATCCACCAACAGACGGTGGATAATAATCTTTGGGGGGGGGGGGCATAAAATTGTGTGCATGTTGTTGCTTACGTTCTCCCGCGCAAAAGCACACAAATGAGTGCGAAACACTGAACGTGCATTCCTCATAAAACCAGGAGAGCAGCAGGGAGGCCCAGCGAGATCCAACCGTAACACTCAATTATTCATCCTCCGTGGGTCAGTGTGTGTGTGTGCGTGAGTGTGTGTGTGTGTGTGAGAGAGAGTGAGCGAGAGAGCATGATTCTCACAGACAGATCAGCTCCTCCAGACGAAGCTCAAGTCCGCTAACGAGACGCCGTGGATTCCGTGCCGTTTTCACGAACAGAGCAGTCTTGTCACGTCACACTTATATGTTATATGTATGCACAATATTAAAAAAAAAAATTTAACAAAGAAAAATGTCTACTCACTCACGTTAACATTTATTTAACATTCATGGAAGGAGTCTCCAGTGTCAGCACGGTGTAACATTCAAACCAGCGGAAGGGTTACAGGACAGACGACCGAAATACTACAAGCTGCTTTTTTTTTTTTTTTTTTTCTGTCTTATTATCTTATTTCAGTTCTGTCCAGGACACGCTGTCATATGAAAATAATCGACTTCAGGGAGGTAACGGTAACTGTGCCTCGTGTCAGGCTGCATCACATCACTTCCTGCAGCAGAGAGGACACGGTGTCTCAGCTGCTGTTTACAGACTCAGACATCGGCCTGTATTTATCCCTCACGTTGAGCCTCGCAAACGAGTCAGAGTCGGAGAATTTGAGTCCCTAGAGCTTTCGCAGGTGGCCCGGCATTTATTGCCTATATTACGAATGACTCAGTGAAAGCACACCAGGCAAATCACTTCAGCCCGGAGGGATTCATGATTCAACAATCAACACAAACAGGAAGCACGCAGTTGGCCCGTTTCCCATAAGGCCTTACGGGGGATTAGCCAACTCTGTTTTTCTGCCCACTGGTCCAAAGGTAGAGGTGTTTTTTAAAGCGCTTCTTTTCAAGCATTGACAGAGACCTGGATTCAAAAGATGCTCCTGGGATGGAGCGATCCGTTTCCCCGGAACTCGGTGATCAGAGAAAACGAGCCAAGAGTGATAGGCGCCGAGTGACGCATCGACTAAATCGAGGCAGACAGGCCAAGGACAATGTGGTTACATCAGACCAGAGCGGGTCAGGAACGCCACGTCCGCAGGCAAAACAAGCACCGTCCCAGAGACGCGCAGAAAGAGAAAGAGGAAATGCGCTCTACATGGGGGGAAGCCAGTAAATTCCTAATCAAGGACGTCACGCGGACATACACGGATTTGTCCTCTCTAAAATACAACTTCGATCCATAATCATGAAAATCCAGCTAAATCAAGTTAAGCTCAATAAGATAAGCTCAATCGGGTGTATTGGAGGTAGACTGCTGAGCGAGTTACGACAGTCGGGTAGCACTGCTCTCGTCTCAGAGCTCCGGCGTCTCCAGTTCACTACAGCTCAGATTAGGGTTTCCTCAGGGTTCCCTGGTTTCCTCCTACCTCCCAAAAACACGCCGCATGGCAAGCGAACGAGTCCGAGAACGTATCTGTGTTTGTGACAACCAGGGATGGGACTGGCATCTCATTCAGGGCGTATTCCTACCTGTATTCCCAGAAGAGGCATGACATCCCTGACCAACAGAAAAGTGCTTACTGAAGAAGGAATGAATGATCTTAAGATAGTTCATTGCCGCTGCACCAAATACAAAGAGCGTAGGATGTTCTGAGATCAAGCACATCACATTTATTTTTTTTTTTTTGGTATTCCCACCAGTGCAGACGCTACAAAGTTCGGAGAGACGAGGTTCTTCAGGAGATGAATTCAGAGGATGAGTCAAACTCGGCAAAAGAGAAAAAAAAAACACAGGATGGAGGCGAGACGACAGGATGGTGCCAGACTCATTGTGCAGGGCAAATGCTAGCTGAAGGGCAGATTTGCGTCATAATTCAGAACCACGGTGACCCGCGAGGAACTGGATGGACAAAGCCATGATCCGAGTAACGATGACTGGCCTTGGTGTAACGGCTGACCAAATCTTGCCAGTAAGCGGGGAAAACCCCACACTCACGCAACCCTGCTGACACCGAGTAGGAAGCGAGCAGCGCTGCAGAGCTGAATTTCATCGAAACCCAACTAATGGGAGAGAGCTGTACAAGCAAACACACGCGCGCACACACACAAGGTCATGGCTGTGATACAGGCTCGAAAGATCCTTGTTAGCGAGTCGCTGCCTAGCACTGAGAACTCAGAATGTGAAAACAGGAAATGAGGGTTTGACGTCTGAATGAAGATTCATGTGGGTGTGTGACGAGCAAGGCATTTGCATCTGTATCCAAGAACATAGGGATAAACTGGCCTACGATCAGCCACACCATCTACGTCATTTACTTTGCCTCTTTGTTTTCTGACACCGAGGTATTACAGTTGAACACGTGTCGCACTTTGTTTAATCCGAACAAGCCGCAAGTCTGCTCTGGTGTTGCTGACGGCTGATGATGAAAATATCGTCAGGACAAGCAGCAAGACGAGTTTCAGCGCTAAAAAAAAAAAAAAAAACGTTACATCCAAACAGAGACACCGGACATCAGGCTTTATCTCGACAAGTTTACAGATACTAAGTGGATTCCTGCTGAACGTTCACGCATAATGAAGTTAGCGTTACGCCACTGAAACCACCAAACAGCAATCGATCACCACGTAGTAACCATTTGATTTGATCTTCCTTACGAGGAAATGGCAAACTTTATTTGGATCCCAGGGAACAGATGGAAGGTCAGGCAACGCGAGGAAATTAGAAATATTAAACTCTTGTATGAAACTGCGTAAACCGTTTAAGTAGCTGGAATCTGCCAGAAATTCTCGAATTGTTGGAAAAACAAGACTACTCCGTATTACTTTTTTTTATTTATTTATTTTTTTGGTAACTCCAGGCAGAGACATTAATCAGAATGCCTGCGACGTGACGCTTGATCGATTGACAGTCTATGCTCAAGTACGACACGGCTCGCTTGGTAGTGGAAACTGTGACGACGCAGAGGATCGCGCGTAGCTAGGATCGTGAGCCGAACCACACCGCACCGCACCATTTGTGTAGAAAGGAGCTAAACCTTTCCGGCGCTCAACTGAAAAGGATTCCAAGCATCTGTGATGTGGAGAGGAACAGTTTTTTTTTTTGGTTTTTTTGGGTTTTTTTTCAAGGGTACGCCATAAGACATGGCGTGAAAGGAAAACGGTCGTCATTCAGCGCAAATCAACATCACAATGGTCTGAGAAAGAAAATCATACAGTGAATCTCTGAGTCAAGTCCATATGATTCACGATTCGTTTACTTTGACTAGTAAGTTATGATTCAATTTCATACACAAAACAGTGACACAATTCAGGTATTCAAGCTGGTGCACTTTGACAAACGTCGTTTTTCGTACGTGTCAGCCTGAAACTCTACGTTTTGGGGAATATTTAAAAAGTTCGTTAGGAGTCAAATCAGGGAGTCGCTCTCACCGTAGTCACAAATGCTTGACTGGATTTATATGTGAATCATGCAGCAGTGAAGCTTCAGCAGCGAGTGTAGCGACATTGAAAATGATTAGATTTTCTATCTCCGGTGTTTACTGACAATTATCCGACTATGATGAGATGCTTTTTTATGAAAACCCCAGGCCTTTCTGAGCTGTCACTTACAAATCGCTGCTTTGCCCCCCCCGTCAATCGCGTCCGTAGTTGGCTTATGAATGCTGTCAAAGGGAAAAGTGATGTATAACACAGCACGGTCTAGTCGTACATTAAAGGCATTTAATGTGTGTGTGGATCATTCGATTTTCAGTAATTCCGCAGCGCTTGACGCAATTTCAAACGGAGAAACTATCCTTTCCATACATCCTCTCTATTACGGGGCACCGACTGCATAATAATCATCACGTCGACGTTTTAGGAGACGGGAATGCCGATGATCTCCGAGCCGCAAAAACACGTTTCTCTTTTCACATAACGATTTGCTTACTTCTCACTAATTCCTGCCGCTTGCTCGGACGACACCTGGGTTGTTTCGAGAAGTGAAAACACTTCCTGCAAGTTCCTCACGCCTCCTCGTGTTCTCTAAATGTTCTCGATTTGAAAGCTTCGTGCCGACTTTGAAAGGTACATGTTCTCAAAGGCAGAAGTACAACATGTGCAGTCCTCCTGTTATTATTTGTCCTTAGTTAAGGCCTCCGTCTGATTATGTAATGGTTTGGCTTTTGAACGTGCGGACTCTTCTTTTAACAAAAAGAAAAAAAAAAAAAAAAAAAAAAAAAAAAAAAAAAGAATCACAAAAAAAACGCTCCTTTGGTTCCTGATGAACCATTGTGTCCATGTCGGTTAAAGAAGGATATAAATGGACACCCTGTGCTGTTACAGCGGGAATATTTACCGGTGCAGCACGTGGACCGATCCACACCAGGCAGTTCTGAGAAACGGAGCATCTTGTGCAACTCAAGAGGAAGAAGCTCGGCCAGATCCCCAGCGCTCCACACCCTGTTTTCCACTCGCGCTCCACACCCTTTAACGAACCGTGTGCCTCAACAGCAGGCCATACTAGAACTCTCTGTCTTCACGCGAGGATCAGTTTGGGCTTACCGTTCTGAAAATACACCACCGGCTTCAAAATGGCGACCAGACGCCATGAGGTACTGACGCCGGGCTCCCTTTAATGGAATACTGGCGTACGATCCTTCCCCCGCCACAGCACGACAACACCTAGAAGAAACCACACTACCAATGATGGCGGATCGGTTTACAGGCCTCCCCTCGCCATCACGGCACCTCAGAACCAGCCGCGGCAAACACCCCTCCCCCACTGCGCGCGAACACCACTGACTCGTGAAGAGAGCAAGGAGAGGAGGAAAAAGAAAAGAAAAGAAAAGAAAAGCCACTTCACGGGTGTTGTTCTGCTTATTGCAGTGTTGTAAAATAAAAAATAAAAAAAACTATCATCAATCTATCAGAGCAGGAACTTAAAAAAAAAAAACTGCTGTCATCGCACTGTTTCTCAGTGCGTCATGGAAAAGGAGGAAATGTGATTTAAAACCCGATTGAGAGAAGAGCAGGCAGCGCGCGCTGAGCAGTAAGAGCGGTCATGCAAGAGAGGTCGGTCACGACTAAAACCTGAGGCCTGTCGGCGCTTCAGCGTGGGACAGGCACACAGGAAGTGATGGTACACCAAAAACACTCGGAGGCCTCGCTATCAGCAGATCAACGCACAGCTAGCTGTCGTTTCACACAAAACACGAACGGAAGATGGCTTTCCTGAGAATACGGTTACGTCGATGCAAAACGGAAACGATCCAAACGTACTTCTCCAATTTGAAGGAGTTCAGGTTTACAATTTTATAACCCCCCCCCCCCCCCAAAAGAGAAATACTGAAACGGCTTGGGATATTCAGGAATTTTAAAGCGAGAATTAAAAACGTCAAATAGTTTTTTTTTTCGATCTGACGCTGCATAATTCACACCACGAGCATGTTCTTAAGTGCGTCTTCATCATTACAGGACAACAGAGGAAAAAAAGCAGGAGGTGTCCAAATTAAACGCAGAACATACTCTGTGCCATATTATTTCTGCCTTTTTTTTTTTTTTTTTTTAAACGAGAAGCGAAGAACAATAGTAGTCTGTGTGGCGAGGAAATGAGTTCGACCACGTTGGTTACTTCAGTCTGATTTTCTGGCGCTTGTGCCGTGATCACCTGGGCCGCCTTTTAAAGCAAAAGCACTTCCTGCAAGTCTCGCCGCATTTCTAGCTGGTGGTGAGTCAACATATTTTGCACTGAAATCACACCCACATGTGCCATTAAAGCACAGCGGCTACGCCGGGCCCGTCTGCAACTGCCCTGTTTCAGCGCTTTCGGAAATCTGAGAGATGTATTCGACGACACCGACGATATCTGTACACACACAGCAGGACGAATGAGCCCGGAGAGAAACCAGCGGGTAAAACTGTGACGCCGTGCCGACGGTAAGGACCCGGGTGAAGTCGGGACCTCGGTCAGGAATCGGGCCGGTCAGAAGGTGTTGCTGAAGTTATGTTAACAACATCCTTTAACGGTAGTGCAGCTGCAAACGACAGGACTAGACGTGCATCTCCGAAAGGAAATACTAGTGCTTACAAAGCAGGAAATAAATAAAATTGAAATAGAAAGAGAGAGAACACCACTGAGAGAGAGAGAGAGAGAGAGAGAGCACGAAAGAGAGAGAGAGAGAGAGAGAGAGAGAGAGAGAGAGAGAGAGAGAGAGAGAGAGAGAATGAAATAGGGACATCAGATAGATAGATAGATAGATAGATAG
>JAOVYU010000036.1:2885722-2896050 GCA_025674565.1 Synodontis membranacea | reverse complement strand
CATGATGATGACTGGCTCATAAGCCGATTTAGATTACAGATGTGTGCTTTTGGAGCGATGTGCTGAACTGGGTCCAACGTTAGAGAGACCAACCTGACTGAACCGCACTGGTACAAACACAGGTACTGACGACCCTGGGGTTCCTTACAACTGGCTGTTACCAGCAGGAATTTATGGAGCCCCTAAGGGCCTGTCCACACGAAGCCGGTGCGTTCCCTATCCGATATAACCCGCAAAAGATTTGGGTTATAACGCAAACGATTTGGGTTATATCGCACACGTTTTGGGTTATAATGCAAAACGACTTTTTTTTCTTCTGCCTTTTTTTCTCCTCTTTGTCCCCTTAGGGGCTCCGTACTTTTATGCTCGTGACGCCATGAGTTTTTCAGGTTTTCGTTGGAAGCTTAGAAATGCACGAGGAGATTTGCATTGACCATGTATGGTTGAACGGGGGCGTGTGGAGGGCGGGATATGCGGCAAATCCACATACACACAATTCCAGGTAGAGTGCGATTTATAAAGCATATTTTGCTTGAAATTTTTTTGTGTATACGTCATTTTCGGCTTTTGAGCATATGTACACTTTTAGTATGAGTTCTACGCAAAGTTTTATAAATGAGACCCCAGGTCTTGTCTCAGTCTTGATACACTCTGGTCTTGGTCATGACTTGGTCTTGTCTCAGCCTTGATGCACGCTGGTCTTGGTCATGACTTGGTCTTGTCCCAGCCTTGATGCACGCTGGTCTTGGTCATGACTTGGTCTTGTCCCAGCCTTGATGCACGCTGGTCTTGGTCATGGTTTAGATGGTCTTAACTACAGAACTGGTTTGTATGAGTGTTTTGAGATCAAGGAGTCAACGTTTAGGAAAAACTGTAATCAAAACAGCACTGAAGGTTAAACTAGACAATTCCCCTGTGGCAAATCGTGAGAGGGATGCAGTGCATGTAGCAGTCATTAGCATAGTGTTATCATGGTAGTAGCATGGTTCATTCGGGGCATGTAAGCTTATTAGCATGCTAAGATGCTAACGCTAACTCCACCAGAGGTCACGTGGTTAGGTCATAATGCGTTATGGCAAGTTTCACTTCACTCAGAGCATGTCAGCTTATTAGCATGCTAGCATGCTAACGCTAACACCACCAGAGGTCACGTGGTGAGGTCACAGCGCGGCATGGCAAGTTTCACTTCACTCGGAGCATGTCAGCTTATTAGCATGCTACCATGCTAACGCTAACACCACCAGAGGTCACGTTGTGCTAACATGCTAACGCTAACACCACCAGAGGTCACGTGGTGAGGTCACAGAGCAGCATGGCAAGTTTCACTTCATTTGGAGCATGTCAGCTTATTAACATGCTAGCATGTTAGCATGCTAACGCTAAGACCACGAGAGGTCACGTGGTCAGGTGACAGCGCATCAGGGCGAGTCTCACCTGAGTGCTTGAAAGCTGGCACCGTCAATGCATTCCTATGGGATCTCCAGTGTTTTTGACTGTGAATAATGTATAATGTGAATAAGTCGCCATGGTAACATATTCTGAGTGAAATGAATGGAAGTCTATGGGGAGAGTGTGTTTGAGCGTGAGTAACGTCGCCATGGTAACGCACGGTTTGGTGTATTATTTGTCTGTGTGCGATGATCTGTGATTGAGTTATTCGAAATCGAAATTTGGAAAACACAATAACAATAGGTATCCCTAATAATGCAGAAATGTCTGTGTGTAGAAGGCTTTAGATGGTAATGTCCCCAAAGCCATTACAGCTAGAAGGAGATGAAGGAGAAGGCGGAAGTAGCTTTAAACCAGAGGTGGGCGGAGTCATCCTGATCTCTACAGGACCCGGATGCTAAACTTGATGACGTGGTGCCGGGACGACGATGGCCGACCAGAGCAGGCAAACAAAACTCGCCGCAGCAAAGAAAAAGGTTTGTTTTTTGGTTTTTTTTGTCACTTTTTCACCTCACACTTACAACCCTTTATGTGACCTTTAAGTCGTCTGAGCGTTAAAAATGGCGGAATGGGAACGATTTCGCTCGCCTGCGGTTGACGTTTCCACGTCTGCGGTTCAGCCCGTGAGAATTCCCCGCCTTTGCGTCGCTCATATCGGGCTGTCAGTGTAACTCGACCCCGGGGATGTAGCTCCGGCCTTCATGACAACCAGCTTTACGGATCGCGGTTAACGAGTAAACGTAAAGCCGATGGGTTTGGGGATTAGGTGTTAAGGTTGTGGGCAATGTGAAGAAAAAAAATGGATGGAGTGAAATTATTAATATGTTGGTTTGTGTAGGTAAATATTAACCGCTCGTGTTTGACATTTTCACCTGGGCTTGGCTGCAGTGTAAGGAAAACTCCGAAAATTATTACCTTTTATCGTTTTAAATAATTGTTTTTTATTATTAATTATTAATATTTAAATAGATGTTTAAACTGGTTATACTGCTTGTACCGAAAGATTTGCTAAAAAGTTTGTACACCCTAACTGTGTAAGGCAGATTTTCTGCTTCAGTGGAGATGCTGTATTTTTTTTTACAGGTTGATAAAAGTTACAGTAAATAATTAAAAAAATAAATAAAAGTTCATGAGGTTGCTCAAACATCTATATACAATCTCTCCTAGCCTAGCCTAGCCATCTCAAAATGCCTCCATTGACAGATTAATCAGGTGACTTTAGGACACCAAACCAAGAGGAGGAGGAAAAAAAAAGTAGACATTGTTTAGGACCTAATCAAGTCTTCTGCTTACTGAGAACTTTCTGTCTCCTTTGGTTTGGATTGAACAGAGGAATGTAAGTTATGACAGACTTTATCAGATGTCTGCCTCCTCCCCTGACAGCTGTTACATTCGCTGGAGGTGTTTCATGGCCTACATTTCCCAGAAGTCTCCATGTAGAAGGGGAGATTAGAACAAAAAAATGTTCTCCAATATCTTGTTTAATTCTAATGCCTTTTGACAAAAGAAAGAAATAAAGTATTGAAATCGTTCTCATGGCTACGGCAACAAGGACCGTTTAAGAGAACGCATTTGATCGCAAGTGCTGTTACAAATATAACACCAGACGTGTTAACAAGAGTGCGAGAGTCTGTATGTTTACAAAGAAACGGCGATCGCACAGAGGATCCGTGTCCCACGCGTCATACGAGGAAGTTCTGAACACAGGATGCCTGATTATTTTCTTTCCTTCTTGGCTGCCCACAAGGTGGCCGATGCCAGATCTGGTCATCTCGTCAGGATAACCCTAGAAAAGACAGAAAGGATCGGGTCAAACAAAAAGACTTTAAGACAATATCTTTAGTGTCACGTTACAATAATATGATTGACGATACTGGCAAAAAAAAAAAAAATGAAATTCTATTCCACAGATTTACAGAAACCTTTCAGCCTTAATAAATTACAGAGTTTCTGAAAAGTTGTAGATTAGACAACTACAGGTTATTTCTTTCTTACAGCCCTGAGTTAAAAAATAAATAAAAAAGTTGGTACTGTAAGAAAAATTCTAAAAAAATAGAAAAGGAGTGATTTGTAAATTCTGTTCACCTGGTACTATATTGAAAACACGACAACAGGTTATTTGATGCTTTAGCTTTAATATTGTTTTGAAGCATTTATTTAAAATCCGATAAAGAAATTGCGTCAATCAGGTGTTTAGCACTGTGTAACATCACCATGTCTTTCAAAAACGCTGGGCACTGAAGATACCAGTCGGTTAAGTTTAAAGAGTGGAATTCCCCCCCCCCCCCTGTTCTTCCGTTGTGTACGTCCGTACAGCTGCACTGTTGTACCGAGTCGAAGTACATTGCTGTATTTTACGCTTCATAATGCACCATGCATTTTTAATCCGACAGGTCAGGACTGCAGGCAGACCGATCCTGCACCCACGCTCTCTGCTTACACATAAACGTAACGAATATTTTGGGATTTTCTGTGTGGAAATGATGGCAGCATGTCTCGCTCCAAAATCTGCACATATCGTTCTGCATTAACGATGCTCTTGTGGATGTTCAAGTTGTAACACAGTCCCGTAACACAGCTGGATTTTGGACTTGACGCCGGTAACAGCCTGGATGGTCCTTTTTGTTTTGGTTCCAAAAGCACGATGGCTGTTTTGTTTGGAATGCTGACTCGCCGACGCAAAAAACAAACAAACACCTGTCTCCTCTGTACTGCTGTCTATCTTGGATTAGACCAAGATCAGTAAAGGCATAGTAAATCCTTAATTGCACCTTTGGTTTCAGTGATGAATTGTGTTTACTGACAAAGATTTATCGGAGTATTCGCAATCCCAAGTCATGATATACATTATAGACACATGAGGGATCAGAGAACACACACATTCAGAACGGCCCTTTACACGCCGAGATTTGACTGAGTTTCTTGAGCCTTTAATTATCCTGTGCGCTGTTGAGAAATGTGAAATGCCCAAAATCCTACAGATTTGTCTCTGGGAAACGTTCTTAAAGTTCTACATTATTTGCTGTCACATCTGTTGGCTGATTTAGTGTAATTGATTCACCTGTTTCCCATCGCATCGTTACACATTTCAGCTTGTCATGTTGTTTTTAGTTATAAATTGCCCCGTCACAATGTTTTTTTTAAACATGTCCAGGCATGAATTTCAGAATTAATAGACATTTAAAAAAAAAAACAAAAAAAAAAAACCAAGGACTTTGATTAGGTGAAGAATGAAATACCTTGTCTTTACACGTTTTTTGTTTGATTATAAGCCAAAGCGAATTTAATTATTAGTGATATCTGTTTTTTTTTTTTTTTATTTGCGTTCTTGCTGAACCTCTGAAGCAGCAAAACCCGTCTGAAGCACTTTGCTTGTCTTACTTAAAAGAAAAGTACAAACAAATGTAAGCTGATTAAATAAATAAAAAAGAAATGCTGAAATGACTGCGTGACAGCATGCCATTTGCACTCTTTAAAATTCCCGAGTAATTTTCTTTTATTTGTCAGTAATACGGCAGTGTTAGCATCCAGTTAATTCAAGTCAGTGTGCTTTTTAAGCACGGGAATAGAATCAGAATCAGAATCACTTTAATAATCCCCGTGGGGAAATTCTCTTTCATTACAAAAACAAACTCCTGAGGAAATAAAAGATTTAGGAAAGTTTTGTACAGACGATAGAAGAGATTTAAAAAGAACAATAAAAAAATAAAAATAATAAAATAGCCAGTAAAAATAAAAACTATAGCAGCAGAGCATGATTGTACGTCTAACCCACCCACGATTACGTCACGCTGCGCAGTGGCGCAAGAGGAGTTTAAGTAATTGCTGTTCAAGCCACGTTTGAGTTATGAAGAATTTCTGAATCCTAACTGCACGTCTCTGTGTGTCTGACAGCTGAAAGAGTTTCAGCAGAAGAGTACGCAGTCCCCAGTCAACCCTGGACCGAAGAAGAAGAGGAAGGTGAAAGGCGGGGGTCAGGCGGAAACCCAGTCCCCCGACAGACGCTCGCCAGAACACGTGAGTCTCTCCTCTTTGGAGTAGAGGTTGATGGTGAGAGCCTCTATGGTAGCACGACGTGGACAAAAATAATGTCCGCTTTTGGACGTTGCCAGTGCAGTGTAGCAGAAACGTGTCTGAAGCCTCCAGTACTCCAGAAGCTAATCTGAGCTTTGAGGAAGTTCTCGCTGCAGTTTCATGCAAATGACAGGTTTTTGTTAACGTTTCTAGAGTAACCAATCTAAAAATCTAATTAGAAACAGATATTCCGTTACTTAGTAAAGAAAACACATAGTCATTGATACGATGAGGTTTTCCGTAAGGAGACGTTTATATAACATTTACGCAAGGAAGCTTTCAGTCTTAATGTATTGTAAAGATCAGTAAGTTTTATTTGCCGTAGATTTTCTGAGCTCTTGGTAAAACTACGTTTGTTTTTTTGTTTGCTTGTTTTGCGCAAATTTAATATTAATGTTAATGTTTGATTTAACCCAAAGTCCTAAAAACATCATTTTTGTAGCGTAGAGCTATAAAGTGGAGGGATAAACGTGTCCATCCGCATAAAAGAGCGTGATTTCTTACCGATAAATTAGCCAGCTAATGTTACTGCGTGGTTAATGTTTAAATTCGACCAGCTAATGTGTTTATGTTAATCGGTTGGAAGTGAACCCTGCGATAAACTCAATTCAAGTGGCGTTTTTTTTTTCCATTGCTGACGCGACGTCCTGTCGTCTTTCTGACTTTCCGAATTGGAAGTAGGAGATCTCAGGTTACGAGCTTTGCTTTTGAACGCAGCATTCCTTCAGGAGACAGAAAAAAGGAGCAGAATTTTAAGTTGTCGGTCGAAGTCCGTTTAAAGACCGAGATAATGTACGTCAGTTTTTGAGAGTTTGGTAATTAAGCATTCTAACTAACAGTAGTGTGGAAATCAGTAGTCCTTTCCCTTTCTTGCTGTATCTCTGTCTTACCTGTTCACTGTCTCGTTACACTTCCCTCGTTCACTCCTCCTTCACTCCTCCTTCTCCTTCTCCTGTAGATTGAGAATATTCTCAAAGCTATGGTGTCTGATCTTAGTCTGACTAATGGAGTAGCCCTTCCTCCTCTGGTCAACAGCCAGGTGAGCTAGTCCTCTCCATTCCTTTCCTCTGTCTCGTATTCTCTTCCTTTGCTGATCTTCTTCAGTTCCTTCTGCATGCACAGATTTTTATGTTTAGTCACTCCAGCCAGTCAGTGGGACTCGGATTCTTTTCCAGCTTTCTGTTATGTTATTTGTATCTCGGCTCGATCAGGTGTCTGTCTCGGCCTTGTAAAGGCGTGGCAGGTCTGACTCGATGTGGCCTTTAACGTGAAAGCTGCTTTGTATGTAGCGCTCATGGACATGCTTGGCATTTTTTTCGTTTTATTTTGGAGCTGTTAATGCTAAAATGTCTCGCATGTTGAGATCTGATCATTGCTGGGTTGCATTCTTCCTCATTCGTTTCTCTGTGGATAGCAATTATCATCTACAGTGCTTTCTTTTCTTTTTCTTTAAAAAAAAAAAAAAGTTGTATGGTTCATGTCAAGTGTTCATTTAAATTATTATTATTATTTTTAAATAATTTGAATGCTTTGCTTTTGAAAGATGTAGCCTGAGGATGTGTTCAGGCAAAGAAACCTGATTTGTGATTAGGGTTATGGAAAAACACTGGGGTAGGGTGTATTTTTATTATTATTATTATTTATATTTATTATTATTATTATTAGTAGTAGTAGTATGATGATGATGATGATGATGTAGAGATGTAAAGATGTGGCACCAGATCATCATCAGACAAGACCTTGGAGAAGATTATGACTGAATTGATGACTCGCATCTCTGTATGTGAATGGGGGGATGCCTGAGTCAGTGGAGAAATGAATGGATAGATGAATAGGTAGATGCATGTGGATGGATGTCTTGATGGATCCTGTGGATGGATGGATGGATGGATGGATGGATGGATGGATGGATGCTTGTGGAAAAATGGATGGATGCCAGTGGATAGGTGGATTATTGGATGGTTGTGTGTATAGATGAATGAAGGGATGGATGCCTATGCGGATGGATGGATGGATGTATGGATGGGTGGATGGATAGATGCTTATGTGAATGCATAAATATCTGTGTGACTGAATGGATGGATGTTGGATGGAAGCCTGTACAGATGGATGAATCGATCTAAAAATCCCATCCGCTCAATTTAACTTGTTATTCCTGAATCACGAGAAGCATCATATTGTCC
Source organism: Synodontis membranacea (assembly GCA_025674565.1). Classification (NCBI taxonomy): domain Eukaryota; kingdom Metazoa; phylum Chordata; class Actinopteri; order Siluriformes; family Mochokidae; genus Synodontis; species Synodontis membranacea. The sequence continues at coordinate 2,888,344 of JAOVYU010000036.1, read as the reverse complement.
CAAAAGGAGTGATGTCCACCCTACTACAGTGTCTATTTAGATTTTATCAACAATTTAACGTTTACAACATATCCTATCTGGCTGTATTTGTAGTCGTGCGGCTCATTAACCAGTCGGCAAGCTGGAATCCAGCATGTACGTGTGTATCAGCTACAGCAGGAAGCTGAGTGGCTTAACCTGTGTCCGTGCACTAACAGCTTGCAGTTTCGGCATCGTCTTTTTTACGTGTGTGTCATGTGTTGTGTGTGACGTATCAGGACCATGGTGAACTGGGGGAGCGGGAGTCCCTGGTTTCCGAGATGCAGGAGGATGCAGGAGAACCTGGCCGCTGCTCTCCCGTCTCTAACCTCGCCGCTGCTACTAACACAGAGTTTCTCACTGACGACGCTGACCTGCAGGTCTGTCTGACGTCTCGGCCTGGTTTCCTGAACACAGCCTAAAAGCCTAAAGCCTGGACTTCATCCCAAAATTAATTTACATTTCGACAATTGTCGTTAAAATAAGTAAATAAAAAAGGCTTAAAACTTGTGGCTTTAAAACCAGGCCTTAGTTGCTGTTTGTGTCTCCACTCAGCCATAACAGCTAATTATTAAACGCTGAGTTTTATCAAAGCACTCCTGATTGCAGGTTTAGTTCGTTGCACTGTCTGGTCTTCACTGTTGTTTTGTGCAGCTACAATTATTTGTCTCGTCTGCTGTAGATATGGTTGTCTCAGATTTTAGATGTTTTTTCTTTCTGTCTCATCTGCCTTCCTTGCCTTTGCATCATACTTACTTCATTATTTTTCTTCGTTTGTGTGTTTTTATTTTTTTTTCCCCATCCGCATCTTCAGCAGAACTGTGACCTGGATGCCAACGGCGATGAACACACTCTGGAGGAAAGCAGGTGAGGTCATATAGTCGGCACTTGTTTAGTAGACTTCTTGGTCACCAGGCATCCTTGAATAAGATAAGACAAGAAAAGGGGAAGGATAAGAAGAAGGACATGTTTATAAAGAGCAGTGTTTCATTGTATATAGAGTCAGAGACCTAGGTTGCTCACTTAAGGTCAGAAAACATGACAGTAGCTACAAAAAGAATTGGAGGCAAAAAAAGCAGATGCACTTTACAGGTGAAATAGGATGCTATTTGCAATAACGCACTAATTATCCCAATCAATTAATTCGATTTCATATCCTGAATAAGTATTTTAGGGTAAATTTTTTTTTTATATATTCAGGACAAATTCTTGTAGAGACAATACAGCTCCAAGCTGAAGTGGAACATTGTGCAATTTCATGGATAGATTGCTCTAAGGTCTGAATGGCAGTGTGTGTGTAATTTTATTATTAACTCCTCCCTCTACTTAGCTCTCGGTGCAACCCATTTCGTGTCGCACTTCTTGTTTGCTCATGGTGTGTATGCTTTTGCTTGTATTTCCCAGGCCGCTGTCGTCCACAGAGAGTCTGAGGCAGCTCTCTCAGCAGCTCAACGGCCTTCTCGCTGAGGTCAGGAGTCACCTTTATGACAGCTTTCCTTAAGACTTGTGTTTTTCTCACAACCATCCTGACCTGCATCTTTATAGAACGGTGAACGCGTTAGTGAAAAGACTTTGTATGTAGGTAGTAGATACAAAACAAACAGGGCGGTTAATGTGTTTTATTTAAAGGCAGGTAGGATAAAATGAAACAAGCACATTGTGAAAGACACGATTCAGAGTTTAAGCAATGTTTAAACAGTGTTTTGTTTTGGGAATTTTGGTCGGCGTTCCAGTCACCATCATCATACGTCAATGGCGAGACCGGACCATCGCCTGTCAGCGAAAAAGAATTGGAGGTACGTCAAAGTGAACACAGATTTTGTACAATCATCTTAACATGATTTGAGTCTGATCTCTCATATGGGTCTGATATCTGTCTTTTATAGTGCTTTATTTCAAGCAACATATCTCAAACATTTAAAGAAAGCATTTCGTTAAGTCATCATGTGAGCTGCACGACTAAATCAGACACATTCCTCAAATCAGTTCAGTGTCTTAGACCTGTGAGGACAAAAAAATGATCAATTTGTCAGAAATAATCAGACGTAGCAATTTTGTTCTCCCAACTGCTTCTCTGTTTTTGTTTTTGTTTTTTAATTAAAGAATGGTTATTTGTAATTGGTACACATGTACCAAGTGATTTTTTTTTTAAGCAAATGTGTGATGATTGAATGATTTGTAGGTCAGAATGTATCAGCGGATGTCAGGTGTCGATATTGTCACGATAAACTTTAATCAGATGTAATAAAAAATGTAAAAAAGCATTAGAAACTGACTGAAAGCAGATACAAAATTTAGTTCTTTATCATTTAAATGTTTTTTAAAAAAAAGTTTTTTTCTCTCATTTTCAGTGTTGCATATTTTTTTTTATTAAGATTTTTAAGTTATAGGAATAAAAAAAATTGTGGGAGGGGTTTAATTGTTTGGGGTTTTGAATACAGTGAGTTTTCAGTAGTTACTGATTATTCTTTATTTATTTATTTTATTTATTTGTTATAGGTTTTTTTTTTTTTTTTTTTTTTTTTTTTTTTTTATTTTTTTTTTTTTTTATTTTTTTTTTTTTCTTTTTTTTTTATTTTTTTTTTTTTTTTTTTTTTTTTTTTT
>JAOVYU010000036.1:2874768-2885133 GCA_025674565.1 Synodontis membranacea | reverse complement strand
TTTTTTTTTTTTTTTTTTTTTTTTTTTTTTTTAATTATTGTTATTTTTAATTTGTTGCCACCCAGTGTAATGTATTCATTAATCAGGACACATCGCATCACATTGCATTTTCTGTCATAAATTATTTATTTGTTTGTTTGTTTCTTTATTTTGGCGTTTCTGTTTGACCTTTCACATTCCTCTCTGTTTCTCTCTGCATGCCTGCACGTTCAGACTCGAAACCAGGAGCTGGCAGCCGCTCTGGACTCCAGCACTATAAAAAACTCCCAGCTCACTGCAAAGATAGAGACACTGGTAAGGGTGTCCGAAAGGAGTGTTAGGAGTAGTGATGTGTGTACCGTTATGGGTGATTTCGCCTTGTTGCCGTAGTGACAATTTCTTAGGCTGTGAAACACCCAGCTTTATAATCCCCCCCTTATGCACATCGCCGCTACTTTAAACTCCCCACGTACACACTCGGTAAAGCACCAGGCATGCACAGGCAACATGTTACCATTATTATTTTTTTTTGTTGTTTGTTTTACTAATTTTTCCTTGAGTTTTCCTTCATCACTTTCCATTAACAAAGCTGATATGTTTGGTTGCTTGTCAGGCTTTTAAAGTGATCTGACTCCTTACGTTTGCAAAGCGTCATTCTTGGCTGTTGTCCTTTACCGTCTTACCGTTTGCTCCATTCACTTTGTCCGCTGTTCTCCGGTCTTCACCACGACTCTTTGCGCAACGCTTCCTGTAATAACAGCTGGATGTTTTTATGTTCTTTAGACGAAGCAGTCTCAGGAGCTGTCCGAGCAGATGCAGAAGGTAAACGAAAATTTCAACCTTTTCTCAGATTCCTCCTCTTCTCAGTATGCATATAAAACACGCGCAAATTACAGTTCAAGAAAAATAACTGTTCTTAGTTCCAAGTTTAAAATGATTTAAACTTCCTTTCGAGTCAGTGAGTTAACGTGACATGTTTAACTAGGTGGATCTTTTCAAACCGTCTTTATTAATTCATTCAGTTATATTGAGAAACTTCTAATTGTACCAGAATATCAGTATTTTTAGAAAATGGATCCATACCTAAATTTTTTTTCCTTCTTAAAAACTCAGCCTTTAATTTCCTTCTTTTCAGGAGCGGAAGGATTTTGAGCAGAAGTTTGCAAAGGAACATGGGGCTATGCGCGAACAGCTGCAGGTAAGGAGCTTTTTCATCTTGATTTTTGAATCGAAAGTGTAATACCATTTTTCATGTTGCACAGAAAAAAAGCAAGTGTGTATCAAGAACTAAAAAGATGATTTTCAAAATTCTATACATAAAATTCTGTACATTATTCTGTTGCCATGTTCACAGTATGTAGTGCACACCAAAAAGATATTAAAACTCAGTAATGTGTGTAATACGTTGTGAATTAGTTTAGTGCGATATCATACGATGTGTTGAGCACAAACAAATGTTTATACGGTTTCAGGTTCACATCCAGACCATCGGCATTCTGGTGTCCGAGAAGTCTGAACTGCAGACCGCCTTGTCTTTTACACAGCATGCAGCACGCCAAAAGACAGGTGTGTGTGTCTGTGTATGTTTAATTAACATAAATTTTTACTTTTTAGACTCAGTGAATAAACACAAAATCTAATTGCACTGCCTCCAGTATTTAACCTCCTCATGACTCTTAACTGGTTTGCATGTGTGTTTGTGTCTAAAAATCTCAGAAGAGGCAGAGGAACTAAATAATCGGCTGCATGCCAGCAAGCAGAGGGTGTCTGAGCTAGAACGGACTTTATCCACAGTCTCTTCACAGCAGAAACAGTTTGAGAAGGTACAGCTTCGAAATAAAAATAGAAATAAATAAAGTCGACCCGCTCATTTAACAGTTTTATCACAATTAATAAGAACTTGTATACCTGATATATAAATGCAAGATCCTGTTTTTGATGTTTAATTTCCTTATACTCCACAGCATAATAAAGAACTGGAGAAGGACAGGGACGGCCTGCGACTGGAGATCTTCCGAATAAAGTAAGTCCGGTTATGATGGACGTTTGTTTTTGTACATCAGTTTCAGCATGTGCAGTACTGATCCTTTTCGTTCCGTGCGTGTTCTTTCTGACTCAGTAATGTGAACGAGGAAATGAAGCAGCAGAGCTCGGAGCTGGCAGAACAGCTGAAGTTAAAAGTGAGTGAGAACAGAGCGCTGGGTCTGGAGCTGGACGAGCTGCGCAAGCGCCTGGAGATGGCCGACGTTATGCTGCAGCAGGTGACTCGCACGGTTATATACACACCAAAGCTTTATATTTAGGCTAGTGTTGACTTGTGTGTTGACTTTCTCCATGCGTAACAGTGTGGTAACTATAAATATAACTCTGTTCCAAACATATCTATGAATGATTAATAACCCTCATGTCTGTCTATTTCTTTCCTCTCTGCTAGTTCTCTAATCAGTCAGGCGCTCCTTCCGAGCACCAGCAGGTGCAGCTACTCCTGGAAGAGAAGCATCAGCTTGAGGTTCACACAGCCCAGGTGTGTGTGTGTGTATAGTTTGTCTATAGGCATGTTTCATTTTACTGCACATTCAAAAAGAAGGTCTAGTCCAGACAAGTGTTAGAAAAACTTAGTACAGGATTTCAGGATTAGTTAAACTTGTATCAAAGTATGCAAAGAAATCACAAAGAAGTGTGTCACTGAAATTACGATTAGATCGGAAAATTGACAACGTGGCAGAAATAAGGAAACTAACTTTGCCGAAATGAAAACAACACTGTAAAATCTAAAGGTTAAAGTCAGCGCCCATATGGTTGTGAAATGAACAAAAGGATTTGTTTATGGATTTAAAAAGCGAGTTGTATAACAGCTGTTTTCTGCTGAATTGTGTCTTGTGTTGTAGCTTATGGAGTCAGTAACACAGCTACAGAGAGAGCGAGACCAGTACGCAGGACAGATTCAGGAAGAGGGCCGAGTCTGGAAAGACAAAACCGAGCAGCTTCTCACTCAGGTATAATCCTTTCTACGTACGCAGCCACACATCCAGAGTACTTTAATACTCACCTTGGTTGTACTGTGCAGGTGAATCTAATGTCAGAAGAAAGGGACAGGAGTGCCACTCAGATCCAGGAACTACAGGAGCAGATTACGGAGCTGAAAAGGGCAGCAGGTCTACATCTCTGATGCTCTTAATAACCGCAACAATATTAATCTCTTTAAAATCCGATCTCTAATTCCATGTTCAAATCCATGAGACGCATTATATTGATATTTCTCATAAGGATGATGACGTTCTGTATAAAACTGTCCATTTCTCCTTCTGTTCCTCAGCTTCACTGTCTCAGGAGCGGGAGAGCCAGGCTACATCTCAGTCCTCGGGGCCCTCGGAGAAGGAGCTGGCCCTGGAGGAGAGCGTCCATGCCCTGCAGCAGGAAAGAGACGCTCTCAGCCTGCAGTACCAAGCACAGGTCAGAGAGCTCACAGTAAAGTGGAGGAGTACAGACCTGGATTTCTGTACACCTCATGCTGTTAGCTGATGGGTTAACCTTTATTCTCCTTTAGGCTTCGTAGTCGACTCTTGTAGTTTCGTCTCTTTAAGCGTAACAAATCAGCCAATCATAATAGCTGACTTATTATTTAAACAGACTTCATAGTAAAGTAGTATGTGAACATTTTTATTTTGCGGTAACTTTATTAGCCAGTCTGGGTTGGCACCATTTCTTCAGGTCAGATTTGTGTGTTAGAATCTTAACACCTCATGCAAGCCATAAAGAGCTTAAAAATAGACAATGACCATGAACAGGATCATTCAGTTTTAGAATATTTTTTTTGGGACTTCTTAAAGGAAAGGTAGAATTTTGCTACAGGCACTAGGTGAAATTAGTTTTTGACCATAGCGGACTGGAATTGAGACTGGAATTGAGAATACGTATTTTAAAAGCCTTGTTTTTCAGGTATAAAAGCTTTCTGAATGCGAAGAATGTGCACAACTGTCTTAATGAAGACTTAACTACTGATGTGGATGCTCTGTTGTAGGTTCGGGATAACGAGCAGCTGAGTCGGTTGGTGCAGGAGCAGGAGACACGGCTGGAGGAGCTGGAGACGCAGATGCAGCGTGCGTCCGAGGAGGCTCATGACAAACTGCGCATCCTGGAAGACGTTCAGAGCGACAAAGCCACCATCAGCCGAGCTCTTGCTCAGAACCGCGAGCTTAAAGACCAGCTGGCTGAGCTGCAGAATGGCTTTGTCAAGCTGGTAAGAATGTGTGTGTGTGTGTGTGTGTGAGAGTGAGAGAGAGAGAGAGAGAGAGAGGGTGATGTAGAAATTATATTTGTACCGTTCCTACTTCTTAGACCAATGAGAATATGGAGCTCACTAGCGCTCTGCAATCAGAGCAACATGTAAAGAAGGAGATCGCTCGCAAGATTGGCCAGCTGCAGGAGGATCTCCATAATGCCAAAGAGCAGGTAAGAGACCCCTCACATTCATAAAACCGGAAATTATCTTAAAGAGAGATAAGCCTAAGTTACTCTGATCAAAAAGAAAAGTAGAAAGCAAAGCAACAGCTTTCTTCTAAGTAACTAATTTTCCCTCTTGTTTCAGCTAACGGAGCGGATACAGGAGTGTTCGTCCCTCCAGGAGCAGAGGGATCAGTACCTTGCCCACGTGCAGCAGTACTCTGCCGGTTACCAGCAGTTGGTCTCTGAACGGGAGCAGCTTCATAAGCAGTTCCTTCACCAGACACAGCTGATGGACCGACTGCAGCACGATGAAGTGCAGGGCAAAGTGCAGCTGGAGCAGAGCCAGTTACATCTGCAGCAGGCCCAGGTCAGTCCTGCTTCAGCACTAGAGTAATATCAAATAATAGTATGAGGTATAAAGATTCAATACTTTAAAAATAGCAAATCAAAAAATCACAATAAATAGTATTATGTTGAGTCAGTACATTGATTGTCAAGCGTTACATGCATTGTTCTTGTAATCCAGTTTTATATATCTTGTATACGAAAAATGTATCCTGTTCTGTTCTAGCCGTGTAGAAAAAAAAGCAATGCAAGGCATACATCAGGCTCACGTGCTGGAACATTATTTGTGTCTTGGTGGCAGTGCTTGCTGATATTGTTGTTTACAACCCTCTCAGGAGAGACTTGACCAGCTGGCCAAGGATAATGAGCAGCTTAAAACAGAGGTTCAGGAACTACTGAACAGCTCTTCTTTGAATACATCGCTCAGGGACCAGGGTAAGTCCAAAATCCATTTCAGATTTACGAAAGCACTTCTGTATATTATAGTATTAAATCACTGAATGACAAAATGGCGTTTGTCAAGGTGACGGAGTGGAAAGCTATTCCCTACCAGAAACCTTCCAGAAGTCATCCATCGCCATCCCAGAGGACTTTGAGAGCAGAGAGGAAATGGTAAAACTATCCATCAAGACTAATGAGCCAGCAACACAAGTCCGTTTTAAGGCAACTTTTAAGCCAGCTTTTGTTTATAACTTTTTGTAACAGGAGGATTTTCTGCACTCTGCTCTGTCCCGCCTGGAGGAAGAGCGGGATGAAGTTATGCGCAGGCTAGAAGAAGAGAGGAGGCTACACCAGGCTGCACTACAGCAAGTGGCCACTATGAATCATGAGCATCAACACCACAGCACATTTTCTGAATCAGGTAAGGACCCAGCACTGAGCCTGGGGGAACACTTCTGATTTGTTTTCGTATAGTATCGCACACTAACTAGGGATGTGCATGTAGGTAGTACAGATAGTGTTCCCGTAGAGGTGCACGAGGGACTTCGAGGTGCCATGGAGAAGCTCCAGGAGAGATTCACTGGCTTGATGCAGGAGAAGGTGGATTTGAAGGAGAGAGTAGAAGAGCTGGAGCACCGCTGCATTCAGCTGTCAGGAGAAACTGATACGATCGGTGAGGAAACAAAGGCCGGGTGTTTGAGAGACATAATGTGATCACATTCCTCTCTTCCTTTTTAATTCTATCCATAACGCTGTTTTTAGGCGAATACATCGCGCTGTATCAAAACCAGAGAGCAATTATGAAGCAGAGGCACATTGAGAAGGAGGAGTACATTAGCAGGCTGGCTAGAGACAAAGAGGAGATGAAGGTACTCCCCCCCCCCAGTCTGAATGATTTCATACCTGTAACTTGATAATCTGTTGAATAGTAGTTTACATTTGTGATGCATGTAATCTAAATCAAGGAGCAAAGTGTGGCAGGTTTACCAAAACAACCAGAAGTGGCAAATATTAGGTTAGCAGGAAGAAGATGCATTTGTTTCTGGTTTCTCTGGTCAGGCAGAAGAGGGTTTTTTTTTTCCATCCATGATCGTTAGGTTGCATGTAGATAAATGTAATGTAATGTTTGTCTGAATGAAATATTTATCTGAGTCTCATTCCCGCTGTAATGTTTGTAGACGAAGTTGGCGGAGTTGCAGGATCTGGTGATGCGTCTGGTCGGGGAGAGGAACGAGTGGTACACCCGCTACATGAGTGCCATCAATAATCCCGACTTTATGCCTGCTGGAGAAGACGCTGTCCCGCTTGCAGGGACACACATGGAGCTTGATGCTGTGGATGGCCCAGGTATTTATTTTACAATTATATGTAGACGCAAGCGCATAGATGTATTAGAGGGGAAAAAAAGTGAAGTATGGCAATAATTAATGACCGAGTGATGTGATGACATGGAGTTACTGTTGAGACTTTAAAAGTTGGTTAGTTTCCTTTAACAGCAATCCTTCTGTTCTACTGTATCAATTTGCCAAAGCAATTTTTTTTTGTGAAGGAGAACCAGCTTTTCTATTTTTTACTCTTAAAGTTAATCCCTCTTTCTCTCTTATTAGTGTCTATGGACATGAGCACAGCTGTCAATGTGGATCCAGACGTGCCGACACGGACAGACGAAGGCCCACAGGACAGACTTGACCCCACTGCCGGACCTTCAATGAGGCCCAGGGAGGACGGCACGGCTCGGCAGATCATGCAGCTTCTCCAGGAGATGCAGAGCCCTGAAACCCAGCTGCCTCCGTTCCTTGGCGAGAAGCCGTGCATCCCGTTCTTCTACAAGCCCGACGAGAACGATGAAGTCAAGATCATGGTGATCTGAAAGCCTCTCCTTACATTTGTCTCTCTGGCTGGAAGGAAGACCTGCTTTTTCCCGCTCTCACGCCTTTTTTGCACACAAAAAAAAAGAGCCAACGTTATGACTCGCATGATGTAACTTGAGTTTAACTTAAAGTGTGTGTGGGCATTCACTGTTGACTCATTTCTGAGGTTCTGGTGGTGGGTGTGAAAGGGTCTTTATCTCGAGCAGTTTCAGTTTCTTTAGCTGTAGTTGATAAGGGTTTATCCATTCTAATACGAAAGGCATATTTTGTATAAGCATACAGTATATCTAACCTGTGGTCCTGCGGTTGACCTTGCTCTGTCTCTTTTTATAGGTTTCTCTCATATATTTTAATCCACTGAACACTGAGTGCAACAGAAAGATGTCTGATCTGTTCTTACATAATAAGTACCTGCACATACTAAGGTTAGGAATGAAAAATCATCTCTTTTCCTCTAGTATACAGAATTAATCTGCCAGCCTGCTGTTTGTCTAACTATGCATACTTTCTGCTTATCTGAAAGATTCAAACGGATAGTGATATCCACTGGGGGGGGGGCGATATAGAGTCAAAACGTCCAGGTCTTTATGCCAAACTATTTTGGAGACAAACCCGGTGTAGCTACGTCTCAAAAGCTTCTCGAAGTAGTCATGGTTCAGTCAGACATCTTGCATGAACAGTTGTAATTAAAATCACCCGGAGGTATTAAGTAAAATGTTGAAATCGTGACCATTGGTTAGTGTTAACTGGAATATTCAGTTTTTTTTGTTACAGTATGTGAAAGAGTGTTGTAAGGAGGTACTAGATTGCAAATGACATATACATGCACTGCACAATAAACACAAAAATATTCTTAATTAAAAAAAACATTTATTTAGTTCAATATTGAAATAACAGTAAGGCTGTGGGTCATAACGTTAATACTGAGATCATTTCAAAGCCGAGTTCTCAGAAAGACTAAATCTTAAAAAAAAAATACTAATTATTGATAATTTAATCGCTAATACAAGTTACTGAAAAGCATTTATTTTTTTTCTTTTGCACCCCACTTCTGAAGAGCTCACATAGATGTATATAATCTTTACTGAATTGTGTTTCCTTGCCAAATCCTGCACACAAAAAAAATGTGTAGAGTTGCTGTGGATGTAGAGAAATGGCTGCTTTTTTATATAAATCTGTATGTATGTGAGAATGACGTGCAGTGTTTGTGATCAGTGGTGGTGAACTCTATGATGCCAGCCGCATTTCAATTGGCTGAGAGTTTCAAAGGAAGGCTTCAGAGGAAGTGGAGAAAATGTCCAAGGTTGTAAAAGTTGTGTATGTACATATCAGAAGTCGAAGCCTTTGTAACGTTTGTAGTTTTTCAGAGAGGTTTAAGAAAGTCAAGCACAGACTTTGGTTCGGATTTGAGATAAGACGTCACACTGACGTGCAAAATTCCAAAATGTAAAGTTGTAATTGATTATCATGAACTGGAAGTGTGTTTAAGACGTGAAATTCTTGAGGCTGCGCTACAACCAAGCACTTTGATCTCGTTCACCCCTGGTGTGTGTCAGAACCGAATGTATGAAGTTTCTAATGGGGGTCTCCATTTCTTCTTTCCTTTCCTTTCCTTTCATTTGTCTTTTGGAACGTGCGCTTGTCTTCCTGCGCATGTGAACCCAGAAACCCACCCAAAACTTTGTAATCTTTCCTGAAGGAGCAGCGAGAGGGTAATTGCGCTTGTAACACACGTGTAAATAGTGTAACTGTGTAACATACTGTATATTTAAACTGGTGTGTGGGAAGTGGATCATTTGAATGGCTACTACTAGTTCCTGCCTACTGTAGAAAAAAAAAAAAAAAAACAGAATTGAAGAAAAGGAAGTGGGTGTGAGGTGTCTGTGATTTAATATGATTTAAAGGTAAATGGAAATAATATTTATTTGGAACATGTACTTACACTAAACTGTTTTAATTCAAGGCACTCTTGGAACACAATGAAGGAGTAATACAAAAATCAGAGTTGAATCAGATTTTTTTTTTCTTCCTACAAATTTTTTTCCTCCTAAATAAACCTGAGCAAAGTAAGAGATGCTGTTTCTTGTATTTGTTTCTAAGTGTTAAGTAGAGAATAAAACACTTGGGGATATGCCGTTATTGTGAAGTAAGTGTGATGAAAAGGAATAACTGTTACTACATCGAAGTTGATTATTTTCTTAGCAACACCATTTCCTGAAATCTTCATCATTATAGAAGTTTCCATTGCAGTTCTGTGCAATATAGGAGCAATTTTTAAAAGTCAGTTAAACGTTGTGAATAGTCTGTTTCCATTTAGTTGGTGTTATGTGATTAAAGCTGGGTTCTCTGATTTCGTGATTAATTAAAATAGCAACCGATCTCAAAGATGATTTAGATTGCATTGCATTGCATCTTCGTTATGCCCATTTAAATTTTCTGAAAAACCTCCACATGGGACGAGCATGTAAAGTTTGATATTTGAGGTTTCTCAGAATTCATGTTTCCATTACTCGTTTTTTTTAGTTCGCCAGACTTCAAATTGTGTGTTAAGCAGGTTCATGCAAACCTGCCTTGTAATTACAAAATTTATATATGAATCAATGACATCATGCATTTTAACCATTTATATTTGCATTCCGTGTTGTAGAACATCCGTGAAACACATTACAATACACTTGTTGTACTCAAGTGAACTCATCAGTTCAGCTTTTTGTATATTTAACAGAACCTCAGGCAATTTGATTATTTGTTGTTTCCAATCAAGTGACTAATTATCAATTCTAACAATATTTTTGTTTACATATTTATGGCCCATTATGTAGGATTTTGAGGGCATCTATTAGCAGAAATGGAGTATACAGTGGTGCTTGAAAGTTTGTGAACCCTTTAGAATTTTCTACATTTCTGCTTAAATATGACCTGAAACATCATAAGAATTTCACACCTCAAAGTACAAGTCACACAAGTCCTCAAAGTAGATGAAGAGAACCCAGTTATATAAATGAGACAAAAATAATTAACTTGGTCATTTATTAATTGGCAAAAATGATCCAATGTTACATATCTGTCAGTGGCAAAAAAAAAAAAAATCCTCTAGGATTAGCAGGTAATTTGAAGGTGAAATTAGAGTCAGGTGTTTTCAATCAAAGGGATGACAATCAGGTGTGAGTGGGCACCCTGTGTTATTTAAAGAACACAGATCTATCATCATGGCATGAACAAAGGAGATTACTGAGGACCTCAGAAAAAGGGTTGTTGATGCTCATCAGGCTGGAAAAGGTTA